>CM066199.1:44661958-45031958 GCA_033675215.1 Rhodiola kirilowii
ATAGATAATGATCAGACCTAAAGAGACAATTATCGGACTTAAACTTCACTGAGTAATGATCAGACTTAAAATTGATAATGATCAGACTTAAAAAAGATAATGATCAGACTTAAAAGACAATGATAAGACTTAAAGAGATAATGATCAGACATAAAATAGATAATGATCAGACTTAAACTTCAGTTGACAATGATCAGACTTAAAATAGGTAATGATTAGACTTAAAAGACAATGATCGGACTTAAAGAAATAATGCTTAGACATAAATAAAAAATGATCAGACTAAATGGTATTGATCATACTAAAAATTGGTAATGATCAGACTTAAAATTGATAATGATCAGACTTAAAATTGATAATGATCAGACTTAAACATAAAGAAATAATGATCAGACTTAAAATTGATAATGATCAGACTTAAAGAGATAATGATCAGACTTCAACTTCAATTGGTAATGATCAGACTTAAGATTGATAATGATCAGACTTAAAGAGATAATGATCAAGTCAAAATTAAATAAATAATTTTTTTTTTAAAAGATAATGATCAGACTTTAAATAGATAATGATCAGACTTAAAGAGATAATGATCAGACTTAAACTTCAATTGATAATGATCAGACTTAAAAGACAATTCAGACTTAAAGAAATAATGATCAGACTTAAAGAGATAATGATCAGACTTAAACTTCAATTGGTAATGATCAGACTTAAAATTGATAATGATCAGACTTAAAATTCAATTGGTAATGATCAGACTTAAAATTGATAATGATCAGACTTAAAGAAATAATGATTAGACTTAAATTTGATAATGATCAGACTTAAAGAGATAATGATCAGACTTAAAGAGTTAATGATCAGACTTCAATTTCAATTGGTAATGATTAGACCTAAAGAGATAATGATCAGACTTAAAACTGATAATGATCATACTTAAAATTGGTAATGATCAGACTTACAGAATTAATGATCAGACTTAAATTTTTTGGTGATGATCAGACTTAAAGAGACAATGATCAGACTTAAAATGTTAGCTTTTCATTTTCCGCAGTACATTACGCCATTAAAACAGACTGACATTTTTACCCCTCGTTTATGTTTTGTAATCACAAACAAGTCCAATTTAATTTTCTATATTTAAAAAAAGACCCCGAATTACTAATGGTCAAAATATACTCGTGTCAAGTTTTTATTGGATTTTTAGTTTTTATTTATAAGTGTAAAACTCAATTTATAAAACATAAATTTAAAGTCAGTTAAATAGGACCTTAGTTTGAGAGTATTGGATTTGGTGTATTGGGCCTCTGGGGCCTTTTTTTCCTTTCTTTTATGAAGTCATCATAGGCTCGTGTTGAATTGAAAAAACCAAAGCCTTATCTGCTTGGAGGAGATCAATTGAGCCACTTTCTTCTCAAAAGCAATTTCAAGAAGCTATTATTAGAGGATACCCCACCATGGTTTTTTTTATCATAGAAAAGTACCATGAGAGATGATAAAAAAACCACGCACCCCCACCATGATCTTTTTTATCATAGTTTTGATCATCCCATGATTTTTTGTAAAAAAGATCATCACATATGATCTTTTTTACAAAAAAATCATGGATTTGATCATGAGCCGTGAACCAGTGTCTTGTGTAAGAAATAGTACATTTTTTATTTTAATCTTGCAACGAATATATCTTCTAAATTACAAAGTAAAAAAATCAAAATAAATATCAATATTCATAATTTTTTGAGCTCAATAAAACGAGATACACTTTAATATATTTTTATTAATCTTAATATTTATGAGCTATAATTTATGTAGTGATAATAGAGAATGATGATGAACTTTTTATTTGATCATGAGTGGGATGCATATGATTCATTTGATCATGGGGGAAATGATGGTGGTGAAAAAAATGATGCTTCATTATGGTTGCATATTCAACGTTGGCAAAATACAAAAATATTCTCATAAAGTATTGATCCAAAAATTCCCACCCGTTCACAGTCGACAAAGAGCTCCATTTTAAGCAACTGTACTCTTAATCACTAGTTAACAACTGTGCCTGCCAGTCAACAAGAAAACTTTTAACGATATAACGGAATATATCAGACGAACCAACGATTTACAGAACAACAGGTAAAAAGCCTTCAAAATCATTGCGCGTATTGGCTCGGTCGCCTTACCCACGGGATGCCGCATACATAAACGTATTTCATGCCTCGTTATTGAAGTTATGCCGTAGTGACCCGGAGACTCGGATCATTAACTTGCCCTCCATGCTCCAGGATGCTCGACCTATCATCCTACCCTACAAAGTCCTAGGCTTCAGACAGATATTGGTGCGTGGCAAACCTACTGCACAACTGCTGATCCAATGGGAAGGTGAGACGACAACTGATGCAACTTGGGAGACTGCTACTTCATTCATCACGACTGTCTTGCTTCTGACCTTGAGGACAATGTCATTTTTATGGGTAATGTGGCGTGAAGGACATCCCTGAACAAAATGGTGCGACTCGGCCAGCTAGAGTGCGCAGCAGGCCTAACAAATTCGCAGAATTCATCACATAAAAAGGGGAGCAGAGAATAATTAACTGGCAAATGTTAGGAGATTTGGTTATCAGAATACCGTTACTAGAAACACTATATGTAATGCATTGCTGGAATATGAGAAAACAATGAATGAAATACAAATTCTCTCCTCATCTCACTCTGTTCCCTCTCCCCTACTCTAGCTACTAGGCCTGGGCGTGCAGACCCGAAAACCCGAAACCCGACCCGAACCGAACCGAAAAATGCCCGAACGGGCCGGTTCTTCTCGTACCAAAAACCGAACCGACAAAAAGATTGAACCGAATGGTGATATACAGTTCGGTCTCGGTTTTGCTTTTTTCTCGGACCGAAAGCCCGACCCGAACCGAATGCTTAATGGATTACAGCAAAAAACTTGAAAAAAAGCCGAACAATCCTGAAAACCCGAAAAAACCCGAAAACCCGAAAAAACCTGAAAAAACCCGATTAGAAAAAAAAAACCGAACAACGCCAAAAAAACCCCGAAAAACCCGAACCGACCCGAAACCCGAAAAATCGGGCTTTGGTCGGTTTTCACTTTCAAAAAGACCGAACCTGACCCGAACCGAATTTTCGGGTTTGGGTCGGTTTTCATCAAATTAAGGACCGAACCAAACCGAGCCCATGCCTACTAGCTACGCATCCCCCTTCACCATTCCATTCTCTTGTTACTGCAGGGCCTTTGACCTTAACAACCAAGAACTCAGCACTGGCTTCAACTAGACTAATTGAGTTGCATAACATGACACGTAAAGTCCCAAACCAGTTGCGATATAGAGTGCTGAAATATATATAACACAGGTTCAAATTTGCAGTATCAATAAAAGATGAGACGGTGACTTCAACAGGACCACACTTTTACAGTTGCACAAAAATCTATGAAGAATGAGGACAGTACTGATATAGTAAAAGGTAGGCAAGAAACCACACATCCTGGAGACCAAGGCGTCTCTTTGCAACTGTAAGTTGATTGAAGATCACTTGGAATTTTGAAGGAGCTGAAGCTGGCTCCAGAGGGAAGCTGTTGAAAACACATAACATCAAGTTATGACCAGCATACATTTTAATCATTTGTGATGGTGGAGCGAGAAGAAGCTCTCCCTACCTTTTTCCTTTCCACCGAAGGACAACTGCTCTGCAAGCATTTACAGCTTGATCTTTCAAAAGTTAAAAAGAGACCGGTTCGAAAAGTATTGTCTTTACAGAATTCCGTAATAGCAAGTACATAATCTCATGAAAATCGTGTTTACACCTCTTGTCCATCACCAGTAGTCTCCACATGAGCATGAACCTGACCTGAAGTGGTGAAATCGATTTGTATCTCTGACTATAATTTCTCGTTCTTCAATCGAGGATATTAGCTTTATTACTGTATGGCAGTCGCCGCAAACTCTCAAATTCTTCAAAATGTGTATTGTTGTAGCAGGAGGAGTGGAAATCAATCCAAAAGCAATTGCTGACCTCTCACTGTGCTGCGAGAGAATAGTTTCCTTCTGTTCTTCTTCAACATCCTGAAGTACATAACTCGTATCAGGGTGATAGCCTGCATCCCTCAACCGGTTACCTAACTCTTCAAGTTTCGCGGATATGGAGCCCCACAAAGGATGCATTGTATCACCCGCCATAAACACATGAGTTTTATTCTTCACCTCAATCCAGCTATACCCGGCTTCCTTTTTCACATTCCTCTCATCCATTAGTTTCCTTACTTTGGCTCTTTCTTGCCACTTACCCGTCGCAGAATAAATATTGGACAACAGAACATATGCAGATGAGTGATGTGGCTGAATTGAGAAAAGCTTTTCTGCTGCGAACTTTCCCAGCTCTGCATTACGATGAACATGACAAGCAGAAAGAAGTGTTCGCCATACTGTTGCCCCTGGCGGAAATGGCATCCTGGCTATGAGATCACTGGCTTTCTCAAGCATTCCTGCTCTACCATACAAGTCGACCAAGCAGGAATAGTGTTCCATTGTTGGTTCGATACCATGATCCTTAACCAGCAGGTCGAAGTATTTTTGACCTTCTACGACCATTCCTACATGTGTACATGCAGATATGACACCTATAAGTGTGACTCCGTCCATTGCAATTCCTTCTTTTAACATTTCCTTGAATACATCCAAACCCTTCTTTGCATAGCCGTGTTGGGCAAACCCTGTTATCATCGAGTTCCACGACACCAAATCTCTTTCCCCTTGCCTGGTGAAAACTGCATTTGCACTTTCGATATTTCCTCGCTTTGCATACATGGTCACAAGAGCACTGCTTACACAGACAGCATTGCTGAACCCTGATTTGATTGAGCTTGTATGGATTTGTTTACCTTGTTCGAGACCAGCTGCAGGCCCACTGCATGCATTTATAATACTCGAGAACGTATATTCATTAGGCCTGATCCCTTTTTTCCCTAGCTCAATGAACATAGCAACAGCTCGCTCCGTGTCAAAACTTTGAGCATAGCCTGCTAGCATTGCTGACCAGGCCACAATGTCCTTTTCTTCAATAATATCAAATACTTTTGAAGCTTCTACACAGCATCCTGCCTTGACGTAAGAGTCCAAAAGTGCAGTCCCTACTGTAGCTGAACTCTCATAATTAGTCTTGATAATGCGTGCATGCACTTGGAGTGGAGAAATGGTAGGCTGGGCTGTTAAAATAATCGAATAAGTAAAATGGTTTGGCCTAACGCCTTCCCTGTTCATTTGGCGGAAGAGCTTTGCTGCTTGCTCTACTTCTCCATTTTGCAAGTAGCCGCTGATCATGGCTGTCCATGATATAACACTTTGATTTACAGACATGGCAACAAACAGATTATATGCATCATCCATTTCCTTGTTTTTACTATAAGCCACCATAAGAGCTGTTCGAATATTAAGATCACACACAAACGCGCTCTTCAACACTTGGCAATGAAGTTCTTTAGCAAACATCCAGTCTTCCAGATCAGCGCATAACTTCAAGACAACCACGAAAATCGTCTGAGTCATTTTCACCTCTTCAATTCGCATCCTGTAAAATAAATCAAGCGCCTCTATGTTGAATCCATTATTCACATAGCCTGAAATCACGCTATTCCATGTAACTTCGTTCTTGTCGTACATACTGTCAAAGATTGTCCTGGCCTCTGTAATCAATCCGGGCCTAGAATACATACTTATCAAGGAGTTTCCAACAAACAGTGCAGATACGAGTCCGTTCTTTAACACCAATGCGTGCACTGTGATTCCCCTTTTAACGTCCCCATTAGCCGCTAGAGCTCCAAGTATAGTGGCAAAAGTGTATGGATTAGGCTCAACTCCTTCTACTCGCATTCTTCCAAAAAGCTCCACTGCTTTGTCATTCAACCCATTCTGTGCATAACCAGTCAACAAACATGTCCATGCGACAACATTTCTCTCTTCCATCTCACCAAAAACTCTCTCCCCGTCGCAGACACTCTCATTTTTCATATACATATCAACCAGAGCAGTGCCGACACTAACATCCACCACAAACCCAGTCTTCACACAATGAGAATGCACTTGCCTGCCAACAGATGGTTCACGCACACACCCACAAACCTTCAATACACACGAAAAGCTCGACTCATCAAGCCACAAACCCGACCTCTGCGCTCCCACAAAAACACTAAGAGCTTCATAATTCCAATTATTCCTTGAATATTCAAAAAGCAAATGCCTACAGGAAGTTACAGGCTCTCCACTTCTCACAGGCATTTCATCAACTATCTGGCGTGCACCAGACTCATCACCATGAATTCCATTCCCACTCCACCGTTCACAATACACGGCCACTGCCGCAGCATGTACGCGCGCTGGAGCTCCAGCATTCCACTTCAGCTGCTTCAAAGGTCGTCTCAGACACAACCCAAATAGCATCAGCTCTACACAAAGACAGATTCCCACCTTCCACAAAAATAGTCAACTTTATTAACCGCTTCAAACGATTCTACTTTATATATAAACGTTTGATTAAAACCCCCAAAAATTGATCTCCCTTCTAGGGCACGAATTAAATCGTTTCCACCAGCAGAAAGACTCAATAACCCCAAAATGTATCCAAAATATCAACCTGAAACAAATCTAGTCTTCTTCAGCACGCACTTGTGGGGGGATTTAGGGGGCTGGTTTCGCGCAATTTCAGTGTGAATTGGAGGAATGATTGGCACTAGGGTTTTCTGGTTTTGGGCAGAGTTCGTTTTTGTGTATTTGTTGTGAGTGGTGAGTTGATTTTATGCAGTTGGTAGTGCGATTATGAGGTGAAATCTTGCTGGATTTAGGCATGAGTGGTTGCAGATTTTCTCCATTGATGTTCAGCCTGGTGGGCTTAGGTTTGCTACTGGTGGAGGTGATCACAATGTATTTTCAACTTTGGTTTCACCCTGCCCTGACAATACCTTGTGCTGTTTCAAACACGACTTGTGCTGTTTTAGCTGTGCTTAATTTGATGTGTTTGATTCTATTTCAAATGTGGTTTCGTGGCTTGAACAATTTTGTTTTGGAGTTGTTCTGGCAAAATGTTGGGTTATATGGATTCCGCACCAATGTTATTTGGTTTCGTAACATCGTTTCTGTGGCTTTCAGTAAATTGAAGACGTTGGGTGATTTGCATATGGATCCGGAATCTGCAAAAGAACAAGCGATGAAGCAAGGATTTAATATGAAGTGGAGCAAATTGTTTGTTTGAGTACATATAGAGATGTATCTTTCCTAGAAATGTAGGTGAAACGGATGGAAGGCTTTCCTTCTTTGTCTAGGAACGCATGACCTTGAAGCATAAAAACAGCTCCAAGAGGGCAAAGCGAAACTTAAAGCGTGGATTGGCTTAACAAAGGACACTTAAATTATTGAAAGAAGATGATGAGCTGCCAAACTCGGGTGTCCTGTCATTACCTTTCATGGTATTTCTATATTTCATCAAAATTTATGTTAAGATTTTCATAGATAACCATTGCAAGCTGTACTTTCGACCTTTCTACTCGTGTTCTGTTATGCAAGTCCCGGGCTTGAGAAAACAGCAAGAAGCAGTCAATGAAGATGCTAGGCTTGCTCTTCAAAATTATGAAAAAACATCGAGTACAAAAGGGGTAGAAAGTACTCTTATCCCTGTTACCAATGGGAGACGAGTTTTTCGCAATGCTAAGAAGGAAAGTCAATCAACTAAAAGGCGGGCTAAACCAGAAGTTGAATATCATAGCAGTGATAGTGAATATAAAATTGAGACGAAAGATTTTGTTGATTCAGAACATCAGAACATCTTGATAAGCACAAGGACGTGAACATAGATGCTGCCTTCTTTCATGAGGAGACCGATAATACCGCAACAACTGTATTTAAGGTGACTGAACATTCGACTCATCCCAGATAAATCCTGTTTTGATTTTTGTTTATACAAGTAACATATTTTATTTTTCATGATATAGAATTTTAAGGACATTGTCAAAGACCTCGGGCCGAAGATAGCACTTGAAGTATCTAATCTTGCTTCTAAACCTGTGAAAATGGTTGATTTCCCTACACACGAGAAAAAGCCATCCGTTTTTCCTTTCTTCCGTTCCCTTCCGTCTCATGTGTAATCTCTCTATAAGCCCGTTTAGAATCTTTCAGTGTTTTGAGTTCTCTTTCTCTCCGAATCAGGTAAAAAACAACGAGGACCTTATTGTTGCTTATCCGACCGAACAACACCAGGAGGTACAGTAAGTTTATTTCTTAGTCTCCAATTTGCTTTCCTTCTCATGACATTGAACTGTTTAACTTGGAACGTGTTAAATATGTGCAGAATGTTAAGTTGCCATCTGGAAATGATGGGAATCTTAGGCCTTGTCCACATTGACTTGTTTTTTTGACTTGTAAGTTAAGATAAGTTAAGATCAGTTAAGACAAGTTAAGATCAGTTAAGACAAGTTAAGATCAGTTAAGACAAGTTAAGATCAGTTAAGATAAGTTAAGATCAGTTAAGATAAGTTAAGACAAGTTTTAACATACCATCATACTATTCACCATCATCATACCATCATCATCATACTATTCATCATCATCATCATACCATCATCATCATCATCATACTATTCATCATACCATCATCATCATACCATCATCATCATACTATTCATCATACCATCATCATCATCATACTATTCACCATCATCATCATCATACCATCATACTATTCATCATACCATCATCATCATCATCATACCATCATCATCATCATACTATTCATCATACCATCATCATCATCAGTATATTACTCATCATACCATCACACTATTCATCATACCATCATCATCATCATACTATTCACCATCATCATACCAACATACTATTCATCATACCATCATCATCATCATCATACCATCACACTATTCATCATCATACCATCATCATCATACTATCATCATCATACCATCCTCATACCATCATCATCATCATCATCATACCATCATACTATTCATCATACCATCATCATCATACTATTCACCATCATCATACCATCATACTATTCATCATACCATCATCATCATACTATTCATATCATCGTCATACCATCATACTATTCATCATACCATCACACTATTCATCATACCATCATCATCATCATCATCATCATCATCATACTATTCACCATCATAATATTCATGATACCATCATACCATCATAAAATTACTATTCATCATACCATCATAATATTACTATTCATCACCATCATCACCCCCATCATCATCAGTATATTACTATTCATCATCATAAAATTTCTATTCATACCATCATAAAATTACTATTCATCATACCATCATAAAATTACTATTCATCACCATCATCACCCCCATCATCATCATCATCAGTATATTACTATTCATCATCATAGAATTACTATTCATCATACCATCATAAAATTACTATTCATCACCATCATCACCCATCATCATATTACTATTCATCATCATAAAATTACTATTCATCATCATAATAATATTACTATTCATCATCATGAAATTACTATTCATCATCATCATAAAATTACTATTCATCATCATCATAATAAATAATACTATTCATCATACCATCATCATAATATTACTATTCATCATCATCATAATATTACTATTCATCATACAATATAAGTTTCAGTTAAGTTAAGATCAGTTAAGACAAGTTAAGATCAGTTAAGACAAGTTAAGATCAGTTAAGATAAGTTAAGATCAGTTAAGATAAGTTAAGATCAGTTAAGATAAGATAAGACACTATAAGTTTCAGTCAAAGTGGACGCACCCTTAGTGCCAAAAAAATCGAGGAAAACTGTGAAACTTGATCTTTTTGAACACGGAACTGAGGTAGGATTATGACTTACATAGTCCATAGTATCATTTGCTTTTTGTTTAATTTGCATCCGTAACTTTTTTATATTTGCTTCCTAAAACGCTCAGGCTCAGGAAGTAGATAAAGATAATGGTACAGACACAGACACAGACACAGACAGTGCAGGAGAGTTTGAAGTTCCTTCTCAGGCAGAGCTCATAAAGGATGCCTTTGCCGGGGATGACGTGGTGGCTGAATTTGAGAAGAACAAGCAGGAAGTGCTGAACGAGGAGAATCGTGAACCTGAAGAACCCAAATTGGTTCCTGGTTGGGGTGACTGGACTCAGACCCAAAAGAGGAGAGGGTTGCCTCCGTGGATGGTAAAGGAACACGAGGATGCTAAGAAGAAAAGGGAAGAATTTTTATAGAAGAGGAAAGATTCACATCTGAAGCATGTTATACTTTCTGAGAAGATGGATAAGAAGGTCAGTGATCTTCAATTTCATTTTTATTTTTATTTTTTTTGTTGATGATAGTTTCATTTTTATTTAAACATCGACTATTAAACAACAAGTTGTTGTTACTCATATATTTTTATTTTTATTTGTTTCTCTCTACTAATTAATTTCTTTTTGTATTCATGAATAATCTGTGATAAGGTATATGCTGAAACCATATATTAGATTGGAGAGAAATATATTTACTTTTTGTTCACAGAAGTACTATAAACACCATATATATACAAGCTAATTTGATCGCATTGAAAATGGATATATTTTGTTTCTAAACTTGTTTATTTTACTTTTAGGAGAAGAACACCTTCCTATTATTGCATGATTCTGCAATTTATTTTCTATTTAAAGTTACTGTGTAACATCTCTCTGCATCATTTAGCCTTTCTTAATTTACAAAACAAATCTGAAATGCTTATTCTATTATTGTTTCACATCACCTGTGTCAAGAAATTACACCTTCATCTTCTACTTGAGCCCTAATATTAGAATTATCAACAAATGACCTTCCATTCGAAACCACTGGAGCACTTCCTTCTGAGACACCCAGAAGAGGCAACTACAGCTTTCTTTGTGATGCTTGTGGTAGCTGTTGCGGCACTTATCCTTGCAGTACTTATTTGGAGAGCATGCGAATTCGAGAAAGCGAGACTAAGCTGTGAGCTGATTAACCAGATGGAATGCACTTCACGAGCTGAGAGGCGGAGTCGGAGCAAGAGCGCTGCATTCACTGATGCCAGCCATGAGATTCGTGGACCTCTAGCGTTGCTTATTACATATATCGATCTGTGTTATGATCTGGTACCAAGTGGGTCGGATGTCGAAGATAACTTAAGGAAAATGCATGCCTGCGTAGATGATCTACTCAGTAAGTCATCTGTTTTTGCATCTTTTTCTTTTTGCAAAAGAAATTTTATAGAAATATTTAAAACTCGACATGAAACATGAATATAAGATGGCAATGTCGCTGCGTTGACATCTACTTGACGAACTATTCTTTTTCACCTCTAAATAGTATCAATGAAGAGAGGATCGAATATAGTGTCAAAACATTTATATTGACCGGTAAGTACCGGGTCGAACCTGACGTGTGTATTTTGCAATAGTGTCAAAAACAATTTATAGTTTGACCGGTAAGACCGGTGTCGAACCCAAGGGAGCAATTGGATTATACGCTAGGTGAATCAAATTTTCAACTTGGCTATTCCTAAAATTCAATGATGAGGGTGTTATCAATCAAAATCAAGTAATGAGATGGTATTAAGGGTTTGAAAATCAATCAAAAGAGAGTTTCAAGGGGTTGTGCCCCTCCTTGGCATTTCTCGTGATCATGCATACAAGAATTAAGCGCATTTCTAGGTGTTAGATAGTTTCGAACCTAGCTTAGACTAAGGTAGAATCAATCCTCATCGAATCTATTCTTAGTCAAGCTCTCCTAAAGCTCGAACCTCACTCTCTCGAGATGTTGATTCATTCCACGACATTTATTAGCATTGAAATATCTCCCAAGCAATAAATGACATGAACTCGACTCCTAGTTCACTTCAAATCCATAGATATGATCACATTTACTATATCTAAACCATCCCTAAGATCGCTAGATTATTAGGGCAAGTTTTGGGATAAACAAGTCACTTAGGTATTTCATCAAACACCTAGAGTGCATGCACAATGAAGATCATAGCAAATGTAAATCTAACACCATAGATTAATAATCAAACATGTGTATTCATGATCAAGAGTACCAAGGAGGGTACAAACACCCTCAAAACACAAGGGAACTACTCACACATCATGTAAGACAACATGATGTGGGTAGGGGTTTTTACACAACAAATAAGAAGAGAAGAAGGATAGAAGTAGGATGATTAGTCCTAGTGTCTCCCTTTGATCTTCACTCCTCCTTGTTGGATTTGGATGAATGCCCTTGATTTGATCTCCTTTGATGAGTGTTCTTCCCCAAAAGTCCAGCCCTCTAGGTCAAAGCCCTTGATTTCTATTTATAGGCTCGGATGAAAATTGTCACTGTAGCAGGTCCAGTCGATCGACTGGCGCTGGGCTGATGGCCCAGTCGATCGACTGGAGGAAGAAATGATGCGTGGATAGCAGGATCTCAGTCGATCGACTGAGACAAGGAAGGCTCCCAGTCGATCGACTGGAGAAGTGTTGAAAACTGGCCCTCCTGAAACTCCATTGAGTCGGTCGACTGGAGGGTCCAGTCGATCGATTGAAGGCACCTGATCTGCACACTAGGCTGGAGTACTCGCCAGTCGACCGGCTGACGGGTCCAGTCGATCGACTGGAGGAAGTTGATTTGCAGGCCCTTCTGAAAGTTCATCGAGTCGACCGACTGGAACAGGGGAGGATCCCAGTCGACCGACTGGAGGCAAAATCTGCCAACTTTAGCTCTAAACTCCGATTTTTTCGAGTTTCCTTCTTTTTGGTTATGATACTGATATATCTTGCATTGTACCTGAAATGTACGAAAAGGGATCAAATGACATCGAATAATATCGGAAACGACCCAAAACCATAGTGAAGAATGGCAACTAATCAGTCGAAAACTCGACTGATCAACACTCCACACTTAAGTTTTGTTCGTCCCGAACAAAGTATGAAAATATGTCATGGTCATGCAAATGTCGAAATGCTAGTGGTACTATGTTTTTCGTGCATTTGCCTCACTAGATTTCACAAGGTCTCGATCATTATTCCTAAACATGTTATTGAAAGGTAAATGACAAGTATGTACAACCTAACTAGCTCCTTTTCGTAGGCGTTACGAATGCATTTAGCGTATGCATTAAGCCTTTAAACCCCTAGGCTACCCCAGTGGACGAGTTATAGTCTCGTGAGAGTTTTCAGAAAAGGGAATACTCACAAATCCCAAATGCACCTATCCCATGAGAATGAAATGCAAGAGTGTTCAACCAAGGCTAGGATTTATCAAAACAAAATCCTCATCCCACGCTAGGGCTACCATCACATTATCATCAAAAGAACTTTTGAACCATTTAAGTACCCATGAGGTTGTGCATTCAAGATCATCAATACTAGAGCAATCAAATGCCTCATCCAAATGTCTATTCATTTTCAAAGTAATACAATAGAAGTAAAGCTCATAGTTTGCACAAAAATTTGCCAATCACTCACCTATGCTAGCTAGGGCTAGTCCACGGGCTTGCGACATAGAACTCGTTCCCAAGTTTTAGGCGCTTAAGCCGTAATCCATAAGGGAAGAGGAGTTCGACACAAGAGTTCTTATAAAACAAGCCATAGACCAAATGAACACTCCCGTGCAAGCACATGGGTCGTCCAAGAGTCATTCCAACAAGCACACAATGCAAATGATTAATCCCGCACAAATGAAGAATGGAGGAAAACATAGAGTCAAGCTTTAAGTGCTTCTTATTTCTTTTTGAAACGGCCTTTGGCCTACAAATGCTTTCGAGGGGGGACTTACCTCCCTAACCCCCGACATTTGTATATTTTAGAACAAAACTTCTCGGGTACCTCAAGAAAGTTTTTAGTCGGGGCTTTGCCCTCTTTGACCGCAAAAATCTCTTTTTTTTTTCTCTTCTCTTTTTTTTTTTTTGAATGGGGCTTCGCCCTCTTTTATTTTTGACTCCACACTTAAAACTTGACAATATGTTCAAAAAGTGTATGGAATGTGTGGGAATCAAACATGAGCAAGGCACCGTGCTAGAAACTAAAGTCACCAAGGAGCAAACAAAAGTCTAAGTTTTTCATGAAAATTTTAAAAAGTGCTTGCTATAACTTGTTCCAAGGTATTTCAACGAAAATACTTAGAGAATTAGATAGGCAAGGGATAGCAATGATATTGGTTCACAAGAATGCACATTCATAGGACTAGGTCGGTTCTAAGCTCAAAATCCAATAAATGTGACAAATAGGCTAGATGTGATTTTTAGGAATTTTGAATCGATAGTCAATAGCCTTTGTGGTTAAGAACACTCTCATGTTAGGGATAGAATACATGAATGCAAGTGCTCATTCAAACATGGTATGTATGGCATGAAAAGAGTGAACTATGCAACTAAACCACTCCACACTTAAAGCATCGCTTAGTCCCTAAGCGCAAACAATGAATACACTAATGATAAAGGCGCATAGGAACTCCCCTCGTTTGAAGCACCGGTGGCAAAACGCAAGCGAGAATCATAGACTCCACACTTAAGACATCGCCATCATCAAGATAATTCATGTAAGCACAATTCCACACCAAGCACACCAAATCATGCATTTTTGATCATCTAGCACCATGTTCTCATACATAGTTTCAATGTTCACATGCCAAACATATATATGAAATCAATTATGCATAAATGGACAACTCACAAACCGGGGTACCTCCCGTTAGGACCTAGTTTAACGTCTTGGCAAAGACCGAGCCGAATCTCTTCTTGTTAAGAAACACACTTGAGGAGTCCTTTGCTAGGATCCCTCCTCAAGCGGACTGGTGGAATAATAGGAGACTCAATCCGGGTTCTTTGAAGAGTTGCAAGCAACTTGTTTAATAGCCCTTTTCCAAAGTGATGGTAGCTTTTCGCCCTTTGATGATTTTGCTTTTCCATTCTTACTCATCTCATTGGTGCATGACGATGAGTCATATTGATCAAAGGAAGGGTCTTCATCGGGTTCAAGCATGTTGTGCAACTCCTTCTTATCAACTTCCTTGCCCTTGGAAACTTTGGTTCCCTCATTGTCTAGCTTTTTCTCCACACTAACCACTTGCTCCTCATTTGGCTTTTCAATCTTCACCTTCTCTCCACCAATCTTTAGGGTCAATTTCCCTTTTCCCACATCAACTTTAAAACCGGCGGTGGCCAAGAAGGGACGCCCAAGGATCAATGACGAAGAGAAATTGCCCCCCATGTCTACCACCACAAAGTCGCATGGAATGTAGAATTTGTCTACTTTGATTGGGACATTCTCCACTAGGCCCCAAGGGCGCCTTGTAGTGCCATCCGCTAGTTGTAGTGTCATTTTAGCGGACTTCACCCCATTCAATTTAAGCTTTTGGTAGATGGCAAGAGGCATAACACTCACGCTAGCCCCGAGATCGGCTAGTGGACTTGTGAAGTTCATATCCCCAATTGAGCACGGGATAGTAAATTTACCGGGATCTCCCATCTTTTGGGGAATTTGCTTCGAGAAGAGGGCACTACACTCATGGTTGAGGGGATGGGGTTCATCCTCTTCAATGGTCCTCTTTTTGGACAAAATCTCTTTTAGAAACTTGTTGTATAGAGGTGCCTTCTTGATGAGCTCATGGAATGGCATGTAAACATATAGCTTCTTTAGCATCTTGGTGAAGACCTCATACTCCTTTTCCAATTTGGAGGGCTTGATGAGCCTTTGAGGGAAGGGTACCGGCGGAGAGTAAGGCTTCAATTCCTCTTTCCTTTCTTTTGCCTTTTCGGTTTGAGGATTAGGGACCTCTTCACTGAGTTCTCTTTCTTCGGCTCTAGCTTGGCCAACGGGTTTCTTTGGTTCAACTCCATCCAATTTCTTCCCACTTCTAAGGGTCACCGCCTCACAATGTTCTTTCCTCTCTAGAAATTCATCCTCAAGTAACTCATCCTCGAATGATCCCTCAATAAAGATGGCGTTGCAAAACTCCTTCTTTTCATGCTCGGGTCGCGCCGGCAATTTTCCTTGTGGCCTTGTAGAAGACTCGGCATGTTGAGCAATTTGGTTTTCAAGCATCTTAACATGAGTTTGCAACCCTTGGTGTGCTTGCAACAATTGGATTTGAACATTTTGGTTGGCTAGCCTCATTTCCTCCAATTGAGCTTGGAAGTCACTACTTGTCTTTTCATTTTGTGCAAGGATTTTGCCCAACATTGCTTCAACGCCGGAGGGCTCATTCGAAATTTGTGGGGGATGGTAAACTTGTTGATAAGGCCTTTGAGCTTGAACTTGGTATTGTTGGCCTTGGTATTGATTCTTTGGTGGGAAAGCTTGATTATTTGGAGTAGGCCTAGGGCCAAATCCGGGATGGTAGGATTTGTGGTCTTGTATGAGAGGTTAGGCCGATCTCTCCAAGTGGATGGAAACTTTTGGGTAGTGTAGTTGGATTGAGCATTTTGGACTTGAGAGGCACCACCATTATACTCTCTCCCTTGATTTCCCCCAATGTAATTTGCTTCTCCATACCCGTACCTATGACCATCCCTTTGAACCAAAGGGCAAGAATTAGTATCATGCTCGTATACTTCGCATATGTCACACCCTTGGCTCGTTGAGTGACCTCTCTCCGGGTTCTTCAACTTGAAAACTTCATCCGAGAGTTTCTCAAAATCTTTCCTCAAGGCATCATAGTCCCTTGTGCTTACGGCCTTTGCCTCATGTCTTTCTCCTCGCTTCCTTGGATTTCCTCTATCACTCCCCCACATGAAGTAGTTCTTTGTTATCTTCTCAATTACCGCGTATCCTTCATGGGGCTCAAGATCCATGATAGCTCCTCTCGCGGCGGTATCAAGTGCAAGACGCGAGTGACCATCCACACCGTGGTAGAAGGTATGGAACAAGAGGAGGTCGTCAAGGTTGTGGTGAGGGCAAAGCCTTTGATACTCCTTGTACCTCTCCCATGCTTCATAAAGCGTCTCCCCATCCATTTGCTCAAAATTCATGATTTGACCCCGATAATACGCCGTCTTGGAAGGAGGAAAGTACTTGTTGAGAAATGCAACGGCGAGCTCCTCCCACGTGGTTAAACTATCCGGCGTTTGACTTCTTAACCAATCTCTTGCTCTTCCCGAGAGGGAGAAGGGGAACAACCTCAAGAGCTTAGCGTCCTCGGAGACCCCATTGGTCTTGAAAGTATCACAAACTTCGAGAAATGTAGTCAAATGAGAGTTTGGGTCTTCGTGGTCTCTCCCCGAGAATTGATTGGATTGAATCATTTGGATTGTAGAGGTTTTCAAATCGAAGTCCCGGTTGTCTACCGCGGGAGCAAGGATTGGGGAACGATATCCATAAGCATTAGGTGCGGCATAGTCTTTGAGAACCCTTCTAGCTTGGGGCAATTGTGGTGGAGGATTTTGAGGTAATTGGCCTTGTGGTAAATGAAGAGGGGGTGGTGGAGGAGGAAGTCCATCCCTATCTCCCATGGTTCGATGAATGATTTCTTGAGCGTTTGATGTGGTCCCTTTGGCTTTGGTTGCTTTTCCCCTTGTAGAATATGGGTCAAGCTCGTCAATAGTAGGGTTGATGTCCTTATTAACAATTTTGTTTGACTTCTTTGATTTTGGTGGCATCAAACAATGGTACCTACAAGAGAGACGAAAGCAACCGAGTGAGGGTAATGGAATGAGCTCAAGAATCAATATTATTAAAAGCAAGCAACAAAAGAAAAACATGGAATAGACGAAGTACTAAATGATTCTTCCTAGGGACAATCTAACCATTGCTCCCCGGCAACGGCGCCATTTTGACGTGTGTATTTTGCAATAGTGTCAAAAACAATTTATAGTTTGACCGGTAAGACCGGTGTCGAACCCAAGGGAGCAATTGGATTATACGCTAGGTGAATCAAATTTTCAACTTGGCTATTCCTAAAATTCAATGATGAGGGTGTTATCAATCAAAATCAAGTAATGAGATGGTATTAAGGGTTTGAAAATCAATCAAAAGAGAGTTTCAAGGGGTTGTGCCCCTCCTTGGCATTTCTCGTGATCATGCATACAAGAATTAAGCGCATTTCTAGGTGTTAGATAGTTTCGAACCTAGCTTAGACTAAGGTAGAATCAATCCTCATCGAATCTATTCTTAGTCAAGCTCTCCTAAAGCTCGAACCTCACTCTCTCGAGATGTTGATTCATTCCACGACATTTATTAGCATTGAAATATCTCCCAAGCAATAAATGACATGAACTCGACTCCTAGTTCACTTCAAATCCATAGATATGATCACATTTACTATATCTAAACCATCCCTAAGATCGCTAGATTATTAGGGCAAGTTTTGGGATAAACAAGTCACTTAGGTATTTCATCAAACACCTAGAGTGCATGCACAATGAAGATCATAGCAAATGTAAATCTAACACCATAGATTAATAATCAAACATGTGTATTCATGATCAAGAGTACCAAGGAGGGTACAAACACCCTCAAAACACAAGGGAACTACTCACACATCATGTAAGACAACATGATGTGGGTAGGGGTTTTTACACAACAAATAAGAAGAGAAGAAGGATAGAAGTAGGATGATTAGTCCTAGTGTCTCCCTTTGATCTTCACTCCTCCTTGTTGGATTTGGATGAATGCCCTTGATTTGATCTCCTTTGATGAGTGTTCTTCCCCAAAAGTCCAGCCCTCTAGGTCAAAGCCCTTGATTTCTATTTATAGGCTCGGATGAAAATTGTCACTGTAGCAGGTCCAGTCGATCGACTGGCGCTGGGCTGATGGCCCAGTCGATCGACTGGAGGAAGAAATGATGCGTGGATAGCAGGATCTCAGTCGATCGACTGAGACAAGGAAGGCTCCCAATCGATCGACTGGAGAAGTGTTGAAAACTGGCCCTCCTGAAACTCCATTGAGTCGGTCGACTGGAGGGTCCAGTCGATCGATTGAAGGCACCTGATCTGCACACTAGGCTGGAGAACTCGCCAGTCGACCGACTGACGGGTCCAGTCGATCGACTGGAGGAAGTTGATTTGCAGGCCCTTCTGAAAGTTCATCGAGTCGACCGACTGGAACAGGGGAGGATCCCAGTCGACCGACTGGAGGCAAAATCTGCCAACTTTTGCTCTAAACTCCAATTTTTTCGAGTTTCCTTCTTTTTGGTTATGACACTGATATATCTTGCATTGTACCTGAAATGTACGAAAAGGGATCAAATGACATCGAATAATATCGGAAACGACCCAAAACCATAGTGAAGAATGGCAACTAATCAGTCGAAAACTCGACTGATCAGAACCCAAGGGAGCAAGCCAAGCGCATGCACTATTTAAGATTGTGTTTCTATTCGGCTATTCTAAACAAAAATGTATAAAGAGTGAATATATCTAAATCCTATGTGGTTAGTAATTGGGGAAAAACGTTAAGTAAGAGGTGTTTCGAGGACTTACTCCTCTCCTTGGCAAATTCTCAATGATCATGCATACAAGAGTTCAATTAATTAAGAGTTGATAGGTTTTGAACCTAGCTTAGACTAAGAATTAGGCAATCACGCATATCTAATCCTAGTCAAGCCATCTTAGTTAGGATCTCACTAATTAAAGGGTGTTGATCCACTATATAGCATTTACTCTCATAAATGCTATATGCATAAAGTTCTAGTTCACCTCTCACCATGCATTTACTCTCATAAATGTAGGTTAAGTTCAATTTTACTATATCCAAACCATCACTAAGATCTCTCAATACTTAGATCATAATTCTAACATAAACATGTCACTTAGGCATTTTATCAAACACTTAGAGACATGTCAATCATGAAGATCATAGTAAAATGAAATCAACTTTCTAAGGTTCATATACATGATTCAAGATATAGATCATTTTCTCCATCCTAGAACTATCCCCAAGGGTTTCCAAGTCCTAGGTTCGAGTTTTAGGTCCAAATTGTCACTTAGGCATTTTGTCGAACACCTAGAGTGCATAACATTCATAACACAAGAGAAAATGAAATCAACAATCATCTATATGAATATCAATGTATATACATGATCAAGAGTACCAAGGAGAGTCATAAGACCCTCTAAACACAAGATCCACTACTCACACATCATGTAAGACAACATGGTGTGAGTAGGGTTTTTACACAACAAGTAGAGTAGAAGAGGGATAGAAATAGGATGATTAATCCTTGAACTCCCTTGATCTTCACTTCTCCTTGGTTGGATGATGTTGAATGACCTTGTATGAGCCTCTTTTCCAATGTTCTTTTCCCCAAAAACCTCCACACTTGGTCAAAAACCCTTACTTTCCCTTCATAGATTCGGCTGAAATTTGGGCATCAAATCTGACTTTTCCCTCCAGTCGATCGACTGGGGATAGGCTTGACTGGCCTTGACTCCCAGTCGATCGACTTAATGAAGTTTCAGAGCCCCCCACATTCTTCGTTTTTTCAGTCGACCGACTGGAGTTTCAGTCGATCGACTGGGGCCTTTTTGGTTGCCTTCCCGGCTGAATTTGGTCTTAAAGTCTCTTAGGGAGTTGTAGCCCTTTGAGTTAGCTTTCCAACAAGCTTTGAATCAACCAATTCGGAGGTCGGACGAGCCCTCTAGGTCCAAAACAAGATGCAATGGTCAATATGCTCGGTATTGCCCCGAAACTCCATATTTTGCGCCGAAACTTCTGTTTTTCAATCAATCTTCATATATAGGCCTTGACCATGGGGGAAACTTGTTTTCTACCTAAAATGTAGACATAGAGGTCAAATGACATCAAAATAAAGTCGGAAACGACCCAAAACTATAGTGAAGAATGACCATAAATGAGTCGAAAACTCGACTCATCACTACTCATCTGTAATACAACAACAGCTTTTAGGCTGGCCTGCTGCAATCAGAATGCATATTCTGCCTCGGGTGATTTTTTGCTCCTCGACACAGTATTTACCGCAATAGTGAATCTCTGAGCACAATTTGTAGCATTGTACTCTCTTTGGTGTATAGCAAGTTGGTGCTGTTTGACTGTTTTGCATCTTGGGATCAAATGATTAGAGTAGCAGAAAGTCAATAAAATGCAATTTAATTTTTTGCACTTGTAACACAAAAGTATTATGATTTTGCACTTGTGTATGTGTTGTGATTTTGTTTTCTTATTGATTTGAGTCCATTGTTGTGGTGAATTTGGATTTCATATGTGCAGAATTATTGAACACTATATTGGATATAAGTAAAGTAGAGGCTGGCAAAATGGAACTGGAAGATGAGGAGTTCAACCTAGTTGAACTGCTGGAGACAGTGGCTGATTTATATCATCCTACAGCGATGAAAAAAGGAGTTGAAGTGGTGCTTGACCTGTGTGATGGTTCAATCTTCAAATTTACCAATGTGAGAGGTGATAAAACAAGGCTGCTGCAGCAGATAATAAGCAACTTGGTGAGCAATGCTGTCAAGTTCACCCCAAAAGGAAGCATCTCCATTAGAGTTTGGGCGACGAAGCCGAGTCTTGAGACATGTATGCTCGTCTCTCATCATCAAAGCAGTTGGCTCAACTGGTTTTCGCGCATGTTTTGTAAGGACATTAATGGTGCAATGGATAACAGCCTCAACTGGTTTTCGCGCATGTTTTGTAAGGACATTAATGGTGCAGTGGATAACAGCACGCCTCAGCAGAACTCTAATTGCATGGAATACATTATCGAAGTGGATGACACCGGTGTGGGGATACCTAAGGATAAACAAAAGTCTGTTTTTGAAAACTTCTTTCAAGTCAGGGAGAATCCTGCTTGTCATTTAGGCACTGGATTGGGGCTTGGTATTGTCCAGTCACTGGTATGTGCATTTTATTTCTGTATCTATTTTTTTTAATCATCGTGTTCTGATGATTGTTATAAAAAAACCTAATGGAGATGTGTAACAGGTTAGATTGATGGGAGGAGACATAGGCATTGTGGACAAGGGGCCTGGAAAGGAAGGCACTTGTTTCCGGTTTAACATTTTCCTCCAGGCTTGTAACCAGCAGACTGGTCCTGGTGAGAGGGTGAAAGAAGCTGACATTGAAGCACCTGCAGATATAAGTAGCTATGAAATGGCGACAGCCTTCGATGAACCACACCACCAAGAAGTCGATGGATCGTCACTGGTGGTGCTACTGATTCATAATAACGAGAGACGGCGCGTGGTGAAGAGGTATTTAGAGAGGTTAGGAATCAAGATATCAATGGTT
This sequence comes from Rhodiola kirilowii, assembly GCA_033675215.1. NCBI lineage: Eukaryota > Viridiplantae > Streptophyta > Magnoliopsida > Saxifragales > Crassulaceae > Rhodiola > Rhodiola kirilowii. The sequence goes on from CM066199.1 coordinate 44,684,211, forward strand.
AAGCACTGGGAATATCTGCAAGGGCATATGAGAAGAATCAAGAGCACACTTATAACCCAGACACAAAATTATAGCACCATGTCGGACTGGACTTCTTCGCAGAGTGACTGCATTAGTGTAAGGTCAGCTACGCGTAAGTATACGAAGGATGTTCCTCTAAGTTCCTTGGAAGGAACGGACCATGTTGTTCCAGGGGCAGTTACTAGAAGGGTGAACAAGGGAGCACCTACTTTCATTTTGTTCCTTATCGATGCTGGTGCAGGACCATTTGAAGAAATGGCAGCAGTGGTGGAAGACTTTCGTAGCGACCAGAGCTGTAATAATGTTACACGCCATTTTGACACCATTTTGACACTTAGGCAATAAGACATGACACGCCGTTGCAAAAGCCACGTCGCATAAAGCATATAGCAACAAGAGACTTCTATTGCTTATGTTTTTTATTGCGTAAGATACCTAATGCCACGCATCAACAGCTTCCGTCGTCTCTCTCGTTGCGTAAGAACACCTAGGCAACATGTATTTACGCAGCATACTATTTTACGTTGTTTAAGAGTATTACGCAACATCCTCCAAAGCAGCATATGCACATACGTTGCATAAGTAACATAATGTAACATGATCTGTAGTGATATATCGTTTTGCATTGCGTAAGATATCCTATGCAATTCATGTTAAAACAATACAAACACTTACGTTGCGTTGGATATCCTATGCAACAACCGTGTTCTGGATAGTATGTTGTTATTGCTTAAGCGTCTCATTTATTTTGAAAGGACAGAAAATATGTACCTCGTACAGCATTGAATGCAGTTTGGTGAGCTACTTTTTGACTTACGCAACACGTTTTTGTACGGACACGTTGCGTAAAGTTTGAATTTATGTAAAATCATGTGCTATTGGTTTACTTTCCCTGATGTGTCTCATTTTCGATCACTCTCCCCTGCCTGCGAGCTCCATACCCTGCGTCTCAGCAGAACGAGGGTCAACATTGCTAGAAGATCTGCGCTGCAGATCTGATCCGGCATCTTCAAAGCTGGTGGGTTTTGCTCCAACCATTTTTGCAGATCTGAGACAACTTAAAGACCACTTGCTCCAACCATTTTTGCAGCAGCTGCTGCTGGGTTTTATCCCTGCGAGAAGTCCAACAAAAGCTAACACTTCAACTGAAAATATTGAGAGGTAAAGGTGGAAGAAACTGCTTCAGATTATGTATATGTAGATCGAGAGGTAAAGTTTGAGACATTTGTATATGTTGCTTTGTTTGTGCCCCTGCCCCTGTTGGAAAAACCGCTTCAGATTATGTATATATATATATGTATATGTAAAGTTTGAGACATATGTATATATTTTGCAGCAGCACCAATTAAGTTTCAATGGACAAGTTAAGAAACAGGGGAGTTGAAGATTAGAGAAGAAGTTGATACATTTGGCTCAGATTTGTTTGTCACCAGTTAGTGCAGAGCCACCAAGTTAAGAGAAGTTGAAGATTCATTTGGCTCAGATTTGATACATTGAAGATTCAGTTGAAGATTCATTTGGCTCAGATTCATTTGGCTCAGATTTGTAAGTTGTAGAGCCCCCCTGCTCACATAAAGATTTATACTTGATACATTTTGATGATTTTTGCTCACAATTAGTTTGAAACAGGGGCCTCAAATATGATAATTTTTCTTTTGTTGTTTGTTGTTGTACAGATATATATAACAATAATGGACAAAAATTGGCTTCAATTGTCAAGAGGCGAGCCACGTTACTATGAGGGGATTGATATGTTCGTCGAATTCGTGAAACAAAATATGGCGGAATTCACATATCCATGTCCATGTAGAAACTGTAAATTGCTCACAGGGGGGATTACATTGGACGAAATGCGTAGACATCTGATTGTGAACGGTATGATGCCGTCATACACCACATGGTTTTTGCATGGCGAACATGCAGAACAATCCAATTTGCAGAGTGACGAAGGAACAAGTTCCCATCCGAGTGGTGAGTTTCATAACATGAACTGGACTATGGATATGTTACATGATTCCTTTCATTTTCCAAATAGCTATGGGCCATCTGAACATGACATGATGAATGATGTCCAAGATGATTCTTTTGGTAATAATGTTGCCCACAAGAAGTATAGTACGTTGTTGGCCGAAGCCAAGAGACCTTTGTATTTTGGTAGTAGGCAAACGGTGTTGGAGCTTATTCTGAAGGGAATGCAGACCAAAGTAGAGTGTCGATGGTCGGATAAAAGTTTCACTAAGTATTTGGAGGGCATTAAGGATGCGATTCCTCCTGAAAATAACTGTCCCGGATCTTATCGAGATGTTAAGAAAATTATGAAGAATCTGGGTTTGGACTATCAGATTATACATGCTTGCGAGTATGGATGTGTATTGTACTACCAACAACACTCTGATCGAGAGTATTGTCCTATATGCCAAGAGCCACGATATGCAATCAGTGAAGGTGGAAGTAAGGTTCCAAACAAAATTGTCCGTTACTTTCCAATTACACCCAGATTACAGCGCCTTTACATGTCACCTTACATAGCCGAGGAAATGAGGTGGCATGCGGAACAATGTGGGAAAGATGGTGACAATGATCTTATACATCCAAGAGATGGAGAAGCGTGGGAAAATTTTAACAAGGAGTTTCCAGAGTTTGCACATGAGATTCGGAATGTGCGTATTGGATTATCCACTGATGGATTCAATCCTTTTGGTGTATCAGGTCTTTCGCACAGTACTTGGCCTGTTATCGTGATGCCGTATAACTTGCCACCATGGATGTGCATGAAGAAAGAATTCAATATACTTGCCATGTTGATTTCTGGTCCCAAGTCTCCAGGAAAGTGTTTGAATGTTTTCATGAGACCACTGATCGATGAATTAAAAATGTTGTGGAATACAGGAGTGGTAACATTTGATCGTTTTTCCGGCTCATCATTCAATATGAAAGTCGCGGTAATATCGACGATTAGTGACTTTCCAGGCTTGGGGATGTTGGGAGGCCTAAAAACAAAAGGGTATAAAGCTTGTCCGCTATGTTTGGATGGGGTTGATGCTACATTTGTAGGGGGAAGAATGGCATATCAGGGTCATCGTAGATGGCTTTCCGAAGACCATGCATGGAGGGAAGCATTCGACAAGTTTAATGGTCAAGTTGAATTGAGGGCAAGACCATCTTCTCTGTCGGGGCCTGAGATTTTGGATGAGATTCGCATGCACGATTTCCCTACACTTAGCTTACATCCCAGATTCAAGGCAAAAGGAAATACCGAGAAACTATGTTGGACACATAAAACTATTTTCTATGAGTTACCGTACTGGAAAACGTTCATACAACCTTACTCATTAGATGTCATGCACATAGAAAAGAACGTGTTCGACAATATAATTGGTACCATACTTGCTATTGAAGGAAAAACAAAAGATGACCATAAGGCACGTGCTGGGTTGAAGGAGCAGGGGGTGCGTAAACATCTATGGAATAAATTCGAAGGATCGTCTTCTAAAAGAGAGAAAGTTACTCAAGCATATTACACTGTATTACCAGAACACAAGGTTGAAATACTTGAGATGATAAAAGATGTTAAGTACCCATATGGCTATGCGGGGAGTTTGAGAAACAAGATAAACTTGCTTGATAAAAAGTTTAGTGGCTTGAAGACCCATGATTGTCACGTCATGCTACAACGTGTACTTCCCGTAGTCATTCGACCATATTTGCCGTATTGTGTTGTGAGCCCACTTATATCCCTCTCCCATTGGTTTCAAAAGTTATGTTGCAGGGAATTGATGAGAGGGGATGTCATTCGAATGAAGGGGGATATAGTCAAGATTCTTTGTAGCTTTGAGCGAATATTTCCTCCGTCTTTTTTCACCATAATGGTCCATCTGTTGGTTCATCTTCCTGAACAGATTTTGCTCAAAGGTCCTGTACATTACAGTTGGATGTATCCTATAGAAAGTTACATCACAAGACTATAATTTTTCCTTAATTATCTATTATTTTGATGGATTACTAATCAATGAAATTAATTTGCAGGCAACTAGGTGTGTATAAGAGGCATGTCAGAAACACACGTTATCCCGAGGGATGCATAGCTGAACAATACATTGTTCAAGAGTGTGTGACGTATTATAAGTTATATACAGACATTCATGTATCTGAAGATGTCAGGCCACCACCTACCATAAATGTTGTTTCTTATAATATAAAGCCGTTATGTCCCATAAGGAGAAAACAACTCAGTTCGGAACAAATATCGGTTGCCCATTGGGAAGTGATGGTCCAATGCAAACAAGCACAAAACTATATTAATAAGCATCGGGCACGGTTCGATAGGGAATTCCCTAATTGTGGCGATGACCTTCGGATTAAACACTTCCTCCCATATTTTCAAATTTGGGTATGCTCTCATCATATCGTCTTTTTAGACTCTGTTGGTGCTTTGTCACATATTGTCTGTTGGTGCTTTTTATTTATACACATATATTGGTGCTTTTTAGACTCTTTTTAGACTCTGTTGGTGCTTTTTATTTATACACATATATTGGTGCTTTTTAGACTCTTTTTAGACTCTGTTGGTGCTTTTTATTTATACACATATATTGGTGCTTTCCAACAGATGGCTGGAATGCAAGAAGCAAGGCATCCAAAATATAATCCAATGCTCCATTATTTGTCATATCAGCCTCAAGCTCACGCTTGTTATTCACAATGTGATGTAAATGGTGTTAAATTTGTGACCGAGGAACGAGATCGGAAACTAAAGACACAGAATAGTGGGGTGATGGTTCAAACCGAAGGTGATGTCACATACTATGGTGTCCTTGAAGAAGTTGTTGCCTTGAGGTACGCAGAAGGAATGTCGGTAATTGTGTTCAAATGTCGATGGTTTAATACCGATCCAACCGAGAGAGGGAACATTAAGATTGATCATGGACTCATCTCGGTTGACACGTCCACTAGTTGGTATGAAGATTCGCCTTTTTGTCTTGCCTCCAATGCAAGACAAGTATTCTATATAGATGATCCAAAGGCCGGTGAATATTGGAAGGTTGTGAACACCATTTCTCACCGAGGGACGTACAAATGTAGTTCGCTTGCACATGTGGACGATGACGTTCACTCTACTCTTTTATCTCAAGAAGACAATAATGCATACCAAGAACGGGCTCCGTCAAATCTTCTACAAGTCCCTATTGATAGTATACATATTGATTTGGGATTCCTTCCACAAGTCGATGATGTACGTGACTATGAAGATGAGGAAGATGGTTATGAAGATGACGAACATGATGATTGTGAATATGACGAAGAGGATGGATATGAATATGAAGAAGATGATTATGAGGATGAGGATGCTCAACTTTTGGATGAAAATGATGATTATTCTAATGAGGAGGCCGATGATGCCGGTGACGATCAATAATGGTGATCGTATGCATATGTATGAAGGGGTTATTATTTTATCTATTGCAACGCACGTTTCTGGTTTCGTTGCGTAAGACTGTTTTCAAAATTTGTCAAGGGGATCAAAAGGGGATTGAATGAAAATTTCACACCAAAAGTTGCATTTTGGTTTTCCCGCCAGATCTATTGCAACGTAACTACGTTGTGTCGTTGCGTAAGACTAAAACGAATTTTTGGGAGGGTAACATTTCAAAAAGGAGGGAATTAAACTTTTGTTCCAAAATTTTAATTTATGTTCCCGCCTTTATCTAATGCAATGCCGCCATATATAATCGTTGCGTAAAATAAATATTCAATTTTGGTGGGAAATTTTGAAAGAGTTGGGTATGAAAAGTAGATAAAAACATAAAATTTTTGGTGCCAAAATTTCAATTTTTGGTTCCCGCCGGACTGAACGCAATAAGCACTTACGCAATGCGGGGTTCTTATTGCATAAGTGAGGGTTACAAGTGTTATGTGAGGGTTTTGAAGGGTTTTGAGGGTTACAAGGGTTATGAGGGTTATGATGAGGGTTATGCAATATTAGGCTATGCTTTTGAGTGATCAAACAAATTAACATAAGGGTTATGTGTGATGTTATGTTACAAATGGGGGTTATGTTATGTTACAAATGATTATTGTTGGATCAAACAATGTATGAGAGGGTTATGAGGGTTATGAGGGTTACGAGGGTTATGAGGGTTACAAGGGTTATGAGGGTTACAATGGTTATGAGGGTTATGTTATGTTATGTTACAAATGGGGGTTACAAATGTGATGTTATTGAGTGATCAAACAAATTAACATAAGGGTTATGTGATGTTATGTTACAAATGGGGGTTATGTTACAAATGATTATTGTTGGATCAAATAATGTATGGGAGGGTTATGAGGGTTACAAGGGTTATGCGGGTTACAAGGGTTATGAGGGTTATGCAATATTATGCTATGATTTAATTGAGTGATCAAACAAATTAACATAAGGGGTATGTGATGTTATGTTACAAATGGGGGTTATGTTACAAATGATTATTGTTGGATCAAACAATGCATGAGAGGGTTATGAGGGTTACAAGGGTTATGAGGGTTATGCAATATTATGCTATGATGATCTAATTGAGTGATCAAACAAATTAACATAAGGGTTATGTGATGTTATGTTACAAATATTGGGTTATGTGATGTTATGTTACAAATGATTATTGTTGGATCAAACAATGTATGAGAGGGTTATGAGGGTTACAAGGGTTATGAGGGTTATGTGATGTTATGTGAGGGTTATGAGTTGAAGGCAAGATCACAAATGCATAAGGTGGAATAAGAGAGTTGTTATGTTATGATAGTTAGATTAATCAAAATGCATAAGGTTGTTAATGCACTAATGAGAGCTAGCTTTGAAAACACTATTGTATGTAACATGTTCGATTAATATGAGGCGTAAGGTTTAATTATGTATGTAGAAAATGTATCATGTATATCCTATGTATCATGTATCAAATGTATGTAAAGCTTATTTATCCCAAAAAAAAAATGTATGTAAAGCTTAATTTATCATGTATTATGTATCATATATCAAATGTAAAGTGTTGCCGTTTGACTCAAATCCACCTTAAAGTGTTGCTTTTAAATGTTGCGTTTAACTCAAATCCACCTTTAAGTGTTTCCGTTTGACACAACATACACCGATCGACTCCTTCTTTTGTACATCTCCCCCAATTAAGACTTTACACAACAAACCCTAAATTCACACCCTCACTCCACGCCACACTTCCGCTCCGCCGCACCGCCCTTCTCTCGATCTGTGTCCATGGCGCCGCCCCTAGTGTCGAAGAAGGTTCGAAACCTCAACGACATCCTGTCCGCTCGTCCTGCAAAGAGCCCGAAAAAGGGTAATGGTAAGAGTCCCATAGTGGCTGGGAAAAGGTCGCAGAGGATAAGGAACCGCACACTTGGAACCTCAACGACATCCTGTCCGATCGTAGTGTCGCGGTCTCCTAGCCCCGTTCCGGCTCCGTCTTCGAGCCCTCCGGCGCCAGTCTCTCCTCCCCGGGTAGTGCCGGTTTGTGACGACGATGGCCAAATACCATTAGGCGAAGTGGAGTATTACGCTCCAAACAATAAGCGGATGTTTGGCCAAGGAGCGCCCTTGAATGCAACATTTGGGACGCTGAAGAGCTACTACGGCCAACAAGTTCCCAAGAGACTTGTCAAGAAGCAAACTATTACCGAGCAAAGAGAGACACAACAGGAGCCTGCTTCAAAGCTGCCCAGAGAGAATTCACCTCAGCCTCATTCACTACCCAGAGACACAACCGGATCAACAATATTGCCTCGACAAGTGACATCCCAGACTTCGCTGCCATACAGCCAGTCGAAGTCCAAATCAGTCGCCAGTTCATCACACTCGCAGCCGCAGCCCAATGCATCAACCAGCTCTATCCGGTCCCGGGCGGATACGCCTGCGGTGTCCGAGGATGATGAGGCCGAAGCCCCGCTGCTGTCAACCGTTCACTTGCATGAGCTTGATTCAGTCCCCCGCCGGAGTCAGTCCCCACAGTACTCTGATCCGCCGCTGTTTCCAGAAGATGCTGTGGGAGACAACGACGAAGCCCCACCAGTTGCTGTTGCTCGAGGAAAAAGTATAAGACAGAAATCCACTCATCTGCCCACAGAAGGTATTAAGATTTTCCTTTTTCTGTGTAATGTCCATTATATTTATGATCGCATATATTTTGTATTGATGTCAAATGTTTTTCTTTTTTGATATGTATGTGAACCTCCAGCCAAAAAGAAGAGGGGCATCGTTAAAAACGTCAAGCTCGGGCAAGAACTGGAAACTTTGGGACCCGATAAGCGGTTAATTGTGGAGGTTGGACCTGATGGCAAGAACCCGGCCAGTGCTCGTATAAAAAGCCTTTTGGCCCATACTGTTGGCAGCTACGTGAAGGCAGTACTCCCGATGAATGTGGCGAGCTTCTCTGATTATCCTGATTTGGTCTTGAAACAGTTGCTGGTGCACGTTGGAGTAAGTAATATTGTTATGATCGGTAAATTGGAGCTTCTGTCATTATCTCGATGATTGTTCAATATTGTTATGATCAGTGTATGTATATATATGTTTACTTGAATCAATTTTTCTAATTTGGTGTGCTTATAAATGCCAACTTTTTTTTTGGTAGTGCTCTTATGAGATTAATGATCAACCCTGGCTCAAGACTCTGATCCTGAAGATGGCAGCTAACCGTTTCCGGGAATGGAAAAGCAAATGCAGCACTTTCTTTCTTGAAAATCCAGAAGTAGTTCCGGATGAGTTTGCCCATCGCCTCGACGAGTGGGACTGGCTTGTGAGCCACTTCAATGATCCTGCATTTCAGGTATTACCACTTAATCACTGTTTTAATATACAGTACATTCATATAGTTAGGACTCTAAAAATAATCCGCTTCAACTGTTCGCCAACAGGCAAAAAGTTCCCGAATGAAGAGACTTAGAGCATGCGAAAATCGAAAAACCCACCATTGTGGCAAGCTGAGCTTCAACTACAGGGCAGAGCGTCATCTAAAAAATGGTCACAAAGCAGCTCATTTGGCTTCTTTTTTAGAAGTGTACACTGGTGACCCAAAAGCCGCACACTTGGTGGTATATTTTTTAACTTGTTACTTGGATTTGTTGGCTTTCATCACTTTAATTCATTGAGATGTTTGTCAACAGATTTTTAACGAATGTTTTTGTGTGTATCGTTTTAAATGTGTTGTTTTCTTGTGTTGTTCACTGTATTGAGTAATTGATTTTAGTATTGTGGTCGGATGCCGATTGGATTTATTGTCAATGTGTGGTACATATTTTTTGTTCATGCATCTTGTTTACAAATTGCACAATTGCTCAAACATTAATTCATGTAAACTGTTTAAAATGTTAAGTCATGATCGCCTTTATTGTTGTTTGTTGTGTATGTGTGTGTGGCTATGAATATTGTCCTGTTATTATGTTGTTAGTAGCTATGTATCTATGATGTGTATATATAATTTATGTACACTGTTTGATGTGCAAGTGGCTGTGTATATATGCTGTGAAAATTGGCATGTTAGGTTGTTAGTGGCTGTGTATGTATGCTGTGAAAATCGGTATGTATGCTGTGAAAATCACCTTTATTATGCTGTGTGTAAAAGGTATCCATTGCTGCAATTTATTATTTGAATTCATTTGCAGGAAAAAATGAAGAATAAGTTGGCTGAACTCATGAATGGGGAAACTGACCTCGATGCTCTAGTAGATCCTATGCCGCTCCAGACCCAATTGGACATCATTGATGAGATTCTGGATCGCCGTAAAGTGAAGGGTACTGATCGGGGTGCGCCTAAAAGGGTTCAAGCTTTTTTGGACATACATGAAGAGCTTGATATGACTAGAGAGGAGCTGAGGAAGGAACAAATAGAGGCTGCCAGAAAACAGGAGGAGTCGATAGCTTTAATACAAAGCCTCGCGGAGAGGATCAAAGCTCTTGAAGACAAAGGTGGTAATGCAGCAGGGGAGGATGCTTGAGAAGCTCCTTGTCATTTTAGTATGGCACTTAATTATCTAACTTAGTGACCTTGTTATTTTGAGATTTGGATTGAAACATTGTCATTCAAATCTGTAGGTGGTGTTTTTTGAGATTTGGTTTGAAACTATGTTGTCATCCAAATCTGTAACAGGTGCGTTTTGGTATTTGGAAGCGAAATTTCAATCCAAAGAAATCGGATTTTCTGTTGTATATATGTTTCTATATTTTGTTGCATCAATGTTTGTTGCATTGTTTCATTTCTTTTGCAATACGTCAGAAGTCTATGGTGTAAGTCTATGTTGTTGCATAAAAACATGTTGCAATATCCATGTTGCTTAAAATATAGCAACAAACCAGAATAAGTGTGTTGCGAAAGCATAACTCTAACGCAACGCAGTATTGTGTCACATAAACTACGTTGCTTAGTACTTTTACAACAACACTGTTATTGTATAAAGACGTATTGCGTAGGCGTTATTGCTAAAAATATAGCAACAAGTTTCAATTTGTGTTGCAAAAGATAAACTCTTATGCAACATAACCAGTGCAACATGTGTACTATACGTTGCGTTAGAGAAAATCTTATGCAACACAAATTGAAACTTGTTGCTATATCTTTAGCAATAACGCCTACGCAATACGGATTTATGCAACACCTGTTACGTTGCGCAAGACTTAAGCAACACGATTTTGCCTTAAGCAACGTTTTATTTTATATTGCATAAGTGTCAAAATGGTGTAGTGCACCGGTGTGGGGATACCTAAGGATAAACAAAAGTCTGTTTTTGAAAACTTCTTTCAAGTCAGGGAGAATCCTGCTTGTCATTTAGGCACTGGATTGGGGCTTGGTATTGTCCAGTCACTGGTATGTGCATTTTATTTCTGTATCTATTTTTTTTAATCATCGTGTTCTGATGATTGTTATAAAAAAACCTAATGGAGATGTGTAACAGGTTAGATTGATGGGAGGAGACATAGGCATTGTGGACAAGGGGCCTGGAAAGGAAGGCACTTGTTTCCGGTTTAACATTTTCCTCCAGGCTTGTAACCAGCAGACTGGTCCTGGTGAGAGGGTGAAAGAAGCTGACATTGAAGCACCTGCAGATATAAGTAGCTATGAAATGGCGACAGCCTTCGATGAACCACACCACCAAGAAGTCGATGGATCGTCACTGGTGGTGCTACTGATTCATAATAACGAGAGACGGCGCGTGGTGAAGAGGTATTTAGAGAGGTTAGGAATCAAGATATCAATGGTTAAGCACTGGGAATATCTGCAAGGGCATATGAGAAGAATCAAGAGCACACTTATAACCCAGACACAAAATTATAGCACCATGTCGGACTGGACTTCTTCGCAGAGTGACTGCATTAGTGTAAGGTCAGCTACGCGTAAGTATACGAAGGATGTTCCTCTAAGTTCCTTGGAAGGAACGGACCATGTTGTTCCAGGGGCAGTTACTAGAAGGGTGAACAAGGGAGCACCTACTTTCATTTTGTTCCTTATCGATGCTGGTGCAGGACCATTTGAAGAAATGGCAGCAGTGGTGGAAGACTTTCGTAGCGACCAGAGCTGTAATAATGTTACCTCTAAAGCAGTTTGGCTTGAAAAGCCAGGTGAACTCTGCAATGGTCTTGTGGAGAGACTGAGGTCCGAAGATGCTATCATGTCCAAGTCTCTTCATGGATCCAGGCTTCACCAGATAGCTAAGGTACTCCCTGAATTTGGTGGCATTTCAACTCTGAGAGCAATAGGAAAACTTGAACTTGATTATCAGAATTCAGAAACCAAAAAAGAAGAATGTAACACCTCTGGGAGTGAAGAGATTGTTACTATAAGAGAGAGACAAGCTAAGGCTGAGAAGGTGGTTTGTAGAGAGAGAGGCTTGAGTGGTGGTATGCTGCAGCCTTTAACTGGTTTGATGATATTGGTGGCGGAAGATACTAAAATATTGGCAACGTTGGTGTACAAGCTCCTCTCCATGCTCGGAGCTATTGTTCATGTGGTTGAGAATGGCAAACAAGCGTTGGATGGCGTGCTTCAAGGACTGAATAATGAACAGCTGCTGCCAATAGGATCTTCAAAAACACTCCCATTTGACTTGATCTTAATGGATTGTGAGGTAAGTAAAAGCTGATACAACAGACTTCATTTCAATTATGTAACACTAAAGTGCATTCATATTATTCATGGCTTGTGCAGATGCCGGAGATGTCCGGCTTCGAAGCGGCTCGAGAGATCCGTAAGGCTGAAAAGCCGTACGGTATTCACATACCGATTGTTGCTTTAACAGCGCACATATCGCCAGATCATATAAAGGAGACGAAACTTGCTGGAATGGACGAGTATCTAACTAAGCCGGCCAACAAAGAAACACTGGTGCAAACCATAACAAGGCTCGTGTCTGCTTCTCAGGGATGTTTGAATTAGTCAGCCAGCAGACGGTCATCTTTTTTTATTAAAATTATTATTATCATTTCTGTTGGTAAACATATGCTTGAGTAGCAGTCGCGTCGTCCTAGTGTTTTGCGGAACTTGTTTGCCAGCTCTATATGTTGTTGTTGTACAGTATGTCTAGCTTGTTTCTCATGGCATGAATCTGATCTATCTTCCTAGTTTTGCTAGCTTAACTTTGTGCGTACCATGTTGCATATTAGTTACTCTCATTTGTCTACGAATGTGTTTGGAATTTTTAGTATTAACAATGTATTTTTAGTTACTCTCATTAATGCAACATCTTTGCTACTTTTCGGCCAAAACAATCTCTGATTAAAACTTTGCCAATAAGCGACTATATAATTTGTGCAACACACACAATTATCAGAGTCAAGTCTCAAGTGCATGGACTATTGCTAATGTGCGACTACAAGTTTGAAATGCTTTTGAAAACATTGCTGCTAACCGTTTCATTTTTGCTGGCTGCTCCCCACTTCTGCCGAAATATGATTGAGCATTGGCCATCATAACATCTACAGCATGCTTCACTGCTTTCGATCTTCTAAGGCAGGCTGTTTGATATATTAACGTTTTTGTGATGTCTCCCCACAACGTGTTTTTTTTAAAGTATTCTTGATTTTATTGCATCATTGTAACAAAATCAATGTTTGCAGAAAACACTCGGGGGAGCCCATGGAGCAGGCAGGGGCGAAGCCAGGAATTCAAAGTTATCAGGGCTGGAAGTTGACGTAAAATTTTTTTTGAGGTTTTGAACCCAATGGAAGGCTCATCCTCACGCCTTTTTTATTACGCCAGCCAAAGCACATTACAAATACAACAAGACAAGATTATATGTTTCGCTTCAACCGGAGATCAAAAAGATATATTTCATCACACACACAAAATTGATAGTGACTTATACATAAAGAAAAGTAATGTGAACCTGGAGGTGGCACGACCAGGGGTTCAGTATTATAGAATGTTGTGGGAACACCTGACATATCGAGTTCCATTGAAGAGAACTCGATATGTAGTTATGTATTGAATGATAAAAAAAAGTTCCGGAGTCGCCCCGTCATCTTCGAAGTATATAGAAACTCCTAATTTGGAAAATGATTCAATTCCTTAAGAAACAAAGAATGATATGGTCAAATGGAGACATTGAATAGGTGAACACATCAAAAGGCTGAAATATTTGATATAAACTAGATGAGAATCAACCATTATAAGGACTTTGTATTCATTGGAAACATTTGGCAGTCCATTTTTGAACATTTCGAATGGGAAACCACAATAATTTGGAGACTATCATGCTTAAAAAATTTAATTTTGCACGGCCTACAACACAATTCACCTTCAGCATGTTATACGTTGTGCAGGATTCTTCATTCTCATTTGATAATGTGTCAGCCAAGCGCATCGGATCTGTCCTGCTCATCCACAAGGCGAGTCCAAAATCGTTATTGGCAGTAATGAACACCAAAAGAAAAAACTCACGTGGCCAGAAAGAAGAAAGCTATGCTCTCTTTCTTAAGCTTTGCCTCATATTCCTCATCATCAGCTGCATAGTCATCCTGCACAATTTCATTTCTCAGAACAAGTCAATCATCCGGAAAGTCAAGATAAGTAGACTTAATTTTTCTACAAACTTAAATGTGTTCGAATGGATATGTACCAAATCAACAACTTTGAAGACAGCTTTTTCATATCTAGCCTTAGCCTCTTCAGCCAGTGCCTATAACAACAACCACAAAAATTAACAATCACATCGAGCAGCAGGTAATTACAACCGACCAAGCCAGTACAGATGAGAAATTTCCATACCTTAGCGAATCTATCAGCCGTACCACGGTACCAGTCCGAGTCCCGTAGAAGATAGGAACCTTCTTTTTCCTATCATCAACCTCAACCTCCGGCTCCTTGACAATCAGCGGCTTAACAGGCTCCCGCACAAATTACTGATAGGCAAATTGTCGAATAATGAAGCTTGATTGCAGCAATAATCAACTCAGCATCGTCGACTACTACGGCAGTACAGCAGCAATCGTCTCTCGCCCTCACGGCTCCCCTGGATTTCTCAAATCGGTATTACATTCAGTCGATTCAGATCTAAAAATCTACACACACACAAAAATTTGGGCCACAAAATCTACCCGGGCTGCAGCCTGAGCAGCCCACCAGCTGCCTTCGCCACTGGGAGCAGGTTGTCGAGATAATTGGGCATTTGCCATCTTTTGGTAAAGTTATTGGCTAAATGCCACCCTCTAAAAACTTATTTGGGATTTGCCACAAACCGCTACTATAATTAGCGGTTTGATATAAAATTCAAAATTTTGACACTGTGGCGCGTAGGTGGAATTGATCTAGGGCTAAGTAGGCTACCACGTCAAACCGCTAACCTTAATAGCGGTTTGAATTAAAACAAACCGCATAATTAATAAGCGGTTTGTGTGAATAAGGAATCGCAAAGTAAATTAGCGGTTTGTAATGAAAAGGATCGGAAACCCTGTATGAGCGGGAGCTTTTATTGAAATAGGTTTGTATTACATGTTATATTACAGATTATAGCTTTTATTGAAATTTTTTTATATTACATGTTATAATTGAAAAATGGTGAGATTTTACGAAAATCGGCCATAATGCCTTCATAATAAGAGTAACCAGGCTAAAAGCCATTCATAAAATAGTCACCTACACCTGTACCAAAACGAAGGCAAAAGGCGCGACAACAATAGCGCAATAAGAAGTCAAAATGCACAACAACATACTTGTGACAATGTAAGTAAACAAACAATTCTTAAATGGTAGCTAACAATATTGTGAACTAAGTGCACTAAGTGATGATCACGAAGGTGTCCATCGAGTTGTCGCCTTTTTTTCCTTTTCCCCCTTCCTCGAGACGACTCCGGTTCATTCTGTGTATGCAACTGTGTCACTTGTGACTGAGTAAAAGGAGTTACTAGTCCGTCGACTTGAGCGTCTACATGAAAAGAAAATGTTTTGAGCTCAGATGAATGAAAACAAGATGTGAAATATTACATATATCTTACAATTACAAATCAAATCAAACCTGAACAACACTAAAGCTTTGCCTTTGCATCTACCAAAACCTTCCTATACAAACAATTCAAACCAACTTCGCAATTACAATTCAAATATTGCAAAAAACAATAAGCACATCCAAATACATCATAATTACAGTCAAACTACGCCAAACATTAAATCAAAACCATACAAACATAATCCCTAATCTCTAAGAAACTTAACCCTAAACCCAATCTCAGTAATTGAAATCGAGTAGATTAGAAAATTGTAACATACCGAGAGTCGCGCGAGGAAAGAACGACGGGTCGCAGCCGAGAGTCGCAGCGGAGAGGATGGTCGCAGCCGAGAGTCGCAGCCGAGCAGGGACGTCGAAGTCGAAGTCGTTCAGCAGAGAGTCGCGCGAGGAAAGAAGAAGCAGATCTGTGTTTAATTTCCCACAAACCGCTAATACAAATAGCGGTTTCGTTTAGTTTAAAAATCCTGCGTGGCATCCACGTAGGCGCCATGGTGTCAAAAATTTGAATTTTATATCAAACCGCTAATTAGATTAGCGATTTGTGGCAAATCCCAAATAAATTTTTAGCGGGTGGCATTTAGCCAATAACTTTACCAAAAGATGGCAAATGCCCAATTAACTCCAGGTTGTCACATTGTCACTTTTTTATAGTTCTATTAAAACAAAGACTGGTGCAATGTGTCTGTTCTTGGAAAAGAATTAAAGGAAGATACGCGTGCTTTAATATTGAAGATAATTATGAGGGCCATGATACCCTCTTCCTATTTCAATACTATTATTAAATTGCTTGGCCATGCTGATGGGGGAACGTGAGAAAAAAAGGTGAGCCATGATATCCTCTGCCTATTTCAACACTTTTTTTTCTCGATATATTAAAGTGATATTAAGGAATGTGTATATTATTGATTTTTTTAGAGGTTGTTATAAATTATTTAGCCAAACATGTAAATTCTCTTATAGGCTAAAATGCAACTTGTGAGTTGGGATTTGCAAATTATCTCCCTTGTTTCTTGTTTGAAGTAGCGTTTCTTAGTGAGTACTTGGATTATTATTATAGTCGAGCTGTGACTTAGAGTTGCACCCTTGCCACAAGGCCGCATTATGTGAATTAGTAATATTCTTACAACCTCCTCACCCCAACATAAATGCAGGTGCAATCTTGTGAGAAAATGAGTAAAACACTAACCATTCCTTTTATTTTTATTGCAACACTAACCATTTCCTTGAATCATCATATTTGTTACACATATGCATTTGTCTATTCTAAGGTAGTTATGTGCATATTCTTTTTTTTTCCTGATCTTTAATTCTCACTGATGGAAACAATAATGTAATTAGTGACATACTGTTGGACAGAGCAGGCCAAAAACTGTTGCTCGCTTTTTAAGCTGATGAAAAGTATTACTGATGAATGATTTGTTATTGGGCAAACTATGGCATTAGATCTACAAAAAAAAATGGAAATAGTAGTCCATATGCCTTTCGGCTTATGAAGAGATTCCGGAACCTTTCAACTCAACTTGCTTGCCTGTCATCTTGCATAACATTTTGAAGAGATTCCGCAACCTTTCGGCTTGCTTGCCTTTGGGATCAAAAGAGATATAGACAGCTGCCTTTCTCTTGGATCATTGAATCTTAGCGAACTATTTATGGTGGCTGAGCTGGATTTTTTGGCGGTCGCAATTGATGAGCTGGGTAGTTTCCTTAATCCTTATCTTGTGGATATTATAGAGCTTCTGGTGCTGTATCCGGATTGTGTGTCTACAACTCATCCAAAGTTAAGGTCAAGGGCGGATGTGGTAAGAAAGCTTATCGCAGAAAGGATCAATGTAAGTTTCTTGCAGTTTTATTTTCTGTTTATCCTCTCAGTCCTGCTCTAGATGATCATTTTCTTAGTGCTAATTTAATGCGCTGGTCCTTTTCTAGGTCCGGCTTGCTCTTCCACCTTTAATAAAACATAAAAGTATTCACTGTTGCTGTAACCTCTTGGGCATGTAAATGTAATGTCACTGTTCTTTTTGAAATGCTTACAAGTTTGATTTGTATAGCGGATCGAATGTCAATCAATTGCCATTTTGACATCTGCTTGCTTGGACTTAATCTCCGCAGAATGTTTCCGATGTTGAAACTGTTGTTATTGATACCTTGGTTTCTCTTACAACGAAACTTATAGAGACTATGTTCAAGCATCTATTATTTAGGAGCATCGAGTGGGCTCAGTTGGACGTGAGATATAGTGCTACGAGTGAGAGTGGAAACATCGAGAGAGCTATTTCTTTCTTTGCTTTGGTCAGTAGACTTTCCAAAGATCTTGGGTGAGATTTCTGAAGTCATTTCCATGCTTTGCTTACTTTTATTATTTGTCATGTTCCTTGTCATTTTTGTTACTGTGTTTTATAATCTACCAGTTACATTTAATGTCAACAGCTGTCAGGGCATGCTTTGAGAACTTAGATATATTTCCTTAGTCTCAAGACGTTTAAGCTCTTTATTTCTTGGGCTTTTAAGTAATTTTTACAAGAGATATTCCCTACTTCAAGTACATTACTTGGGTGGTTCTGAAAATGATTTCATTAAGCGAAAGAGAAAGAAGGTGAAGGTTCATGATGCACTGAATGACAGTAAAGATGATACGAGCTCACCAGAAATTCAAAGATGGCATTTGAAAGCTTTGATCTTATCATCATTATATAATTGCTTCCTACATGATTCATGATTCATGATTCGGACAAGTCAGAAGTTTCTTGATAAAGCTAATTTCACGTCAGTCTAACCTTTATCATTCTTATTCTTCCAAATTCCGCATATAGTTGGTTAGCATCTTATGCAAGTTGTATTCATATGATTCATGTACTAGTCTTGATAAGGTGCTTATAAAGTGAACCTTCACATGATTACTAACTATGTACTAGTATTAGTAACTAGAGTGCACTATCAAAAAAAAAGTATTACTAACTAGAGCGTGTATGATGATCGTGAGCCCCAGGAGTGAGGAACTTTGGTCATTGTTGTTGCCTATCGAAATATTGGATTCACATATGATTATTCAATTATTTTTTATCATCATTTTTTGTGACATCAGGCTCTCTTGTAACCCATAGTTTTACAGTGGGATGTAGTGTTGAGAAACTTGGTTACAAAAGGAAAAATTTATTCGAAAGAACTCACTTACAAAAGAAAACCCTACTAGAACTCACCCACTTTTGGTGGAGATCACTCTTTGAACTTGAGTGCTTTGAACTCTAAACAACACTCCTATTTATACTAACCTACCTATGAAATGAATGACTAGTGTCATTTTGATCCAATGGCAAAAAATAGCTAGATACATTGATGTCACTTCTTCTTCCTTTGGATTGGGGCTCTTCTTTCTTGGATATTTCTTTTGGACTTCTATTAGGACTAGACTAGGCATTAATTTATTTGGGCCAATTGATAGGCGTCGTTTAGCCTGCAAATTTGAATTTATATTTTTCCCTACTATAAGCTAGTAAAGCGGCAAGTAGGGGTCGAACCCAAGGGAGCTGGTGTTGTTGAAGCTGTTCCTGTATGTAACTGAAAATAAGAAAGAAGGGGGGGGGGGGTTTGAGTGATTGTGAGTACAAAAGAGAAATAGCAAGGAAATAATAATGAAGATTCAATCAGAGAGAGAACTCAGTCTAGGGTTTCTATTGTGACACGTTTATCATTGACTGCTAATGATCTAATTTCATGCTTCTAAGCGTGGTTACTCCGTTTCAGGTTATAACCTAAAGTACTCCGTTTCAGGTTATACACCGCAATCTACTCCGTTTCAGGTTATAGACTTCTAGTTCTCCCAATCTAATAATCCGTTTCAGGCAATATTAAATTCAGGTGTCCTACTTGTTTTCACGTTTCAGTATCAAACAAACATTGACGATAGGGGTTGAATCGTTCCGCTAAGCTTTACCGTTTCAAGTCTCCACTTAGCTTCATAATTCAATCCTTTAATTTAAGCACAAGAACTAGAGAAACATAAAATAGTGTTAAGAATAGAGTCTCAAAACAAACGTCACAATATGCGAAACCCTAAACTGAATTAGGTTTTAGCTACACATAATCATGAAAAGACGCATAATTAAAAGTAGGAAAATCTTCTCTCTCGTCGAAATCTTCTTCTTTTCCTCCAGAGCCGTCTAGGTCTTCGTAGAATATGAGATGATTATGAGATGATCATAGAAACCTGCCTCTAGTCTAAATATATAAGCTCTAGGGTTTCTAAATCAGTTTCTGGGCCAAAAACGTAATTAAGAAATAAGCCCAAAAACACTGTTCACGACCCGAAAATACTGTTCATCCACGGACACTGTTCATCCGCAGGCACTGTTCACTTTAGCGTCCGCGGTCACTGTTCATAAGTGAACAGTATCCGTGATCTGGTCTGAGTTGCGGTTCTCCTTCTGCGCACCAATTCTGACTTCGACTCTAGATTAGACCTTCTGTACGACCTCGGATGCTCTCGGTGTAAACTAGAGAGTTGTAGGGAATCGAGTCACCTACGCAACGGAATGTGGCTCATATTTTTCTGATCAACGGTCTATTCCCAGTACTCCGTCGACTGTCCAAAGGTCTGATCTGCCATTGTGATGTTTTCGGCATAAAGTGCCGTCTTTAATGCGTGTTTCCTCCTAGAGCTTCCAAAACACCTGAGATGCAAAACCATACTAAAAAATAATTATTCACATATAAAAGTATCGAAATAAATGGGATTAGTTGACTCGACGAGTCGTATAAATACGACTCATCAAACCACCCCACACTTAAACTTGTTCGTCCCGAACAAGAACTAAGTCATAGAAGGAAAACAAATGCAACACCACAATTTCTTCGAGGTCCTAGATAATGCTACATGAATATGAGTTGCTAGTCTAGATTCACTTTTCTATGCATAACTCAATCGGTACTAAAATCATCATGCTCAACATGGAATAAACTTGATACATGTTACCTTTGAGCTGAAATCCAAATCAATTCGGATGAGTGGGAGATAGTCCTCTTTAGACCCATGATCTACATTCGCTGTTCCGAACTCTCGCTATATGGTTATACTTCATTGCTTTTTCTTGCACGTGATTTGTTCGAGCTTTCAAGGTGCTTGAGTTGTTCTTTTTTTTTGTTGGACAGCTTTTGTAGTGACTTTCTTTGGCCTTTGGCTCTTGATGCATGAATGATGTACTTCACTTTTTTGTACGAACTTCACAACGTGATTGATTTTTCTTGAGCTTTGCTCCTTTATTGTGAATTGCTTGTCCTTCTTTTCCTTTCCTTTGAAGGAGGTCCAATCATCGCCCGCAAGCATATGGAAATACCTCCCTGCTCTTTCTCATCCTTGTCCTTTTCGACGCGCTTCAAGCCGAGGGTCGCTCGTCTATTTTCCCGGCTACTTCGGACTAGAGATAGGACGGTTTGTTACGTCTTCGTCCCGCCTTCCTACATAAACACTGCAGTGGCGGAGCCACTCTAGACCATGTTGTCTCGAAGTGCTAGCCTCCACGAAATCCATATAACCATATAGTTCGAGTCCAGTCCTTTGAATGCTTTGTCAAGTCTCTCTAGGACATTTCTATCAACTCCACATTCCTGTTTATCTCAACTCAGAAGACACGTAGTGGGTTAAATTCACATGTAGTCACACAATTCAAATTTCACGAGAGAAACACATCTAATCAGCTCATCTGTTTCACATCATCAACATTCAATACTGCATATCCAGAAAATAGAGAGAAATTTCATACTTTCCATTTTTTTTGAAGGGAAACGTGCAGACACAGTACATATGCAAGGAAAATAAACGTGCTGACACAATGGATAGACTGACTCTCCCACCCCACACTTTTGAACGAAGCCGTGTCCTCACGGTACGACTTAAATTCAAAGACACAACAATGCAAGACACAAAAACATATAGGAAAAGGAAGAGATCAAAGTGAACAGGTACTCCCCTCGTTTCGTCGTGTGAAGATGAGAATTCTGGTCAAACGAGTCAGTCAACGCTGGTCAACCATGGTCAATGGTCAACTATGGTTAACTGAGGGCCGCGCCTGAAGAAGATATTACAGCCGTGCCTGCAGAACACATTAGCCATTTAAGATGGCTTGCGGGCGCGGCAGATAAAGTGTGCATGGACCGCGATCCTCTCGGGATGTGACCTGTTTCCTGCATAAAAACGTTCTTCTTTCCCAAAGACAATGTGATAACACAAATAAAGACTCAAACAAACAGAAAAAATGAAATAAAAACGAAAGAAAAAATAAATAAAAATGGGAAAATTTTACCGGGCTGCCTCCCTGCGAGTGCCTTTGTTTTACGTCGTTGGCTCGACGTTACCTCTTTAGGGATCACAAGTTAGGATCCCATGGACGTGTGAGGTCAAATTTCGCTACTCCTCTGTGATGCTCATAGCCCTCATCCAGTGGTGCTCTCGTGTCTCTCCATCCGGGTTTCCATCCAAACGTGCCATGTCTCGGTCGCTTCCTCATGTATGGACGGTCGACATCCTTGTGAATATGGAAATCTGATCTCTTGCCACAAAGTGCAAGTGACAATAATCCTGTGTCCATGTCAACCTTGGTCCTAATGGCAAAGAGGAGTGATCGTCCCAAAATAGGAACTGGAGAATCGTCGTCTCTAGCATCTCCCATCTGCAAAATATAAGAGTCAACATCACGGGTGACTATGAAAGCACCTGAATCCTTAAACTTTTCAGGCGGCGCTTGTTGACTCGTAGCGAGTGGGTGCTCCACCGTTGGCTTTTCCGACTCATGACTTGCCTCCAACTCATCTTCCAGCTCATCATTATCGATCACATGGTCTTCGGGAGCTGTCACCTGCACAGAAAACGATAAAGGAGGATCAATTTTAGCATTTATATTAGACCTGATCGCGGGTGAAGAACACTTTAAGTGTTCCATCTGCGGATCAATAAAGTCTTCGTCATCCGCGGCCACAACGTGTTCTTCGTCCGCGACCAGCTGTTCCTCCGCGGGTTCTTCGTGTGTTATCTCCGCAGGTGTTGTGTATGTTAGCTGTCCGCGGATGACATTAATATGCACATCACCAGCGATCCCCTCTGAGTTCGCCACTTCTTCTCTATTTTCTGCCAATGTACTGATGTTCTCCTCCAGATTAGGCACTGTCTGCGACGTTATGGTTCTGACGGAGGTGTTGCATATGATGTCGGGCACGATCTGTACTGAATCAGCTTCTACCGTCCGCACCTTATCGTCCGTTTTGTGCAGCTGACCTCGTCTTGGTCTTGATCTCTCTACCAAATCGTCTATCAGGTCCCAGAGATCATACATGTTTAAATCCATTACCGACCCTCTTGCTGCAGCATCAAGCATATTACGCTCAAGTGGCATCATCCCCTCAAGAAATATTTGAAGAAGAAATAAATCTTTGAATCCATGGTGTGGACAGCTTCCCTGAAGGGTATCAAAGCTCACATAGTACTCATAGAAGGTTTCGCCCTGGAATTGCTCATGGGTAAGAAGTTTCTCGCGGACTTCAAATAGAAGGGATGGCGGAGAAAATTTCTCTAGAAATAGGGCTCGTAAATCCCAATAGTTGCTTTCATAACCTGCACCTGATGAGTAAAACCAAGAACTTGCGGAGTCAGTTAAAGAAAACTTAAAATAGTTTAACTTGAACCTCTCTAATGACTCGTCTATAGGCTTGATGCGGCTGCAGATGGAGTGGAATGTTTGTACATGTCTCACGGGGTCTTCTCCGATGGCACCTCCAAATTGGGGAAGATGCCGCATCATCCAAAACGCAACCTTGCTGCCCTCGCATCCATCGTCCTCATTGTCTTCATCGTTCCGAGGTTCTCTACTATAATAAGAAGACATAGCGAACCATAAAACAAAACAAAAAACAAAAAACAGAAAAAAATAAAGAAAACGGAAAGAACAACTTCACCGAAGCGCAGCTCCCCGGTAACGGCGCCAAAATTTGACAGGCGTCGTTTGACCTGCAAATTTGAATTTATATTTTTCCCTACTATAAGCTAGTAAAGCGGCAAGTAGGGGTCGAACCTAAGGGAGCTGGTGTTGTTGAAGCTGTTCCTGTATGTAACTGAAAATAAGAAAGAAGGGGGGGGGGTTTGAGTGATTGTGAGTACAAAAGAGAAATAGCAAGGAAATAATAATGAAGATTCAATCAGAGAGAGAACTCAGTCTAGGGTTTCTATTGTGACACGTTTATCATTGACTGCTAATGATCTAATTTCATGCTTCTAAGCGTGGTTACTCCGTTTCAGGTTATAACTTAAAGTACTCCGTTTCAGGTTATACATCGCAATCTACTCCGTTTCAGGTTATAGACTTCTAGTTCTCCCAAATCTAATAATCCGTTTCAGGCAATATTAAATTCAGGTGTCCTACTTGTTTTCACGTTTCAGTATCAAACAAACATTGACGATAGGGGTTGAATCGTTCCGCTAAGCTTTACCGTTTCAAGTCTCCACTTAGCTTCACAATTCAATCCTTTAATTTAAGCACAAGAACTAGAGAAACATAAAATAGTATTAAGAATAGAGTCTCAAAACAAACGTCACAATATGCGAAACCCTAAACTGAATTAGGTTTTAGCTACACATAATCATGAAAAGACGCATAATTAAAAGTAGGAAAATCTTCTCTCTCGTCGAAATCTTCTTCTTTTCCTCCAGAGCCGTCTAGGTCTTCGTAGAATATGAGATGATTATGAGATGATCATAGAAACCTGCCCCTAATCTAAATATATAAGCTCTAGGGTTTCTAAATCAGTTTCTGGGCCAAAAACGTAATTAAGAAATAAGCCCGAAAACACTGTTCACGACCCGAAAATACTGTTCATCCCCGGACACTGGTCACTTTAGCGTCCGTGGTCACTGTTCATAAAGTGAACAGTATCTACGATCTGGTCTGAGTTGCGGTTCTCCTTCTGCGCGCCAATTCTGACTTCGACTCTAGATTAGACCTTCTGTACGACCTCGGATGCTCTCGGTGTAAACTAGATAGTTGTAGGAAATCGAGTCACCTACGCAACGTCATGTGGCTCATATTTTTCTGATCAACGGTCTATTCGCAGCACTCCGTCGACTGTCCAAAGGTCTGATCTGCCATTGTGATGTTTTCGCCATAAAATGCCGTCTTTAATGCGTGTTTCCTCCTAGAGCTTCCAAAACACCTGAGATGCAAAACCATACTAAAAAGTAATTGTTCGCATATAAAAGTATCGAAATAAATGGGATTAGTTGACTCGACGAATACGACTCATCACCAATCTCAATATGTATTTCCTCGGATGTTGCTGGAATAACATCCTGAGGTAAAATTTAGGGGTCGGCAATGGGCAAGGTAAGGGTAAGACCATTTTTCATTGACCCTATGAACAGTACAGGACAGGGTAAGGGCAGGGTAGATCAATTTTTCTAAGCCCGTAGGGTATCCATGGACAGGGTAATATTAGGGTAGGGTCGGGTAGGATAGGGTCGGGTCAAGTAAGTCAAATTTAAGTATATTTTGAAAAAAAGTTCATAATATGAATGAAAATAGTAGGGTAAGATAGGGTATGATAGGATAGGAGGAAGGCAGAGTATGATGTTAGGGTAGGAGGGCAAAGTAGGTGATGGATGCACAGTCGTTATGTGCAAACGTCAAGAATAAATTTATAATAGTCCGCTACTCGCAACTATACTACTGGGTAGTACTTGGTAAGTAGGGGTCGAACCCAAGGGAATCAGGGGAATAGATGTTCTTTGAGGGGGTTGTCCAGCGAGAGAGCGTGTTTTAGGTCGGTTGGTTGGTTTTAAAGCTACCAGCTAAGTGATTGATTGATTGATTGATTGGTTGGTTGGTTG
Organism: Rhodiola kirilowii; assembly: GCA_033675215.1. Classification (NCBI taxonomy): domain Eukaryota; kingdom Viridiplantae; phylum Streptophyta; class Magnoliopsida; order Saxifragales; family Crassulaceae; genus Rhodiola; species Rhodiola kirilowii. The sequence goes on from CM066199.1 coordinate 44,709,574, forward strand.
GTTTTAATACTGGAAAGTAAATTACAGTTTATAATTAAAGAGAAATGTTCGGTTTCAGGGGCCTTGTATTATATCCTGTTTATCATTGACCTTTAGTGAATTATCTAAGTATTCAAAGATGAATCGAGGCCCTTTCGTAGCGCAAGACTTGCAACATCGTTTAAAGCAACACTTGTTCTAAGCAAAACTAATTCCTCCTTTCGAAGTATCTTAGCTGTAAGTGCATCCACTTGATCTCCCAGTTACGTTATTGACCAAGTGGTGTTTTGGATAAGTCGAACTCCTCGATAAGTTTTGCTTGTGACAGCTTCCACTTACCGAGTATGATCACGAATTTCCACGGCAGAGCTTTGCTTGTGACAGCTTCCACTCAACCTTGGAAACTCTGACTTGATATATGGCACATAGAACAAGTTTTGAATACAAAGACTAGACACTAAGTTAATAGTCTTAAAACATTTTATAATACAAGTGCGCCCCTTCTACCGAACTACTAGTTTAGCTACTATTCATCGCGCTAAACATTATAACTAAGGAAATAAAACAGTTGAATAAATACTAAGAATTACTTACAACCGTTGAAGCGCCAAGGGAGCTATCCTTTATTTCCCAAGCCAAACTTTACAAATACGTAACTTAGAGAGAGAAGTGTTTTTTTACAAGTGAGGGATGAATTTGAAATGAGGGGAGGAGCTCCTCCTTATATAGCCATGGGAGGAGGAGGAGATGGAGGCAAGTGTTGCATGGTGATTGGAGGAAAAAATGGATGGAGGAGATGGGCACACATGAAGGAAGGAGAGGAGGAGGAAGGAGGAGGAGACATGTGGAGGAGGAGGAAAGCCGCCGGTCAAGGGAGGAGGAGCCGCCGGTTGCCGGTGGTGGAAGGGGAGTGGGGGAGAGCTTAGCCACTCATGGAGGAGGAGCATCCTTCTAGAAGCTTGTGTGACCTTTCACAAAAGCCATCGGTTTGACCGGATCTGACCGGAGCTTTGGCCGGAGCTTCTTGGATTTTGGAGAGTGTATTTTGAATGAAAATGTCATTCTAAGATGATCTCAAGAAGGAACCTAAGCCAAATTCTGCTCGGAACATGGTCGAAATCCCAAATCAGATGAAATTGCCCTTGTTTGGCCTTCACCGGGCTTGGTGCCTTTGCCTTGCGTTCTTGTCCATTTGCCAACTGTTCTAGCATATTTGAGTGATTCCAAGTCGGTTCCATGAAGGATGTTAAGGCTGATTTTGAGTGTAGCATGGTCGTGACCTTGGAATGACTCGTAACATCTTTTCGGCGTAAAATCCTCTCCTTAGCGTGTTTTCTCTCTAGAGTCCAAAATACCCTGTAGAAATAAATCGGGACTAACAAGTAGAAGTTAAATAGACCAACAGTCTAATTTGGTGGGTTTTACTGTGTTTTTTATTTGTATAATTTTGGTCCATCAGATCACCCCACACTTTTAGTTGTTCGTCCCGAACAATGCTATTAAAGGGCGGCACTCTAAGTTTGGTTTTAAAATATGAAAATTAGACTGTGGGACTCGATTTATCCTAATTCATGCATTGCTTACTTATTACCAAATTGAACTGCGTAAATAAATAGAAGTAACTTGATACGTGTACCTTCGTGCCGAGATGCAAATTATATTGGATGTTTCGGGAGATAGCCCTTTTTAGGCTCCTGGACTGCAACCTCGGGATCATCTCTTACTATATGGTTTCCTTGTAGCTTTCTCTAGCAGGTGATTCGGTTCGGGTTTCACTGGTTAGAGTACTTTGATTTCTTTTGGCGTGGGACTGCTTTTTGTAGTGAATTGGCCTTTGGCCTTTGATTTGTCGCTTTGAGTGCTTCACTTTTGCTCGGTTAAAACCTTCACAATTTTGGGCCTTAGGCCTCTTTTGATTTTCTTCTTTGAGTTTTTTGCTTCTTTGTGACTTGCTAGTCCATTTTCTCAGCCTTTTTGGGAGGTCCAATCATCACCCGCAAGCCTATGGAAATACCTCCCCGCTCCTCTCGTCTTCGTCGTTTCGCGCGGGTCAAGATGAGGGTCGCTCATTTATTTTCTCGGCTACTTTGACTGTCGTTTCGCGTGGGTCAAGATGAGGGTCGCTCATCTATTTTCTCGGCTACTTTGACCGGAGATAGGACGGTCTGATTCCCGTCCTCGCCTTTTGCATTGCATGGCGGAGATGACTTCAATCTTCACTGAAACCCGAAGTGCAGCCTCCACTGACTTCGAAAACCATATAGTTTGATCTGATCCTTCGATTGCTTGCCAAGCCTCTCTAGGGCATTTCTATCAACTCCACATCCCTAGTTTATCTCAGCACAAAGGGACAAATGAGAAGTTACGTTCTAAGTTTTTAGACAGTTGAATTTTCACAAGGTAAATGCATGAATTTTGGTCTATCTTTTTCACATTCTTAAGTTCATATTTTCAAAAAGATATTATTTATTAACTAATATATACAGGTGGTTCTCACCCCACACTTTTGAACGAAGGCATTCTTTTTACGAAATGACTTAATTCAAAAGCCATGCAAGCAGTTGTTATACGAGAAGGAAATGATATTAAGGAAAAGGAAAGACAGAACTCCCTTTAAGGTGTCGAGTGAACGACATGGCACGAGGCTGGATAATCGAGGGAGTTCGGCTGGGGCCTTGAACTCTGAGCGTAGCCCTATCTGGCTTAATGTTGCACCCAAGTCCGATTCCTGAATAGTCATTTCTTCTATGCACCAAGTGGGTGAGAGCAACTTATTGAAAAAACTAAATGACAAAAAATAAAAAGACAGAAAATAAAGTGCAGAAAGTAAGATAGTGTCGGGTTACCTCCCGACCAGTGCACTTGTTTAACGTCGTTGGCTCGACAGTACCTCACTCATGGATCATAAGGTCGGATCCCAAGGGTGAGTGAGGTCAAACTTTTTCTCGGCAGCCCTTTTGCTCCGAGAGGGTGAGGTTTCCTTGACCATAGCTGCTGGTCCAATGCGTCGTGCTTGTTTATTACTCCTTCCGGGTTTCCATTCTTTCGGCCCATGTCTTTGCCGCTTTTCATGTTTGAATAGTTGGCACTTTCGCGAGTTTGGAAGTTGGGTTTTGTGCCTTCAAACATCGGCGACCACAGGCATGCTCCCATGTGAGGCCTCTTCTTGGTGGTAGCTACGAATGGTTGTCTTGGAATGATTGAGTTCCCGGGTGGTTTTTCTTGGCTTGTGACGAGAGAGATTTCCTTTGTCGGCTTTTTTGGCTCATGCTCTGCCTCCAACTCCCCTTGTACCGCATCATCATTGATTATATGATCTTCGGTGGTTATGATCGGCATGAAACGCGAAGGGTTAAGTTGAGGCACTTCGACCATGAGGACTAGGTCTGTTTCAGGTGCTCCGACAGTAAGGACTAGGTCTTTCTCGGACAGTTCGGCAATGAGGTCTGGGACTTCCTCGGGTGCTCCGAGCGTAAGGACCGGGCCTGGCTTAATTTCTTCGGCCGCTTCAGCAGTGAGGTTCGGGACTTCTGTAGGTTTGGCAGTTAGGACAGTGATTTCCTCGGATGGATTGGTGATAAGGACTGGGTCTGATTGGGGCAGTTCTTCTTCGGTCATTTGCGGGTCCTCATCCTCAGTCGGCTCCTCGGGTTCAGCCGTCCTTTCTGTTGCTCCTGAATCGGTTTCGGCCGTGAATTGGTGCATCGCGGCACTCAATTGCTGCATGTTTGCGGCCAATTGTTGGGTGTTAGCTGCCAGCTCCTTTTCTGCCGCCCATAATTCAGTTTTAGCTCTGATTTGCTGCATTGTGTTTTCCAACTGCTGGATGCTAGATGCCAGCTCCGTTATACCGTCCTTGAGTGGCTCGGTCTGATCTTGGCTTGGTCTTGACCTTACGGCCAAATCATTGATTAATATCCAAAGATCATCCACGGTTAAGTCCCACATTGATCCTCCTGCTGCATTATTTAGCTGGTCCCACTCATGTGGCAACATTCCACAGAGAAATTTTATTTGAAGATCGGAGTTGGTAAATCCATGGTGCGGGCAGCTCGTCACAATGGAATCGAAGTACCATAAGTACTCATCCAATGTTTCGTCCCGGGATTGCGTTATTTTGTTGATCTTCTCGCGGATTTCAAGTTTGAAGGGTGGTGGGGAAAACTCCGTATTGTTCCAAGGTTCCATTCCGTAGTAGTATGACTTGGTGAATTGCATGATAAAAGAAAAAAGAAAAAAGAAATAGAACAACTATTCCTATGCACAACTCCCCGGCAACGGCGCCAATTTTGATGGATGCACAGTCGTTATGTGCAAACGTCAAGAATAAATTTATAATAGTCCGCTACTCGCAACTATACTACTGGGTAGTACTTGGTAAGTAGGGGTCGAACCCAAGGGAATCAGGGGAATAGATGTTCTTTGAGGGGGTTGTCCAGTGAGAGAGCGTGTTTTAGGTCGGTTGGTTGGTTTTAAAGCTACCGGCTAAGTGATTGATTGATTGATTGATTGGTTGGTTGGTTGGTTTTAATACTGGAAAGTAAATTACAGTTTATAATTAAAGAGAAATGTTCGGTTTCAGGGGCCTTGTATTATATCCTGTTTATCATTGACCTTTAGTGAATTATCTAAGTATTCAAAGATGAATCGAGGCCCTTTCGTAGCGCAAGACTTGCAACATCGTTTAAAGCAACACTTGTTCTAAGCAAAACTAATTCCTCCTTTCGAAGTATCTTAGCTGTAAGTGCATCCACTTGATCTCCCAGTTACGTTATTGACCAAGTGGTGTTTTGGATAAGTCGAACTCCTCGATAAGTTTTGCTTGTGACAGCTTCCACTTACCGAGTATGATCACGAATTTCCACGGCAGAGCTTTGCTTGTGACAGCTTCCACTCAACCTTGGAAACTCTGACTTGATATATGGCACATAGAACAAGTTTTGAATACAAAGACTAGACACTAAGTTAATAGTCTTAAAACATTTTATAATACAAGTGCGCCCCTTCTACCGAACTACTAGTTTAGCTACTATTCATCGCGCTAAACATTATAACTAAGGAAATAAAACAGTTGAATAAATACTAAGAATTACTTACAACCGTTGAAGCGCCAAGGGAGCTATCCTTTATTTCCAAAGCCAAACTTTACAAATACATAACTTAGAGAGAGAAGTGTTTTTTTTACAAGTGAGGGATGAATTTGAAATGAGGGGAGGAGCTCCTCCTTATATAGCCATGGGAGGAGGAGGAGATGGAGGCAAGTGTTGCATGGTGATTGGAGGAAAAAATGGATGGAGGAGATGGGCACACATGGAGGAAGGAGAGGAGGAGGAAGGAGGAGGAGACATGTGGAGGAGGAGGAAAGACGCCGGTCAAGGGAGGAGGAGCCGCCGGTTGCCGGTGGTGGAAGGGGAGTGGAGGAGAGCTTAGCCACTCATGGAGGAGGAGCATCCTTCTAGAAGCTTGTGTGACCTTTCACAAAAGCCATCGGTTTGACCGGATCTGACCGGAGCTTTGGCCGGAGCTTCTTGGATTTTGGAGAGTGTATTTTGAATGAAAATGTCATTCTAAGATGATCTCAAGAAGGAACTTAAGCCAAATTCTGCTCGGAACATGGTCGAAATCCCAAATCAGATGAAATTGCCCTTGTTTGGCCTTCACCGGGCTTGGTGCCTTTGCCTTGCGTTCTTGTCCATTTGCCAACTGTTCTAGCATATTTGAGTGATTCCAAGTCGGTTCCATGAAGGATGTTAAGGCTGATTTTGAGTGTAGCATGGTCGTGACCTTGGAATGACTCGTAACATCTTTTCGGCGTAAAATCCTCTCCTTAGCGTGTTTTCTCTCTAGAGTCCAAAATACCCTGTAGAAATAAATCGGGACTAACAAGTAGAAGTTAAATAGACCAACAGTCTAATTTGGTGGGTTTTACTGTGTTTTTGATTCGTATAATTTTGGTCCATCAGTAGGTCTATTTTTTCATGACCCTTACCCTGTCTTAGGGTTTGTGGGCAGAGTACGTTAGGGTACGAGGATAGGGTAGGGTACGGATCGAGCAGGATAAGGATGACCCTAAGGGCATTTTGACCCTAGGGTCAAATGCCTACCCCTGTGAGGTTCCATCTGTTGAGCAAGTTAACAGCCAATTGGTTATGTGTGTGGGGGCAAATGGCTGCAATTGCAGGGACAGACACATTATGGAAAGAGTTGAACAACAAGGTTAGCTACGATATCATTGTTTTTCCAACACCACTGAGAAACAAAAGGCAGTCTATTTTCTTGTTTCATGTGCTCCTGTATCATTTTGTGTTTTGAAAACACCTCTATGAGATCAGTGATTCATGTCTTTTTCTTGTTTCAGGTTTTGTTGCAAACCAGAATTGATAAGATACGAGCTTGGATATTGGGCTTACGGATAGTGAAGAATCTCACAGACAATGTCAAAGGGGAGTATTTGGTTCTGCTGGCAGGAATAATCCCATTAAAGACTCTGGCTAAAGAGGTTTGTAGAGAGTTGGAGGCGTTAAGCAAGGAAGATTTGGGCCAATACCTCAAACGGAGTCAGTCAGATGATATGTAGGCTTGTACGCCTACCAAGTAAGCTTTGTAGACTCTTTAAGAATGCAAAAACCATGTGACAGTCGCGCCCAAAAACTTCAGGTTGTGGCAGCTTACAATTTTGGTTCACTCGTGCTTAGCATTTAGGTAAATTAACTGGTGATTAGAGTTATGTCACGTCAGTGTTATGGGTAAGATACAGTTGACGTGTCACTAAAGGTTTATACCCTACTTAGCCAAACTTACACATTAGTTGGCTGGGAAAAGTAATTTTGATTGAGAAAGAAAACCTTTAAGTTTAGCGGAAGTAATTGTGAAATAAGGGAACGAATTTGTTGGACAAAAGCTAGTATACAATGGGCTTAGGTTTGCTACCGGTGGAGGTGATCACAAGGTATTTTTAACTTTGGTTTTACTCTGACAAAACTTGTGCTGTTTCAAATACGACTTGTGCTGTTTTAGCTGTGCTTGATTTGATCACAAGGTATCATTGTTGTGCTGTTTCAAAACTTGTGCTGTTTCAAAGTAGGCTAGATGTGATTTATACGGATTATGATTTGATAGTCACATGCTTATATGGTTGAAAACACTCTCATGTTAGGGATAGAGTGCAATAGATGCAAGTGTCCATCAAAAATGATATGCATGGCATGGAAACATGTGATCTATGCGCATTAACCCACTCCACACTTAATTCAAGCTTAGTCCCTAAGCGCAAAGAATGATAAAATAAAGGCAAAGGCGCATAGGAACTCCCCTCGTTTGTAGAGCCGATGACATAACTCTTGGGAATGAGATATATTCATATGGTTGCATATGTAGGTAAAGAAGGTGATTTTGGCATGAGAAGAGCATGAGTATAAATCCTGAATTTTCCACAATAAAAAATGGTAAAACACCTTCAATATCATAAGAATATAGCATACAACCAAAGATAAGTCAAGGGTACATCATAAAGATGGCGTACATCATCCAAAATTGCACCAAAAGGTGACTTAACATCCAAGTACATGATCAAAGCAAGAAAGCATCAAAACATCAATACAAGTATAATCAAAATGTAATATAAGCTGAAGATGTAGCCTCGTCGTCTCCCAAAGTGGTATTGCTGGTGGCTGCTCTGTCGTCCTCCTCCATAGCATCAGTAAATGGCGTTGGGGGCAAGGGAGAGGGGCACGAGGGACGGAAGGTCCTGGATCAACTGGAGCAGTCGTGCCTCTGATCATAGACAAGAATGTAGTATGGAGCCACTCCGACTCCTGGCGAGCTCTCAATGCCTCAGCTCTAGTAAAGGCCTCCAGACTAGCTAGCCCGCTCCTCAAATCAGCAATGTCAGAGGAGACTCACTCTCGCCACTCGGCCCAATCGTCTGTGGCGCGAGGATTGGTGGCTCCTCAGCGATTGGTGGCTCCTCAGCGATGGGAGCCTCGGGCTCGGAAGCCGCGGGTGAGAGAATAGGAGAGGAAGGAGGGGATGGTGTAAGGTTGGCTAAGCAATATAAATGATTCCTCCTCTTGAAGTTCCTCTTCCTCTTCTCTGCCGCCAGTCTAAGGTTCTCCTTGTGAGGCTTGCCATCCTCCTCCCAAGTCTTGCCATCCCTCTTAAGGAGGCGCATGTGCTTCAAGGTAGGCGCATTGAGGATCATCCTGGATGGCTCGGGGCATCCATCATGGCCAAAGGTGAAGTTACACCTCATGAAAATAAGGGTGATCATGGACCCTCCACCTAAGGCAGAATTCCTCGATGACTTCTTCACGATGCTCTCAAAGCGGGAGGATAGGATGGAAATCCAATCAAGCGCATCACACTCATTTATGGCCATCATCAGCTCAAAATTAGGACCAGTCACTGCTCTAGCCATATCCCCACGGGTGTTGATTCCAATAGCAGTGATGTGGTGAATGATCTTCCAAATCGGAAGGGTGATGGCTGAGGCATTGTAGGAGGGAGAAAACCACTCGTGCCTCCCTGAAATGTCTCTCCAAAATCTGCTCTGAAGGTGCTCATTCCTAACAATCACCTCTCCTCCCAACAATGGAAAATTGAGCCACTCTCAGATCATCCTCTCCCCAATCAAAAATTCTCTCCCACCAAGAATAAACCTCCAGTGTGTGACTCTCCTCCCCTCCCTCACAACATCTAAGGAGCATAAGAACTCCTCCACAACTGTCTGATAAGTCCTCGGATCGTCCAATAAAAGGAAGCCTAAGCCACATCTATATAATAAGTCTCATACCTCTCCGCCGACGAGTAGGTGGTCAGGTAAGTCCAAGGCTGGGTAGAGAGTGGGCACGACTTTCTTTCCCACTCCAGTGATGATCCTGAGTCTCTCTGTGTGTCTGGCATCTCAGAATATAAGAGGCTTGGCGAAGGGGTAGGGTGTAGGCTCGGGTAGAGGCGACTCCATATGGTAGGATCGAGGAGGAAAAAAAACTGAAATCTGCACTGAAAATGAGCTCACCCGGTCGGTTGGATGGGGACACAAATCCCAACCGGTCGGTTGAGATGCGATTTGAAGGCCAAAAACTTGGGTTTTTCTGGGGGCTTCGACGACCCAAATTGAAGCTTGGGGGTTATAGGCGAGGTCAGGGCGAGTATATTGGGTGGTTGAGCGGGTGGTTTTTGTACCGGACGGAGGAGATCGGTGAGGGTGAAGCTCCGGCGGTTTTGGCGAGATGCGGCTGAGGTTTGCAGGGTTGGATGGGTTGGCTGGTGGAGGGGAAAGGTAGGCGACGGTGAGGCAAGGTTGGGACGGGGCTGGGACGATCGATGGGTGAAGGTCGGGTGGAGGTGGATGTTGGGTCGATCAGGTGAGTGAGTGAGGTCGGTTGAAATGAGATTGAAATGGAGTTGTGGGTTGAGATAGGCAATCCCCAACCGGTCGGGTGAGTTATTATATTCTCAACCGGTCGGGTGAGATGATTTGCATTTGAAGACCTCAGCCGGTCGGTTCAAAGTTCAGCCGACCGACTGGAATTGGCCGAGTCGAATGAAATCCTGTGGGCATTGTCAACCGCTCGGTTGAGGTTAGGAGTGATCTCACCCGGTCGGTTGGATTCAGTGTTCCTAGACTATTTTCAATGTTTCGATATAAAATGCATATCCATTCTTGCACAAATCCAACTCCACACTCATGAATGTTTACCCCTCAAAATGAACTAGCATCACTCAATATTCAAGCACAAGATCATTTCATACTCAAGGCATACCTCAACATGAAATCACTAGTGTACACATGATTTTCAACAAAAGAAAACAAGCTAGGATTACAAACTCCACACTTAAGACTTCACCACCCTTTGAAAGTTTTATGCAAGCACCATTCCACACGAAGCACATCCAATCATGCATTTTCATCATCCTAGCACTCATGTTCACTTTAAACATTAAAAACATGCATGCCACATATATATATGAAATCAACTTTTAAGTAGATGGGCAACTTACAAACCGGGCTACCTCCCGTGAGGGCCTAGTTTAATGTCTTGGCAAGACCGAGCCGAATCTCTCCATGTTTAAGAAACACACTTGAGGAGTCCTTTGCTAGGATCCCTCCCCAAGCGGACTTGTATAATATTGGGAGACTCAATCCGGATTCTTTGAAGAGTTGCAAGCAACTTGTTTAATAGCCCTCTTCCAAAGTGATGGTAGCTTCTCACCCTTTGACGATTTTGCTTTTCCATTCTTTTTCATTTCATCGTTGGATGATGATTCATATTGATAAAAGGTGGGGTCTTCATCGGGTTCAAGCATGTTGTGTAACTCTTTCTTATCAACCCTTTTTCCTCCATGGTCTTGGTCGCCACATTGTCTAGCTTTTCCTCAACACTAGCCACTTGCTCTCCATTTGGCTTTTCTATCTTTACCTTTTCTCCACCAATTTTTAGGGTCAATTTCCCTTTTCCAACATCAACCTTAAAACCGGCGGTGGCCAAGAAGGGACGCCCAAGGATCAACGATGAATTGAAGTTGTCCCCCATATCTATCACCACAAAGTCGCATGGAATGTAGAATTTGTCGACTTTGATTGGGACGTTCTCTACTAGCCCCCAAGGGCGCCTTGTAGTGCCATCCGCAAGTTGTAATGTCATTTTGGCGGATTTCACCCCTTTCAACCCAAGTTTGTGGTAGGTGGCTAGAGGCATAACACTTACACTAGCCCCATGATCGGCTAGTGGACTTGTGAAGTTCATGTCACCTATCGAGCAAGGAATAGTGAATTTTCTGGGATCCTTTACCTTTTGGGGAATTTGCTTTGAAAAGAGGGCACTACACTCATAGTTGAGGAGGTGGGGATCATCTTCTTCAATGGTCCTCTTATTGGACAAAATCTCTTTTAGAAACTTATTGTAGAGAGGGGCTTTCTTTATGAGCTCATGGAATGGCATGTAGACATATAGCTTTTTCAACATCTTGGTGAATACCTCATATTCTTTGTCCAATTTAGAGAGCTTGATGAGCCTTTGAGGGAAAGGAACCGGTGGAACATAAGGCTTTAGTTCTTCCTTTCTCTCTTTAGTCTCTTTTTCCTTTTCGGTGGGAGGATTCGGGACCTCATCATTGAGTTCTTTTTCTTCGGCTCTAGCTTGGCCAATGGGTTTTGGAGGTATTTAAACGGCTTTCCTTGGTGTAACACCCTCCAATTGTCTCCCACTTCTAAGGGCTACCGCTTCACAATGTTCCTTCCTCTCTAGAAATTCATCCTCAAGTAATTCATCCTCGAATGATTCCTCAATATAGATGGCGTTGCAAAACTCCTTCTTTTCATGCTCGGGCCGCGCCGGTAATTTTCCTTGCGCTCTTGTAGAAGACTCGGCTTGTTGAGCTAACATGAGTTTGCAAGCCTTGGTGAGATTGCAACAACGTTATCAATTTGTCTTCGAGGTCCCTACTTGCTCTTTCTTGATTTGCAAGCATGTCTAGCCCTAGCTTCTCATTATATTCAACAAGCGTAGCAATCATAGGGTCCAAATTTGAGATATCACTTGATAGTCGAGGGGGATAGTTAGTTTGTTGGTTGGGCCTTTGAGCTTGAGCTTGGTATTGTTGGCCTTGGTATTGGTTTCGTTGTTGGAATTGGTTCTTTGGTGGGAAGGCATTGTTATTTGGAGTTGGTTTGGGACCAAAGTCGGGAGGTGTAGGATTTGTAGTCTTGTACGAGAAGTTTGGATGATTTCTCCAAGCGGATGAAAACTTTGGGGTAGTGTGGTTGGATTGGGAATTTTGGCCTTGAAAAACATTACCATTATACTCTCTCCCTTGGTTTCCACCAACATAGTTCGCTTCTTCATATCCACTTCTACCTCCATCCTTTTGAACCAAAGGGCAAGAATTAGTATCGTGCTCATAGACTTCACATATGTCGCACCCTTTGCTCGTTGAGTGGTCTCTATCTGGATGTTTCAATTTAAACACTTCATTCGAAAGGAATTCAAATTTTCTAGCTAATGCATCGTAGTCCCTTATGCTTACGGCCTTTGCTTCATGTCTTTCTCCCTTCCTTCTTGGGTTTCCTCTTTCACTTCCCCATGTGAAGTAGTTATTTTGTGATCTTCTCGATTACCGCGTATCCTTCATGAGGTTCAAGATCCATGATAGCTCCTCTCGCGGCGGTATCAAGTGCAAGCCGCGAGGGACCATCTACACCATGATAGAAGGTATGGAACACAAGGAGATTGTCTAAGTTGTGGTGTGGGCAAAGCCTTTGGTACTCCTTGTATCTCTCCCAAGCCTCATAAAGCGTCTCTCCATCCATTTGCTCAAAATTCATGATTAGACCCTGACGGAGCCCACTGCACTGTCGTTAAGGTGCAATGTTCTCTGTACAAATAAATTTATATTTTCCGCTACTCGCGACTACACTACTGGGTAGTAAGTGGTAAGTAGGGGTCGAACCCAAGGGAATTAGAGGGATACGTTGTTCTTTATACTGGCGGGGAACGTGTTTTAGGTTGATTGAGATTTTAGCGCGATTAACTAAGCTACTGTTTTTGGTTTTTTTTTTGTTTTGAGTGCGGAAAAGTAAATTACAGAAAATAAATACTGAAAATAAAGGAGTTAAGGGAAGAAGACTTACAGTGGGTGATGCGTGATTGCGATTCCTCCGGTAGATGAGCGGTTGATGGTTGTAGTTGATCGAGCAGTTTATAAAAGTAAATACAGGGGGGTTTTTTGTAATTCAAGGAAAAGTATTCGGTTTCAGGTACCTTGTATTAAAACATGTTTATTAATAACCGTTAGTAACCTTTCTAAGTATTCAAAGATGAATCGGGGCCCTTTCGTAGCGCAAGACTTGCAACATCGTTTAAAGCAACACTTATTCTACTTCAGACTAATTCCTCCTTTCGAAGTATCTTAGCCTTTTGTGCATCCACCTGATCTCTCAGTTACGATCGACCAAGTGGTGTTTTAGATAAGTCGAACTCCTCGATAAGTTTTGCTTGTTACAGCTTCCACTTACCGAGTATGATCACGAATCCCCACGGAAGAGCTTTGCTTGTTACAGCTTCCACTCAACCTTGGAAACTCTGACTATAAATGGCACATAGAACAAGTTTTGAATACAAAGAAATGAAACTAAAAGAAATTAAAACATTATATAATACAAGAAAATACCTTCGACCGAATGAGGAGTTTAGCGATGAATATCCATGGAAAAGGACATCATAACTAAATACTCGGGGGGTTTTTGAAAACAGTAAGAGGGAAAGGGGTGGAATACTCAAGAACCAACAGGAGTATTCCCAATTTCCTACTGAATACTCAAGAACCAACAGGAGTATTCTCTAAAGTATAATACTCAAGAACAAACAGGAGTATTATTTCAAAACCAAACCACACTTACAAAGTAAAAATGTAGAGAGATAAGTGTTTTTGATTTTTGGATTTGTTGATTTTTTTGGATGATTGAAATGAGAAGGAGAAGCCTCCTTTTATAGCCACAAGGGGAGGAGATGGGTGGTGGAGATGGGTGGCATGTGTTTTTGATCCAAGGGAGGAGAAGGGAGGAGGAAGGAGGAGGTGACACATGGGGGTGTGTGAAAAGCCGCCGGTTGCCTTGGGTGGAGGAGCCGCCGGTGGCCGGTCAACATGGGGGGAGGCTTCCTCCCTTGGCCACCTCCAAGCAAGGTGGCCGGTCACCTTGGTCCATGGGTGTGTTTTGACAGTTTTGTGTAGTCTTTTCACAAAACTATCAGTCCAATTTCGCTCCGTCTGACTTTGATTGTTCCTCGGTTGGATTTGATTTGAGTAATTCCTACGTCAGGATCTTGAGATTCTTCATTCAGCGTCTGATCGTGACCTTGGACTGGCTCGTAATATCTTTTCAGCGTAAAATCCTCTCCTTAGCGTGTTTTCTCTCTAAGCGCCAAAATACCCTGTAGAAATAAATCGGGACTAACAAGCAGAAGTTAAATAGACCAACAGTCTAATTTGGTGGGTTTTACTGTGTTTTTGATTCGTATAATTATGGTCCATCAGATCACCCCACACTTTTAGTTGATCGTCCCGAACAATGCTATTAAAGGGCGGCACTCTAAGTTTGGTTTTAAAATATGAAAATTAGACTGTGGGACTCGATTTATCCTAATTCATGCATTACTTACTTATTACCAAATTGAACTGTGTAAATAAATAGAAGTAACTTGATACTTGTATCTCCGTGCCGAGATGCAAATTATTCTGGATGTTTCGGGAGATAGCCCTTTTTAGGCTCCTGGACTGCAACCTCGGGACCGTCTCGCACTATATGGTTTCCTTGTAGCTTTCTCTAGCACGTGATTCGGTTCAGGTTTCAATGGTTTGAGTACTTTGATTTTCTTTTGGCGAGGGACTGCTTTTTGTAGTGAATCGGCCTTTGGCCTTTGATTTGACTCTTTGAGTACTTCACTTTTTGTTCGGTTAAAACCTTCACAATTTTGGGCCTTTGGCCTCTTGATTTGCTTCTTTGAGCTTTTTGCGTCTTTGTGACTTGCTAGTCCATTTTCTCAAGCCTTTTTGGGAGGTCCAATCATCGCCCGCAAGCCTATGGAAATACCTCCCCGCTCCTCTCATCCTTGTCGTTTTGCGCGGGTCAAGATGAGGGTCGCTCATCTATTTTCTCGGCTACTTTGACTAGAGAGAGGACGGTCTGATTCCCGTCCTCACCTTTTTTTCTTTTTGCATAAACACTGCATGGCGGAGATGACTTCAATCTTCACTGAAACCCGAAGTGCAGCCTCCACTGACTTCGAAAACCATATAGTTTGATTCGATCCTTCGATTGCTTGCCAAGCCTCTCTAGGGCATTTCTATCAACTCCACATCCCTAGTTTATCTCAGCACAAAGGGACAAATGAGAAGTTACGTTCTAAGTTTTTAGACAGTTGAATTTTCACAAGGTAAATGCACGAATTTTAGATCTATCTTTTTCACATTCTTAAGTTCATATTTTCAAAAAGATAATATTTAAAAAAGAAAAAGAAAAACATGTTATTTATTTATTTACACATGCGGATCTCACCCCACACTTTTGAACGAAGTCGTGCCTTTCAGCACTACTTAGTTCAAAAGCCATGCAAGCAGACAATTATGAGAAAGAAATGATATTAAGGAAAAGGGAAGAACAGAACTCCCTTTAAGGTGTCGAGTAAACGACATGGCTCGAGGCTGGATAATCGAGGGAGTTCGGCTGGGGCCTTGAACTCTCAGCGCAGGCCCGGTAAATTCACGGAAGCTGCCTGGCTGATCCGATCGTGCTCCAAAAACCAATTCCTAAATAGTCAATTCATTCTATGCACCAAGTGGGTGAGAGCGACTTATTGATAAAAACTAAAAGACAGAAAATAAAAAGGCAGAAAGTAAGATAGTGTCGGGTTACCTCCCGACCAGTGCACTTGTTTAACGTCGTTGGCTCGACACTACCTTATTCCTCGATCATTGGTTGGGATCCCATGGGTGGCTTAAGTCGAATTTCGCCACCGTTCTTGTGTTGCTTCTTGCCTTGCCTTTTTCCGATTTCTTGCGAGATGATGTGCTTGGGTCCAGTTCCCGTTGTTCTGGTGATTTCTCCTTCCAACGTCTCTGAGAAGGCGAGGGACCTTTGACCACTAGCTTCTTGAACTGGGTTTTCTGGTGTTTAGGGCTTCCTTGTCCAGTCATGGCGAAAACATGCTCCATCGAGGAGTCGTTCTGCTCAGGCCCTTTTCCCATCCTCTTTTCAGCCTCTTCATGGATCACATAGTTTTCAGCGATTTGTCTATTGATCGAGGGGAAAAGTCGGGAAGCTTGCATCTTAAGGCTTGGTTCTGCCTCGTCGTGTCTGTTTGTGAGGAACTGGTCATAGATGGTTTCGGCTGCCTGGGTGATGATAGCTGGGTATGGTATTGGCAGCATGTCGGTGGTATTCTGGACTTCTTCCATTGCTGACACTTCCTCGTTGCTCCCGATACTTTCTATATCCCAGTCTTCTGATGGCTCGGGAGTTTCTTCTGATGGCTCGGGAGTTTCTTCTTCGTCTGTTTCTGGTCCAGCCTCTTCTATCTGCATGCCTTCGTCAGCTTGGGGCATTCGTTTTGTGGCTGCGGCCAGGTTATCTATGAGGTTCCACATGTCTGCCAGGGAGAAGTTCCTGGCTGATCTCCTCATTGCTTCGTTAATCCTTGCTAGATCATCGACCTTCATCCCACAAAGAAATTTTTGAAGCATAATTTTCTTCGTGAATCCATGGTGCGGGCAGTTTGAGACGATGGTGTCAAAGCTCGTGTAGTATTCATCCAAAGTCTCTCCCGGGATTATTGCAGGCACATGATCTTCTCACGGATTTGTTGTCGTAAGGATGGAGGGGAAAATTCTTTTAGAAATGGAACACAGAGGTCCACAAAATGTACTGCACTGCTAGCGGTTGACGTGTAATACCAGATCGTTGTGAAATCAATTAGACAGAATTTGAAGCATTTAAGCTTAAATTCCTCTAACATTTCATTTGCAGGTTTAATGAGGTGGCAGACGTGGTGAAAGTTTCGGCAGTGTTGTACTGGGTCTTCTCCATCCGTACCTCCGAACATAGGGAGATGTCTTGTTGTCCATGCATATGAAGGGGGTTGCGTCATGAAGACATGGAAGGGAAAGAACAACTAATACGATGGCTAATTCCCCGGCAACGCCACCAATTTGACGGAGCCCACTGCACTGTCGTTAAGGTGCAATGTTCTCTGTACAAATAAATTTATATTTTCCGCTACTCGCGACTACACTACTGGGTAGTAAGTGGTAAGTAGGGGTCGAACCCAAGGGAATTAGAGGGATACGTTGTTCTTTATACTGGCGGGGAACGTGTTTTAGGTTGATTGAGATTTTAGCGCGATTAACTAAGCTACTGTTTTTGGTTTTTTTTTGGTTTTGAGTGCGGAAAAGTAAATTACAGAAAATAAATACTGAAAATAAAGGAGTTAAGGGAAGAAGACTTACAGTGGGTGATGCGTGATTGCGATTCCTCCTGTAGATGAGCGGTTGATGGTTGTAGTTGATCGAGCAGTTTATAAAAGTAAATACAGGGGGGTTTTTTGTAATTCAAGGAAAAGTATTCGGTTTCAGGTACCTTGTATTATAACATGTTTATTAATAACCGTTAGTAACCTTTCTAAGTATTCAAAGATGAATCGAGGCCCTTTCGTAGCGCAAGACTTGCAACATCGTTTAAAGCAACACTTATTCTACTTCATACTAATTCCTCCTTTCGAAGTATCTTAGCCTTTTGTGCATCCACCTGATCTCTCAGTTACGATCGACCAAGTGGTGTTTTAGATAAGTCGAACTCCTCGATAAGTTTTGCTTGTTACAGCTTCCACTTACCGAGTATGATCACGAATCCCCACGGAAGAGCTTTGCTTGTTACAGCTTCCACTCAACCTTGGAAACTCTGACTATAAATTGCACATAGAACAAGTTTTGAATACAAAGAAATGAAACTAAAAGAAATTAAAACATTATATAATACAAGAAAATACCTTCGACCGAATGAGGAGTTTAGCTATGAATACCCATGGAAAAGGACATCATAACTAAATACTCGGGGGTTTTTGAAAACAGTAAGAGGGAAAGGGGTGGAATACTCAAGAACCAACAGGAGTATTCCCAATTTCCTACTGAATACTCAAGAACCAACAGGAGTATTCTCTAGAGTATAATACTCAAGAACAAACAGGAGTATTATTTCAAAACCAAACCAAACTTACAAAGTAAAAATGTAGAGAGATAAGTGTTTTTGATGGATTTGTGGATTTTTTTGGATGATTGAAATGAGAAGGAGAAGCCTCCTTTTATAGCCACAAGGGGAGGAGATGGGTGGTGGAGATGGGTGGCATGTGTTTTTGATCCAAGGGAGGAGAAGGGAGGAGAAGGGAGGAGGAAGGAGGAGGTGACACATGGGGGGGTGTGAAAAGCCGCCGGTTGCCTTGGGTGGAGGAGCCGCCGGTGGCTGGTCAACATGGGGGGAGGCTTCCTCCCTTGGCCACCTCCAAGCAAGGTGGCCGGTCACCTTGGTCCATGGGTGTGTTTTGACAGTTTTGTGTAGTCTTTTCACAAAACTATCAGTCCAATTTCGCTCCGTCTGACTTTGATTGTTCCTCGGTTGGATTTGATTTGAGTAATTCCTACGTCAGGATCTTGAGATTCTTCATTCAGCGTCTGATCGTGACCTTGGACTGGCTCGTAATATCTTTTCAGCGTAAAATCCTCTCCTTAGCGTGTTTTCTCTCTAAGCGCCAAAATACCATGTAGAAATAAATCGGGACTAACAAGCAGAAGTTAAATAGACCAACAGTCTAATTTGGTGGGTTTTACTGTGTTTTTGATTCGTATAATTATGGTCCATCAGACCCCTATAATATGCCGTCTTGGAAGGAGGGAAATACTTGTTGAGGAAAGCAACGGCAAGCTCCTCCCACGTGGTTAAACTATCCGGCGTTTTGCTTCTTAACCAATCCCTTGCTCTTCCCAAGAGGGAGAAGGGGAACAACCTCAAGAGTTTAGCATCCTCGGAGACCCCATTGATCTTGAAAGTATCACAAACTTCAAGAAATGTAGTCAAATAAGAGTTCGGGTCTTCATGGTCTCTCCCCGAGAATTGGTTTGCTTGTATCATTTGGATTGTAGAGGTTTTCAAATCGAAGTCCCGGTTGTCTACCGCGGGAGCAAGGATTGGGGAACGATATCCATAGGCATTAGGATTGGCATAGTCTTTGAGGGCCCTTCTAGCTTGGGGCAATGGTGGAAGAGGATCTTGGGATAGTTGAGGAGGGGGTGGTGGAAGTGGAGGAAGTCCGTCTCTATCTCCCATGTCTTGAGCAATGGTTTCTTGAGCGTTCGATGTGGATCCTTTAGCCTTATTTGTCTTACTCCTTGTAAGGTGAGGATTATCAATATCCTTTGTGGACTGGGTAAGCTTCTTTGTCTTAGGTGGCATAAACGAGATGCACCTACAAGGGGAGAACAATTAAGACAAGTGAGGATAGTGGAATAAGCACAAGAATCACAAGTAGCAAATAAATAAAGAAAACTATGGAATAGTCGGAGTTCTAAATGATTCTTCCTAGGGACAATCTAGCCATTGCTCCCCGGTAACGGCGCCATTTTGACGTGTAGATATTTTCATTTAGTCAAAAGAATTTATAATTTGACCGGTAAGACCGGTGTCGAACCCAATGGAGCAATTGGATTATACGCTAGGGAATCAAATTTTCTACTCGGCTATTCCTTCAAATCAATTATGAAAATGGTTATCAATCAAGAACGAGCAATGAGATAGCACTAAAGGGTTAAATATCAATCAAAAGAGAGTTTCAAGGGGTTGTGCCCCTCCTTGGCATTTCCCATGATCATGCATACAAGAATTAAACACATTCAAGGTGCTAGATAGTGTTGAACCTTGCTTAGACTAAGGTATATCCCATCCTAATCGAATCTACTCTAGTCAAGCTCTTTTATAGCTTGAACCTCACTCTCTCGAGGATATTGATTCATTCCATGACATTTATTAACATTGAACCTTCTCCCAAGCAATAAATACCATGAACTCGACTCCTAGTTCACTTCAAATCCTTAGATATGATCACATTTACTACATCTAAACCATCCCTAAGATCGCTAGATTATTAGGTCAAGTTTTGGGATGAACAAGTCACTTAGGCATTTCATCAAACACCCAGTGTCATGTAACAATGAAGATCATAGCAAATGTGAATCTAACACCATAGATTAATCACCAAACATGTGTATTCATGATCAAGAGTACCAAGGAGGGTAACAACACCCTCAAAACACAAGAAGACTACTCACACATCATGTAAGACAACATGATGTGAGTAAGGTTTTTGCACAACAAATTAGAAGAGAAGAGGAATAGAAAATAGGATGGTTAATCCTAGATGTCTCCCTTTGATCTTCACTCCTCCTTCGTTGGATGTGGATTGATGACCTTGATTTGATCTCCTTTGATGAGTATTTTTGCCCAAAAGTCCAGCTGTCTAGGTCAAAAACGCAACTTTCTATTTATAGCCTCGGGTTAGATATAAGCAGTCCACTCGGTCGGTTGGCTGATGGAAGGAATCCACCCGACCGGTTGGGGTCGATGCTGGAGAATGGCCATCTGAGACTTTCATCCAGTCGACCGGCTGACTGGCCCAGCCGACCGGCTCAAGGTGGACGAGTGCATGCCTTTTGAGATCTTCGCCCAGCCGACCGGCTGACTTGCCCAGCCGACCGGCTCAAGTTGAGCGACTGCACTCCTCTCTGCTCCTTTACCCAACCAGTCGGTTGGATCAGGGGAAATTCCCACCCGACCGGTTGAGATGCAATTCTGCTCATATTTTGCTCCAAACCTCCAGTTTTTCCCGAGTTTCCGTATTTTGGCTTTGACACTGAGAATATATTGTTTTGTACCTGAAACGTACGAAAAGGTATCAAATGACATCAAAATATCGTCGGAATCGAACAAAAGCTATAGTGAAAACGGGTACTAATAAGTCGAAATCTCGACTTATCATCCTTTCTCGGGGATGAATCAGTCCCAATATGCTTATAACTGGATATTTTCTTCTAGAAAACTTCAGTGCAAGTGCATCACTGAATGCTTCTTAATGATCGTGAGGCTTCGCCAG
Source organism: Rhodiola kirilowii (assembly GCA_033675215.1). Lineage (NCBI taxonomy): Eukaryota > Viridiplantae > Streptophyta > Magnoliopsida > Saxifragales > Crassulaceae > Rhodiola > Rhodiola kirilowii. The sequence continues at coordinate 44,730,243 of CM066199.1, forward strand.
GTTTTCCAGAAAGTTCTGAACACGCATCTTAATCATCTCATTCAAGAAGTTACAGTGCAGCAAACTATTGACTATTGGATCAAATACATATAGAAGCACCACGTTTCTGGTGGGATCTTTTTCTGCTTAGATGGGTTGACTTGCTGTGAATGAAGATGATGGTCAACTAAATGCATGGCTAATACCAAAGGTAATATGCCCATTAAAAGTATCTATCAGAGATTTTTGATGGTTAATGCAGAAAGAAAGAAAAAAAAATCAAATGTGCATTGTGTGAACTGTCCCCCTACAATACTTTGAATAAATACCCAATGTAGTATGATTTTGGTATATTAGAAGTTCTGTCATAAGCATGTCCTGAAGGAATTGTGTTCTTTAATTTTATGTGCAATGACTAAACTTGGAATAGGACAATTAACTGAATGAATTTAATCCGATTATTTTAGGAGTCGTAGTGCTTTGCTAGGAGCCAACTACGATTGATGAGGTTAAACAGGTTAAACTCATAGCTATTATAATCGGGTCCTATGAGGTCACACACTTAGAGTTGACGGACTAGATCAACGGGAAAGATGGTTAATTGTTAATATATATTGGATATTATTAATAATAAGATTTATTATTTATTTATGAAATGAATAATAAATTATGGAGTCAATTAGAAATTAATGGGAGAATGTTATATTGCCTAATTGATTGAGCGGCTATTCAATTCATAATGGCAATTGAATTCTCCTAATTAATCTTCCAATTAACTCTCCTAATTGAGGAGATGATATGCATTTTGGAAAAGGTTTTCAAAAAAGGGATGCAGATCGTTTGGTTTTGAGACAGTGACGATTAAAGAATTGGTGGAGATAGAAAGGGTTCTTCTCTTCTGAGCAAAAGACAGTGAAAGGAGAGAAAATGGTTTTTCTTCTTTTCTGGTGAAAAGTGTTTTCTTCTTTTCTTGTGAAAATCATCGAACGCCAAACACCATCTTCCCACCAAGCAATCTGATTGCTCCCCCTTCGTCCTTTCGTCCTAGCAGTCGAAGGCAAGGAGATCTAGACGGGCTCGTGTGGACCAATCAGAGGAGCAACACGTGGAGCTCTCATCGCTTTCTATCCTACCCGATCAGATCTGGTTCACGCATCAAAGGTATTCTCATGATCTATCAACTATGTTAGTAGATCTGATTATTAGATGTTTAGATACGATCTGAAATTCCGCTTAACGCATCTAATAATAACCAACAATGGTATCAGAGCCAGATTGCATAGATTGATATGATCAATGTTTTGATGCGGATCTTGATTGAAATCAGTGGTGAATTTTATATGGATAAAGATGTAAAATTGAAATGGAGATTTTGATGAATTGCGACATGGAATTGTATGAATTGATATGGAAATTGAACACCAACCCAGTCGGATTCGATTCGATTTGGTGATGGAAAGGTCACAAAATTAAGATGGATAATATTATGATATTATTTATTTTAATTTTTTCCTAAAAGTTAGGAAATCCCACTTAAGATTAAATATTTGATATTATATCTTTTTCATACAATTTAATCCAATTATTACATTTTAATGGTTAATATTGATTAATACCATATAAGGATTTAATTTTGAATTGAGATGAATTTTTTTATGCTTGTTATATTATGATATATTGTTTGCATAAAGTGACTAGTATGGCCCATAAATATGATCTGTGTATCGTTATGTTTTCTTGTACACGATCTGCGCATCGTTTATTTTATTGTAATTTAATTTCTGCAATTAGAGTAATTCAAAATTGTAATACAAGAAGAAGTACAAGACATAAGAAGGTCAAGGATGGAGATCCATGCAGGATACAAGATGAAGATATTATCAAGATTAGATCTTTATTTTATGCATCGTAGGGGCCATACTAGGATCACAATTATTGCGTTTTGAATGCTTTATTTTAAGTCTTTATATTGTTTTTATTTATGACATTTTTTTCACTTATAAATAAAAACAAATAAAAGACTTATGTCCCAACGGTAAATTGGGGCAATGCCTTTCCATATCATAACCCATTAAGTTCTGGATTGTGGTTGGATGGGCTTCACAAAAGTGAGGGTGTTCTTCCATAATCTTGGACTGAGTGAGGGTGAATCTATACGGGGGTTCATAAACCTTGATATGGTAGTACCCAACAAAAGACCAAAAGGCAAAGTTTTGGATCTTGTGGCATGGGATGATTTCTGCATTGGATGTGGATCATCAACCAAGAATTATAAGGAGTTATAATTAGTAATTGTTACTTACCCTGAACACATAGGACTTAAGGCAGTGCAAAAGTACGTTGAGTCTTGTCTAGGATGGGATCTTGGAATATTTTATTCAAAGGGACGACAACAACTGAATAAAATGTGCTTTTTCTTATTTTAAATTGTTTAAATATAAGTATTTGCAATTTCAAACATACACTGATTTGTATGTCATTTATATTTTGTAGATAATGTCGAATGATAATTTGAAATTCTCTCTGCGCTCAATTGTTGAGAAAAACAAGCTCAATGGAACAAACTTCCTTGATTGGGAAAGGAATCTGAGAATCATTCTCAGGTCCGAGGGACGTGATGACGTCCTAGCTACTCCTATCCCTTCTTTGACCGACACCTCATCAGATGAGGAGAAGGGAACAGAAACTAGGGTTAGGTCTGAGGCAAATATTATTGATGACAAGAAGAAGGAAGTTCTGAATGTCAACAATAACAAGGGTTTTAAGAAGGTGGCTAAGAGTAAGAGCAATAACCAAGGGAAAGGCAAGCAAGTTGCCAAACCCAAGGGTGGTGAGAAGCCAAAAGTGGCTGCTGATCATGATTGTTTTTACTGCAAGACCAAGGGACAGTGGAAGAGGAACTGTCCCAAGTACCTGGAAGACAAGAAGAATGGAACTGTGAGTTCCGGCACTTCAAGTATTTATGTTATTGATATAATGACAACAAATGTTCTCACATTAGAATATGATCCCACTTGGGTATTAGATACCGCTTGTGGTGCTCACATCATTTCTTATGTGCAAGAACTAAGAAATAGAAGGCAAGTGAAAAAGGGGGAGATAGACCTGCGCGTTGGAAATGGAGCAAGTGTTGCTGCACTTACCGTGGGAGATTTTAGTCTGTCTTTACCTTCTGGTTTCGTATTAGAACTAAATAATTGTTATTTTGTTCCATGCATTACCAAGAACCTTATTTCGGTTGCATTATTACATTCTGAGGGATTTGATTTTAGCATTAAAGATGGATTTATGTCTGTTTTTAGAAACAATATTTTCTATGCTAATGCACCAATGAGTAATGGACTTTTTGTGTTGGATCTCAAATCGGATGTTTATAATATAAATAACAAAAGGCAAAAACCAAATAGTTTGAGTGAGGCCTACCTATGGCATTGTCGATTGGGCCATATTAGTGTGAATCGCATGAAGAAGCTCCATAAAGATGGACTTTTAAAAGACATGGATTATGAATCCATTAACACATGTGAACTAGAGGTGGCTACAGATACTTCATTACGTTTACTGATGACATGAGTAGATATGGATATATTTACTTAATGTCACATAAATCGGAATCCTTTGAAAAGTTCAAGGAATTCCAGAATGAAGTAGAGACTCAAAGTGGCAAGAAAATAAAAGCACTTCGATCTGATCATGGTGGTGAGTACTTGAGCCACGAATTTGAACATCATTTGAAAAACTGTGGGATAGTAACACAGTTGTCTACCCCAGGAACACCACAGCTGAACGGTGTGTCTGAAAGGAGAAACAGGACCTTGTTAGACATGGTTCGATCAATGATGAGTTTTGCCGATCTTCCTGTATCCTTCTGGGGATATGCCCTCACTACTGCTGTACTTACATTAAACAAGACTCCGTCAAGAACTATGGACAAAACTCCATATGAGATATGGACTGGAAAGGTTCCAAAGTTGTCTTTTCTAAAAATATGGGGATGTGAAGCTTATGTAAAGCGTTTACAAACAGAGAAGCTTGCCCCAAAATCAGATAAATGCTTTTTATAGTGTATCCAAAAGGAAGTTTTGGATATTACTTCTACAATCCAACTCAGCAAAAGGTGTTTGTTGCAAGGGATAGTGTCTTTTTGGAAAGAGAGTTCCTTTCCAACAAGTCGAGTGGGAGAAATATTCATCTTGAAACAGTTCAAGATGATGAAGAACAACAAACTCAACAACAAGATGACATGGATGATGTCGATGATGAGATGATTACTTTTGAAAGATTAGGGCCTCAGATCATCCAAGAGCCGGAACAAGAGAATCTACAAACAGTTGTGGATCATGTTCCGGATTCAGTTGTTGAACAAGTTGAACCCACTCGTAGATCGGAAAGGCCAAGGGTACAACCAAGACGTTATGATGATTTCATCTTGAATGTAAGCCTTGATGTTCTTATGTTAGAACATAGTGAGCCTTCTACATATAAGCAAGCAATGACGGGTCCAGACTCCAAGAAGTGGCTTCAGGCCATGAGGTCCGAAATGGATTCGATGTTTGAAAATCAAGTATGGGACTTGATAGATTTGCCAAATGGGGTAAAACCCATAGGAAGCAAATGGATTTTCAAACTCAAAACTGACAAGGATGGAAATGTATCTGTTTACAAGGCAAGACTAGTTGCCAAAGGTTTTAGACAGATTCATGGCATAGACTATGACGAGACTTTTTCACCAGTTGTCATGATTAGATCCATTAGGATAATCCTAGCTATTGCCGCATATTATGACTATGAGATATGGCAAATGGATGTCAAAACTGCCTTTCTAAATGGTTTTTTGGAATAGGATGTGTACATGACACAACCTGAAGGTTTTGAAGATCCAAATGATGTTGGGAATGTATGCAAGCTTAAAAAGTCCATTTATGGACTTAAGCAAGCATCCAGGAGTTGGAACTTTCGATTTGATGAAAACATCAAAGAGTTTGGTTTCATTAGATGTGAAGAGGATCCTTGTGTTTACAAGAAGTTTAGTGGGAGTAAGGTAGCCTTCTTAGTCTTGTATGTGGATGACATACTACTTATTGGGAATGACATTCCGATGCTAGAGTCCGTAAAGGAATGGCTGAAGCAATGTTTCTCAATGAAAGACTTAGGAAAGGCCGAGTACATACTTGGAATTAAGATCTACAGAGATAGATCTAAGAGGCTTCTTGGATTGAGTCAAGGAACTTATATTGATAAGATTCTTGATAGATTCAAGATGCAGGATTCCAAGAAGGGGTTTTTACCCATGCAACATGGTGTATATCTCAGCAAGAAGCAGTGTCCTAAAACATCTGCTAAGCTTGAGAAGATGAAAAAAATCCCATATGCTTCGGCTATAGGATCTATCATGTATGTCATGGTATGTACACGTCCTGATGTTGCATATGCTTTGAGCATGTGTAGCAGATACCAATCAAGTCCTGGAGAAGCACACTGGAGTGTAGCTAAGAATATCCTGAAGTACTTGAGAAGGACCAAGGATGATTTCTTAGTATATGGGGGAGATGAAAAATTAATCGTACAAGGCTATACTGATGCAAGCTTTCAGACTGACCGAGATGGCTTTGAGTCTCAATCTGGTTATGTCTTCATCCTTAACGGAGGAGCTGTGAGCTGGAAGAGCTTCAAGCAGGATACAGTAGCAGATTCTCTAACAGAGGCTGAGTACATTGCTGCTTGTGAAGCAGCAAAGGAGGCCGTTTGGATAAGGAAGTTCCTGGATGAACTCGGTATAGTTCCTAGCATTTCAGTGCCTATCGACATCTATTGTGACAACAATGGTGCCATAGCCCAGGCAAAGGAACCGAGTTCGAGCTCCAAATCCAGACATGTTATGAGGAAGTATCACCTTATTCGATGCATAATCACTGAGGGTGACATTAAGATGTGTAAGGTGCATACTGATGACAACATCGCAGATCCATTGACCAAGCCTATGCCTAGGCCCAAGCATGAGAGTCACACTAGGGCTAAGGGTCTTAAGCACATTGGAGAATGGCTTTGAGTTTGCTTTTATATTACGTTGTATAATTATGAGTGTTGGACACTAGTGTTATGTTTGACTTGATGATCTTATGATATATGATATTTGATCCTTATTTAAATATTGTTTTGATCAATATTGAATAATGTGTCCAAATAATTCATTCTTAACAAATGGGATCACTTTAAGTGTTATGGTGAATGAAACCCCATTAAGTGAAATGAAGTTTTGAATTATTGAAAGTCTATAGTTTGAAATCATCAAATGGACATGGATGATTTCGTTAGTGACTATATTGTAAGTTGACTGATAGCGCCAGGTTTCATGGGCTATAGGGACATGGAGATGTCTAGTCATTTACATATATGTGTATGGATGATACATGTAAGACTGACCCAACTTAAGACTCTACAAAAGAGATTGTAAAGTTTTAAGTTAAACTAGGATTAGTAGATTCCTCAGACATGAGTATGTTTTGGTCTCACTTGATGATTGGTATTTCTTTGACACTGTTAAACGCTTTCCGTAAAAGGGAGTTATAAAGGCAGTTGTTAGGATTGCAAAAAGTTGAGTGGGAGCCATAGTCATACAAGATTGGAGAAGTCCTCCTGGTTCGTGTATACTGTGATACATTGAACAGGATTGGTGTCTCGGCCACTTGAAGAGTGAGAACTGAAAATGCATGGCCATGCTCGGATGATTATTTGAAATCATCCGTTTAATTGACAGTTCAAACTCGGAGTTCAAGAAACAAATTTGACGCAAGATATGAATGTCACCATATCGTCAAATAAGACATTAAGAGACAAAGGTATCTTATATTGCACACTTGTTTAAGGACAAGTGGGAGATTGAAAGGAATTGTGTCCTTTAATTTTATGTGCAATGACTAAACTTGGAATAGGACAATTAACTGAATGAATTTAATCCGATTATTTTAGGAGTCGTAGTGCTTTGCTAGAAGCCAACTACAATTGATGAGGTTAAACAGGTTAAACTCATAGCTATTATAATCGGGTCCTATGAGGTTACACACTTAGAGTTGACGGACTAGATCAACGGGAAAGATGGTCAATTGTTAATATATATTGGATATTATTAATAATAAGATTTATTATTTATGAAATGAAATGAATAATAAATTATGAAGTCAATTAGAAATTAATGGGAGAATGTTATATTGCCTAATTGATTGAGCGGCTATTCAATTCATAATGGCAATTGAATTCTCCTAATTAATCTTCCAATTAACTCTCCTAATTGAGGAGATGATATGCATTTTGGAAAAGGTTTTCAAAAAAGGGATGCAGATCGTTTGGTTTTGAGACAGTGACGATTAAAGAATTGGTGGAGATAGAAAGGGTTCTTCTCTTCTGAGCAAAAGACAGTGAAAGGAGAGAAAATGGTTTTTCTTCTTTTCTGGTGAAAAGTGTTTTCTTCTTTTCTTGTGAAAATCATCGAACGCCAAACACCATCTTCCCACCAAGCAATCTGATTGCTCCCCCTTCGTCCTTTCGTCCTAGCAGTCGAAGGCAAGGAGATCTAGACGGGCTCGTGTGGACCAATCAGAGGAGCAACACGTGGAGCTCTCATCGCTTTCAATCCTACCCGATCAGATCTGGTTCACGCATCAAAGGTATTCTCATGATCTATCAACTATGTTAGTAGATCTGATTATTAGATGTTTAGATACGATCTGAAATTCCGCTTAACGCATCTAATAATAACCAACATGTCCTACTTAGCACCTGTCATTTGCAACCAGTTGGAGTTCGTACACATTTGAAACACATCCACAAGGATGGATTAGAACATGACTTGATAGGATTCAATTTTGATAATGTCGGCATGGCAGCTCAATCTCTGCAAGAGTTTATAAATACACACATGGTGCATGTTGGGAACAATGTGTGGCTTTTTGCTTGCATTATTTCTAATCCTCTACTTCAATGTGGAAATTGCAATTTGTACGAGTACACACTTCCTTACTGGATTATTCAAGATCCACACAAAGTTAGGGATGTAAAAGTTGATCACACTGGGATGAGAATTGGTAGTCCATCACTCTCTTCCTCCCTAGTCACCTAATGGTATTAATTATACAAACAAGGGGCACTTTCCAACGCCGTTAGGGATTTCACTAACACTGTTAGACGACGTTAACTTTGTTAATTAATAAAAAAAATTAAAAAAATAAATAAATAAGTTTTAAAATTTTTAAAAACATGTTAAAAAATTATAAAATAATATAAAAAATACAAAAATTTAAATTTATAGAAATTTAAATTTACAAAAGTTATAAAATTGTAGTTTCCAAAAATTTTAAATTTTTTTATAAAAAAAATCAAATTTTCCACCTAAAAGCTGCCTAGACCCGCCTAGGCCCTGCCTTGTCGTTCATTCGCCTAGCGCCTACACTCGCCTAGATAGTCAAAAGCGTTTGATCGATTTATTATCCGATTTGAACAAAATCGGATCGGATTGTAAAAATCCTCCACCTAGATCGATTTTTTTTATTACAAGGGGTTAGTGTTAGATGTTAGTAATTGTTAGCATGAGGATTCGATTTCGGACACTCTGGCCTAGATCGATTTTATTGAACATTGTAATTTAACAACTTTTATGAATATTACTTTTATTTTATTAATATTGTGAACATCCATGAACCATCGACTTCACGAGTCACGACAAAAAAATTCCGACTAGATCAAAGCTAGCGACACTCCGCACAAGAATAGACATAATCTTGTTCGCTAGCTTATTCATTAATTAGATTGAAATATGTGTTCACTGCTTTATTTCATGTATTATCTAATTAATATTTGTAAACGTAATGTAGGCAGTGTTATTAAATCCGGACCGAACCGATCGGTTCCGTTTTGTTATCGGACCATTATGTAGTTGATTCGCCCAGTTGACCCGGTCAAGACCCAATTTTTCATTAAAACGGTGATTCGATCGGTTCGATTTGGTCTGAAAAATTATTTATTTAATTTTAACTTAGACAAGACTCGAACCCAACCCCACTTAATAGTTATTCGATCTCCTTCCACTAGGCTGAAGATAATTATTGTTTTATTATTTGTTTCAATAATGTATATTTATTTATCGAATCTATAAAATTTATTACTTATTATCAATTTAACTAGAAATTCAATTAGTCTTAGAAATCTCTTATTGTTGTGACTTGCAAATTAAGACTACAATTATTATTATTATATTATTGATTTGTAATTTATCAAATTCTAAATTTGTTATGGCATGTTGTTGTAATAGGATCATAAACATATAATATTTATTTATGTCATAAATATGTTAAATTATAATATCATATATAAATTTTTATTTTTATTTTTTAATATGTACGGATCTATACGGACCAACTCGATTGAATCACTGATCCATTGATCCAGTAATTTGACCGGATCAATTTTAATAACACTGAATGTAATGATGCATAATTTAACCCTCAATTCGGACGACATATGCCCTCTGATCACATGTGCTATTAATTGCTTTAGTGACCCTCAACTCAAAAGTGTCTTTATGTCAGGCTATAGTAGAACAGGTTGTTTTCAGATCTTTTGGACTTCGCTAGCTCATTTAATTGCAGTTTCATTATAACTTAAAAGTTTACTTTTACCAGTTATAGTTTTGTAATTCAATATATGCTAATTATTTATTTTCATCACTAGACGATGTGAGATAATTACTTCAAAGTGCATACTTCATTCATAACATCTCTTCTTAGGTGCGCTTAGGATATACTCTTTCTATTAGCGAATGCTTTGCAACTCTCAATGCAAATTTCGCTCAAAATCCGAGATACATTTTTAACTGGACAACCCCAAAAATGTTCCGGAAAAGTCATAAAATTTGAGGATAATCGGAGGAAATGATCACTCCCAGAAAAATAACAATCAAAATTTCACGGGCCAATAATTGTAAAAGTTAGGAGCTGGTTGGGGAACACGTAAAACGAGAGGAGTTTACGGGCGTTCTATGGGCATTTTGGGGATTTATATTATATTACACTTTAATTTAATTAATAATTGGTTTTTTGTGATAGTGAATTTACATTGCATACATTTTCAAGTATTACACAAATACATTTCACACTTATTACATGAGTACTAATCGCTACATATATATTTATAGACTACTGAAGCACGAGTCACGCTAATGCAATCAACCCAAGTACGAACTTAAATAATCCAATTGAAGCTCATGCCATCAAACATTCTTGACTTAGAACCCACGAGAAGCAGTGAACACCTCCACATCTACGCGGAAGGAAAGACCATAAGCATTGCATTTGTAAACGTTCGCCGGGACTAGAAAAGGAAAGATTAAAACAACCAGTAAAGAATCCATGATGAACGAAGAAGAGTCCACACCATATATGAGTGAAAAGTGTCATGTGTGGAGTTTGAACCCTTGACCTTATAATTACAAGGCAAGGATTCTTTTTTTTATTTCAATCTTTTCAATCTTTTAATTGCCACCCTTGACCTTGGCATTCTCATGGGGTTGTCCTCATCATGCTCCCTACAAAATTTATACTACACACAAGGAATTAAATAGTGCGATTATTACACACAACAAACTTAACAGTACACTTATTACAAGCCTAAAATTGTATGATTATTCGGTACACAAATGACATTGAAGTTCACACAGTTATTTAGTCTTCTTATCATGGCGAACCTAGGGCTCTATGCGTAATATACATGAAAAAAAATCAAAATTACTATAAAGAATTTTATTAAAAAAACTGTAACAAAATTCTTAGGGAGTAAGAGTAACTGCATAAGACGTTCACACGATTTCTGTCAGTAATATTCAAAATGCATGCGATGTTACAACCACATCAGACAGATACCTGAACAGAAGAATTTAATTTCCAAGTTTAATAATATAAACAATAGAATGACTTCAAGGGAAACGATCATTTGAAAAGTGACAAATTTGATGAGAAATGAGAATTAATTTTCGATTTTTGAACCAACGACCCTTATTTTTTGGATTTTGTTTTTTTTGAATTTGAGTATCTATATTATATGTTTATAAAGGCATTATTGTAAATTTGTATCCTGTAATTTGGAACACACCACCACGAAGTTAGTAACAGTTACATACTTTATTAATTAAAATTACAAATTTTATTTGGTCATCAAAAAGTCATTATTAGTTACGAACTTTATTTACTAGATTATAAAATTTATTTGGTCATCACGAAGTCATTAACAGTTACGAACCTACATAACAGTACAAATTTTATTTGGTCATTACAAAGTCATTAACAATTACAAACTTTGCAACGTACTAACGCAACATGTCTGCTCATCTGCTCAACACTAGATCCAAATTCCATGTCTCAATAATTGCGATGACTTGTAACATGTTCATAAATGTAGTTACTCTCACGAAAATTCACATAAAATGAATATTTACAAACATGTTTGGTCTTCTTGAAATTGTACCATTTTCTATCCCAAAAAAAAAGAAAAGAAATTGTACCATTTTTAGTCTTTTCTGACAGATTGGTGGAGTCGAGCTAATACATTATTCTCTACACCCTCATACACCTCAATCATCCATGTTAATAGAGTACTTTGAAGTGAAATCCATGGAAATCAGTGGCGGATCCAAGACTCTCGAAAGGAGTTCCATAATTTTTTTCTGAGATTGGTCAAAAAAAAGGAAATTAAAAATATATTTTAATAATTAATGATAGAATTTAAATTAATTGGAGTTAATTATAATGAATAAATATGTATTGCATTTTATTCTATAGCTTAGTGGTCGAAAAATAAGTTAATTAAGGTCTGAAAAAGTAAATAATACGAAGTTGAGTGTGATTTAAAGGTTGAACATACTTAATTAAAAGATTAAATCAAATGTTCAACTTCGAATATTAAAATATTACTCTTATGTAAGTGTAAACATAAACACTAAACATATCAGTTGGTAGAGTTTGAGCCTAATGCGTAGGAAAAGAGACTTGGGTTTAAATCCTCCTATCTGAATATTTTTTTAGAGAATTCCAGAGGGGTCCTGAAGGAAGGCAACACATTATTTTTTGTGAAATAATTTTCGTTGAAGGTTGCTTCACCGGTGTCGATCATTGCTTCTCTTAGATACTCTTGCGTGCATGACACCGATAATTTTTTGATCGGCACTTAATTGAACCTCCAACTGACATCGTAACAGCTCTAATTACCATGAGCAACATAAAGGATCCATGAAGGATGGAGAAATGTGAGGAAGTGAGCAGGGGCGAATCTAGGATATGAAAGTTATCAGGGTCAAAAAAAAAAAAATTTGTAAGATGGCCACTAGAGTCACAATTGGGTCTTGCGCCGAATCAAAGCAGACGTGGCACTCGAAATCACCAACATATCAGTGATAGGGGAGCCATTCATGTGTCTGCAAAATGTATCTAACTGTTAGTCTATGAAATCTCAATAAACACTCTGAAACATACAACAACATTATACATATACATATAGTGAAGCTAAACGGAATTGCATGACAACGCCATCAAATTCGAAGTTCATTAAGTCATTCAGAGGGATATAAATATCACGAACAAACAAATTTCAGCAAATGGCATGCTAAAGTATCAGAAAACTCTAGATGGTTGTTCAAATGAAAGGGTTAAAATAAAAGGACACCTTCCATCATACAAGGATCCGTAAATAGCCGTACAAGTCGTCATCTTCAATCATATTTGGTAGTTCACTACTGACTGTGACTTGCATTGAACATATCCATTCTATAACAATCAGCATACAACTTTTGACAGTGACAGATTGACTCTGGAAAAGTCAGCTACGGAACCAAATCTATCCAAAAAAGTATACATCTAGTACACTTAGGCGCAGTTAAAATAATACCTACAGCACACTTCCAAAATAGAATAGATACACCCATAAAAATGGCACTAATTGATAACCGAATTAATAACAGAAAACTCTGCGTTATTGGCGCAGCTAAAGGAAATTTAGCCTACGGCAAATTTATGTTTTCAGTCTACCCAAAATATAGAATCAATTTAAACACGCTAAACTTAGACAAAACACTTAGTTTTATACATGAATTTGAAAACAAAGATTTAATGAACAAAGGGGATAAGGCATTTTCAATCACCTACATGGTTGCATATGCAATAAGCAATTCAGTACACAGTATAGAATATGCCAAACAAGAATATATTGAACTTGAAGAAGTATTTTCTGATATAGGAAATATAGAGAAAAATGACTTCTGTGAATTATTTCCAGATGAAGAAAATTGGACAATTGATTTAACAAAAGATAAAAAATATTATGATCAACCTAGGTCAAAATACGAACCAGGAAGATCATCTACTACATCATTACCAGAAACGAATAATGAGTTAATGAGACAAATATCATATAAAGTGGATAAAATTAGAGAAGCAATCGGATTTATAGAATGACAGAAGAACAAATAGAATATCCAAAAATTAGTAATAAAAATAAAATAGATTATGACTTACAAAATACAGCAGGATATAAAAAGTACTGGATGAGTAAACAAACTGAGTGTAATTGGACAAGTAATTGTTTACATTGGCATCACTGTGATAAAGAAACAATGGAAAACATGAATAGTGGACTCCCACACATACAAAAAGTATTGATAAGTATTGGAAATACATTGACAGATTCAATCATACATAATGATAATGAATTTAAAAAACTTAATATATTACTTAGTCAACAAAAATATGGGGAATTAATAGATAAGGACAACCAATTTTATGGAGAAACCTCACTAAAAGAAAAAGTCACGGATCTTCAAAATGATTTGACTAGTTTAAGAACACATGAACTTAGTAAATTAAAGAAACTTACCGAACAAAATCAGCACATAATCAATATTATTAAACCAATTGATATAAAGAAATTAGAAAACACAGTTCATGAATTAAATGAGAAGATACCAGATATAGAACCATTATTAAAAGACTTTACAAAAATGTTCAAAACTTTAGATAACATTAGTAGAGCCATCGGGAACGAAGATTTATGACAACTTCGACTGAATCCGTACTAAAATACCTAAAAGAAGAATTAAAGGAAATAAAAGCGATCATTATCACGGAAGAAAAGCTAATTAAAATTCTCAGAGAAGAATTAAATATATGCAGAAATGGACTCGATAAAATACAAAGACAAATGTTACAAATCAAATTACACAACAGCCCAAGTAAAAGCTCAGGATTAAACTTTTCAGACTTCCGACCACCACCTAGTTTACCATGGGGAAAACCGTTTGAAGACAATAAAGAAAAGGATGAAAGACAACAAATAACTGACAATGAAAATTAAAAGAATAATTAAGAGGATTTTTTGTTTCTTTCCCAAAATAGTTAGGTCAACAATTAGTACGCAAGCCGGCATAGAATCGGAACTGCTACAAAATCAAATTATGACCATCGAACCAAGAGAAACATCAGTTAAAGATAAATTAACTATAAGAACAGAATTAGAAAAAGAATTCGATGCAGGAATCAACATGGATAAGTGTATTAAATTATTAAGCCTAACAGATAATGAATTAATTCAAGAAACACTATTAAGCAATGAAAAGGAAGAAAATATTATACACGAATATTCTTCAACCGAAGAAGAACCTGAATCACCAAAAATCAGAATTAATTATAAAGAACCTCAAATGCCAAATAGAGAAATATTTATGGATCAAGGAGGCCCAAGTAATTGGCAGGTAGTGCCTCATAATGGAGATGCAGAAATGTATGATGCATATGATACAACATACGAACAAAGTAGATATAGATATGACGATAGAGAAAGAAAATATAATTACAGAAAACAACCATATAAGGACTATAAAAATACTAGGATACCCTCAACAAGATATATCCCAGACGAATATCAACCTAAAGAAGTTACCAAAATTAAGTATGATGTCCTAAACTTAGACGGTTGCAAAGACAGAACTAGAGCATTGGATGATTGGGGAAACGCAATTGACGTAATTATACAGAGTAATAATGGACTTAAAGATAACATAGGAGCAGCTAAATCATTTATTCTACACAAGCTATCAGGAAATATTAAAAGTTGGTATCAAAATCTTACAGATGATTTGAAAAAAGAACTTGAGACAGACGCTACAACAGGAAGTATTTTACTAAAAAACTTCGTTAGAGTAATTTACTCTGAATTTATTGGAAGAGAAGAAATAAATCATCAAAAAGAAGTAAGAGAAGCAGAAGAAAATGAAGCTAAATGGCATTTAGATAACATGGTCATATGCGAGATGTGTTATTTCAGCACTTTTGCATGTGAATATGAAAAATACTACTACAAATTAAATCATACAACAAGGCCTACATATAAAGAAATGTTTTTAAATAAATTACCCAAACCATCAGGAGACAAAATAAAAGAATTATGGAAATCAAAACCGGTTGATATACCTGATACCCTAGGGGGAATTATTAGAATTATAGAAATATTCTTAAGAGATATATGTACACAAAGGCAAATGTATAAACAAAAATACTATACGGGAAATAATAGGATTTGTTGTGATAGATCCCAATTAGACATACCAGGAAAATATGGATGTCAAGTCAGAAAAAACCTCTATAAGAAATATAAGAAACCAAAATATAAAAGGTATAGAAAGAAGTACACATTTAAATCAGTCCCTTATAAGCCTAAATATACAAAACCAAAATACAGAAAAAGATATTTCAAAAAATATAATAAGAAAAATACTTATAAAAAAGACAAATATTGCCCCACAGGCAAAAAATCATGTACTTGTTGGCTATGTGAAGAAGAAGGACACTATGCAAATAAATGTCCAAATAAAGAAAGAATAAATAAAGAAAGAAAAGAAAAGGTAAAACTACTTGAATATGTATATTCACAACAATTAGAACCAATTGAAGAAAATAACCTAAGTGATTGTGATCAATTATATTACCTCGAAACAGATAGTGAATATGAAACAGATTCAGAATATGACACATCAGATTCTGAATAGCTTAGCAAACCCAAATAGCAGCTATATAAAAGTAGAAATTAAGCTTAAAGGATATAAAAAATATCACCTATTTGCTTACTTAGATACCGGAGCAAGCATTTGTGTTGCAAGCAAATATATATTCCCACCAGAACTATGGATAGAAGCAGACAAACAATTTACAGTTTTAATTGCAAATAAAACATCAGTACCTGTAAATATGTTAGTAAAAAATATAAACATAAAATTATGTGGCGAAGACTTTGTTTTCCCAACTATTTATCAACAAGAAACAGGACAGGATTTAATAATAGGAAACAACTTTTTAAAACTAAACAAACCATTTATACAAGATATAAATTGGATAAGCATTACACATCACCTAACTAACAGACGAATTTTTTGCACTTTAGAAACTAACATTATTAAGATAGCAAAACCTGATTTCTTGAATCAGTTCAAAAAAGAAAATCAGCAAAAACGTGGTGAGGTAATAGCAGAAATACTACAAGTAGCAGAATCAAAAGCACCAATTGAGTATTTACAACAAATAAACAAATTAGAAGAACTAAAAGAATTGTTAAAAGACACATCCAGTGAAAATCCTTTAGACTTAAGGATAAACAAATCAAAAGAAATCGCAATCATAAAATTAAAAGATGAAGCTAAAGTTATAAGGGTAAAACCTATGATCTACACTCCTAAAGATAGAAATGAATTTGCAATACAAATAAAAGAATTACTCGAAATGAACTTAATCACACCAAGTAAAAGTCCACATAGCTCACCAGCATTCATGGTAGAAAATGAAGCTGAAAAGAAAAGAGGAAAGAAAAGAATGGTTATAAATTACAAAGCCTTAAATAAAGAAACAATTGATGATGGTTACTTCTTACCTAACAAAGAAACATTATTAGCACAGATAAGAGGAAAAACGTATTACACTGGCCTAGACTATAAATCAGGATTTTGGCAAGTACGTTTAAGTAAAGAATCAAAACCACTCACTGCATTTAGTTGTCCACAAGGACATTATGAATGGAACGTAGTTCCTTTTGGACTTAAACAAGCCCCAGGTATTTTTCAGAGATATATGGATAAAATATTAGAAAAATATAGAGACTTTTGTCTTGTATACGTCGATGACATACTTATATTCTCAAATACTGAAATAGAACATTACGAACATGTGAAAACTATTTTACTTACATGTAAACAGCAAGGAATCGTTCTGTCAGAAAGAAAAGCGAAATTATGTCAACAAGAAATTTCTTTTTTAGGACTAGAAATAAAAGCAGGACAGATCAAATTACAAAAGCACATAATAGAACACATAAATAAGTTCCCTGATAAAATGGAAGACAAGAAAATGCTTCAAAGATTTTTAGGATGCTTAACTTATGCAGAAGCCTACATTTACAAACTTGCAGAACTAAGAAAACCCTTACAAATAAAATTAAAAGAAAATGTGAGATGGACGTGGACTGATAACGACACGAATTACATTGTTAAATGTAAAAAACAATGTAAAAACTTACCCAACTTATAACATCCAAGAAAAATAGATTTTATGATTATCGAAACAGATGCAAGCAATTTGTTTTGGGGAGGAATCCTTAAAGCTAGAACAAAAAATGGTTGTGAACACTTATGTAGATAAGCTTCAGGCACCTTCAATGGCCCTGAAACTAGATATCATTCTAATGAAAAAGAATACTTAGCCATCAAAAAGACTATTAAGAAATTTAGAGCATATATTATTGACAAAGAATTTTTAATTAGAACAGATAGCAAAAATTTCGGCTATTTCCTTAGAACAAATATTGCCGAAGATTATAAGCAAGGAAGATTACTTAAGTGGCAACAATGGTTCAACTATTATCAGTTTCAAGTAGAACATATACCAGGAACAAAAAATAGCTTAGCAGATAGCCTAACTCGTGAACTAAATAACATAGAAGAAAAATTTGAGTTAATTACCTACGAGGAAACTAACAATGTCATGCAGGTACAACAAACGCAGAAATGGATCCCTCAAAGATTGCTGTCATGGAGAAAGAATTAGCTTATGAAAAACTTATGGCTGAAGTTACTGAAAAAGAGATCAAGTACGCCAAGCAACAAGCCAGTATCCTGGAAAAGGAACTTACTCTACTTAGGGCAAAAAGTACGAATATTGAGAAAGGTAGTTCTTCTCAATCGACTAAACCTGAGATACGTATGACTACTCAAGTATTGGCTCCACAACAACCTAAAAAGACTTACGTAATTTTTTCGGGAGCAAATAAAGGAGTTTACACTACCTATCCACAAGGAGTCTCAGAAAGAGATATAATTAAAGAATACCCTTCAGAATTTGAAGAAAGGTATTTATTTAATCAACAAGAAAACACCAGAGGAATGAATGACTACCTTAAAGCAGCCCAATCTGAGAAACTTAAAAGCTCTATGCAGATTATTGGCTCAGTCACAGAGATAAAGAAACCTATTATCCGAAAAAATGCAGATAAGTTCAATGAAGAACTATGGTTAAAAAACTACAATGCCCTACTTACTGGAAAGAAGAAAGAAAACATTTATCCAGTTTACAAGAACGGGTTATTCAAAGTGATCATCTATCCGGGTGCCAACCCAGCTGACGTATATGAATTATTTTGCCAAGGACTGGTAGATACAATTTATCTGAGCAAGAATTATGAAGAAATAGATCACTTTAATGCAGCCTACAGGAACGTTTTAGTTACATTTGCTAGAAAGACTGGAACACCAAAGCAACTTTACATGAAGTTGGAATCAAGTTTTCCAGATTTCCATGAAAACGAGAATTATGCTCCTTATCACATCATAAGGATAGGACCAGTTGGAACTAATCCAGCTATTAATGAAGCTATGGCTGAAGCACCTATAGGAAAAAATGAAATTCTCAAGTTAAGGCTACAGGCTTTAGATAATGTAGCTTATGAATTATTTAAGTTTAGAGCTAACCAAGATATAAAGATCAACCTATCCAGTAAAAAAGTCCTGATTTACAGCCATTTCACCAAGAAAATTCATGAAGGAGACTGGAAAGTTATCCAAGAATGGCAAGAGAGATTTACAACAGGACCTCTTGAAATTAGCCCAATTACACTCTCGGCCTATAACGAGAAAACTATGGAAATTGAAGAAGCCGACAACAAGAAGCCCAAATCTGAAGAAGGAGAAACCAGTGGCGCCCTTGGTATCTGAAAACCATGTAGGACCAACTACTCAAGAAGAAGACAACTAAAAGCGAAGACCTAGGGACAAAAGTCGAGAGGCATCTAGTGTGTTTTTCTTTTACTTTTACTTTTGCTTTTTCCTAATGGCGAATATTATGAGGACGATGGGGCCCGATGTGCACCCGCTCATAACTTAGCCTCTAAGATTGCCTTACCTATATAAGAGGCATGGATGTTATGTAAAAGAGGACGTTCTCTCCTCCGCACTCTTTCTAGTAATAAAAATCTCCAACTTCTCAGTTCCTCTGTTTTCTCATTTAAGATCTTCGGATCATCTACTTAGTTAATTGAAGAGTTCAGACCCTGGACTACATAAGGCTTCATTGTGGTACGCCGGAGAAGGCTAGTACAGCAGAAGCAGTAGTGGACCGACCTCTCAAACGAACGAAGATATCTATCACGAACGCAGGTATGAAGAAATTTTTCTACCCTTACTCTAATTAGGCCAAATAATGGCACCAGTTATTAGTTATTTTGTACTAAGCTACAGACTTTTGGTATTTATGCGAAGAAAAATTAGATTTACTCTTTTCTTGCAAAGAATATAAAACGGTTTTAGCTACTCTTTCTGCCGGAGAAAAGAAAGATCACTCGACTACAAACGAAATTAGACCAGTCAAAATTATTGGTATCAAAGCGGGACCCACATGAATAGTAAAAGGATCAAGCATAAGATCAAAACTAAACCATGACAAATAAATACCACAACGGAAACTTCGATTTATTCAAATATCAATTAAATGACGTGCAAAAAATCATTATCTTACATATTTTAAGAAACTTTCCATAAGATATCAAAGACGAAATCTGTGAGGCAATAGATCTTGCAATAGATAAATACTTGACAAGAATCCATAGTGACTTTTATTTAGAAAATAATGAATGGCATATTAATAATGGAAGCTAGTTCATCAAAAACATACAGTCAAAACTATTTAAAATATCAATTACACTTTTTTAAAGAACATACACTTGATGAAACAAAGATTTTAATCTTCAAAATACTTAGAAAATTACCAACAGATGTACACCTACCTATTTTAACAATTATCGATCAATACGAAGAATGGTTAATAATAGAAACCTTAGCAGCTCAATCGAGTTCTTCATCCACTGAATTATCTGACCCAGAGGAAGAATATGATAGACGACTACTTAAGAAATTTCAATACTTATGGTACAATGATTCTTCAGGAAATGAAACAGACTAATAATTAGTTAAAATTACCATAATGGAACAAGGATCAAGTAGTAACGTATTGTTAACAAACTGGAACATGAATATAGGAGATATGTTTAAAACTAGGTTAAACAACGAAACAAAATTAGTAATTCTTTATGCTCTAAAAGAATTACCCATCGAAATAAAAACCATAATCATCGATGAAATAGATATCTATTTAGATGACGAATTAAATAATCTAGAAGACTATGAAGAAGAATATTGGTATAGAGATGGAGATCTATATTTCAATGACTTTTCAGATTACTTCGACCATTTACAACTTAGGAATTATTTAGACACATATCCAGATGATGACTCATATCCAGATACGGACTAATAGATTTTGATCAAATAAACATGGATATTGATCAACAAATGAACGAATTAAATGAAGAAATTAATAGAATACAGAGAATAAAAAATCAGATTAAGGAAATGATACTAAAAATTAGAATAAAAATATTCGTCAAAAGACAAAGATGGATATAAAGGAAGAAAAAGATATGAATTATTTTGCCAATGACTGGTAGATACAATGTATCTGAGCAAGAATTATGAAGAAATAGATCACTTTAATGCAGCCTACAGGAACGTTTTAGTTACATTTGCTAGAAAGACTGGAACACCAAAGCAACTTTACATGAAGTTGGAATCAAGTTTTCCAGATTTCCATGAAAACGAGAATTATGCTCCTTATCACATCATAAGGATAGGACCAGTTGGAACTAATCCAGCTATTAATGAAGCTATGGCTGAAGCACCTATAGGAAAAAAATGAAATTCTCAAGTTAAGGCTACAGGCTTTAGATAATGTAGCTTATGAATTATTTAAGTTTAGAGCTAATCAAGATATAAAGATCAACCTATCCAGTAAAAAAGTCCTGATTTACAGCCATTTCACCAAGAAAATTCAACACCACATCAGAAATCTGATCAAATGAAAACCACAAGCTTACAATCAATCACAAAACAACATCAT
Organism: Rhodiola kirilowii; assembly: GCA_033675215.1. NCBI lineage: Eukaryota > Viridiplantae > Streptophyta > Magnoliopsida > Saxifragales > Crassulaceae > Rhodiola > Rhodiola kirilowii. The sequence continues at coordinate 44,751,743 of CM066199.1, forward strand.
CCACCAAATCGACAATCAAGTCACACAACTCAGCTGACAACAGATAGCCCCAACAATACAACTCAACAAACAACAACAGCAAAAGACTAACCAGCAAAAATTCTACCTCAGCTGTCAGCTTCGCCGACCAGTTGCTCGCCTATGTGCTTCTCCGAAGTCGGACATCGCTACTCGACCAAATCAACTTCACACTTTGAAGTCGGACGTTGCTACTCTCTAGTTGCTCGCCTATGTGCTTCTCCCCAAATCGCAATTCCATTCCTCCGCATAGTGAAAACTAAAAAAAATTTGGGTCACATTCTACCCGAGCTACAGCCCGGGCAGCCCACCTACTGCATTCTCCCCTGGAAGTGAGGATGTGGGGAAGGTAATGTAAGGACCCGATCAGAGGACCCGATCCGAATCGTTATAAGCCTACCCTGTTCTAACTATCATGCCACCACCCTCCACTAGGTCACCACAACCTATAGTCTTTCACAAAAGACCATGGTAGATTGGTGACATGATAGCTTGTAGGCTAGCTTATCAAGCTAGCACAAGCACTACTACCACTCTATGTGGGATAATAGTCAATTCAGAATTTGGGGCGTTACATACACCCCTACTTACAGAATCCTAATGTCCTCGTTAGTAGCAAGAAGGACAGAGACACACATGATCGTCCCTCCATTTGGAGACCACTCACGGTCACCTAATGCGGAGGTTCATCTCTGAATACCATCTGTAACGACCCGACCGGAGGACCCGATCCGAATCGTTATGAGCCTAGCCTATTCAAACTATCATGCCACTGTCCTCCACTAGGTCACCACAACCTAGAGTCTATCACAAAAGATCATGGTAGATTGGTGACATGATAGCTAGTAGGCTAGCTTATCAAGCTAGCGCAAGCACTACTACCACTCGATGTCGTATAATAGTCAATTCAGAATTTGGGGCGTTACAGGTAAAATGATGGAGACATGATAAGATTGGAGTGGAAGAAAAATAAGGGAAAAGAGTCTGTGTGATTTATCTTATCTTCATTGCCTGATGGTTTTTCGGGAGTCACTACACCAGTTTGCACTTTATACGACATGCTAATTTTAGTCACGAAAGCGCGAAAAATGTCTCATAAGTCTTATACGTATGTGATTGTGTCGTAAAAGCAAAGTCGCGTAACCTTATGTGGCGTAAGTCATATACGATAGTCGCAGAGAACCGCTGTTGTATAAGAGGTAACTTAAGTGACAGTCGATTTGGAATGTCTTTTATGTCAATTGACTGTCGTGTAAGTTGTTGCTTGTGTGACTACATATTCTTGATTACGGGACATTTATTTGACTGTAGCGATATACATACGCGACATAACTAATAGTCGCGTAAGTTGTGTCGCGTAACTTTTTGTTCTCGCGACAGTGCAGTTGTATGCCTCTTATGATCTCATATGCGACACAGTGTGCTTGTCATATAAGTACACTCTTTTAAGCCTGAAGTAACAGAGACGCCATTGTTTGACAATTTCAATTTTGATGATATAAACCTGCTATTCAGGTCACATTGTTCGACATCAAAAAATATAACAACCATCCGCTAGCACACAACACATCAAGCTGTGAAGTTCAAAAAGTGACCCACAAGGGTGATGTTCCCATGATTGGCATGCCTTTGGCAAAACATCTTTAGACAGTTCAAGCTAGAGTTCAATCAGATATTGGAACAGAAGTACAGCGTACAGAAGATGCATGATCAAGATACGGTTCACTCTGAAAATACGAAAAGATTGAGGAACGAAAAGATTGAGGATCTTTCCAGTTGGAGTCGGTCAGCATCGTCACAGATTTCCCTACCAGAATTGGAAACCACCTTTCTAACTTGGGAAAGAGGATATCGTATGAAGAAGATGTGACGACGAGATTAAGTGATTAAAGCTTATCATTCAACGAAGTTATCTGATTGTCAACGAAGTTATCTGATTGGAGCAAATTGACAGATCGTCATCAAAGGCTTATGCGATCAAATATACGCAGATTCGATGGGATAATACCGGATGGCTTGGGGTGGAAGTCATCTTCAAAGATCAAATATAGATTGAATATTCAGCAAATATTTCGCAATATCTTCAAATTATTTGGCGACATATTCTGATCGGATTAGGGTTTCGTCCTAGCATATAAATACAATGCTAGAGCGTCCTTATGCGTGCGACTCCCGAGAGAGAAAGCTAAACACGAGAATTCGTGAGATTGGGGGAGAAGCGACGGCTGGCCATTCCACATCGAAATATCAGCCCTGAAGCAACCGTCTGTTCAGTGTGGTGTTCAGGCTGTGCTGGAGGATCAACGAAGTACACACACAGCTATCAAGCTACGTCTTTGAGAGAAGGCGACTGGACTTCTGAGAAGTTCAAGACTAAGCCGAGAGAGAAGTCTCGTCCTACCCACAGGGGATCGAGGGGAGTAGCGACGAACCGAGATCGCAAATCTGAGAGACGGAGAGTTAGAGGCTAGGCAATTACAGCCACGGGGTGTGTAAGAGTAAGACCACTTGTAGCTCTAATTCTCGTAATACGATTTGTGCCCCATTATAGGGTGTGGGAAACCCCCCAGAGTAGGCGAGGCCGAACTGGGTAACATACCGTGCGTGCTCCCATTTTGTTTTACTTTGGTTCCCGATACTGCTTGATATACTGTTTAAATAATCTACTGGAACACTCTCCGGTAGAGCTTGGTTCCTGTTAACTGTGTGTGTTTCAATTATCATCTTCACTAACTGCTGAATCGGTGCGAGAGGTGTCCAAGGGGTGTCTCAACTATACCTTGAACTGTCGATTGAACTGTTGTGCCAAGAGTTCAAGGTCTGTCGCAACAGCATCCTGGACACAAGCTTGAACTGGGGACATATTTACAAATGGTATCAGAGCAAACACTCGACACACTGAGTGGGATCCTTGAACTGTTCAAGATGACTGCACAACAAGGACAGCTACCATCGAGCATGGTTCATGACTGGAAGATAGACACAAAAACTTGCAGAAGTAAAGATATTTGCATGGTCGCGTTCAGCTCTTCAAGCCACATGGAGAAAGATCGCTGGTACTTCGACAGCGGATGCTCTGCTCACATGACAAGAGACTCCAGATTTCTCACTCAGATTCGACCGGTGATTCAGAAGCAGTTCGTCACCTTTGGAGACGGAGGAAAGGAACAGGTAATCGGCTGCGGGACATTGAAGGTTCCGGATCTACCTGTCCTCAAAGACACTCTCCTGGTTGAAGGACTGAAAGTGAACCTGATCAGCATAAGTCAACTTTGCGATGGAGGATATTATGTCAAATTCACTCACAACTCATGCCAAGTTCTCGACAAAAATGGAGGAACACTGATGAAAGGAAGCAAAGCAGCCAACAATTGTTATCTCATCGGCTCTGATGGAACAGACACTGGAACAGGTGCTGGAACAGCCTGTCTGTCAAGTCAAACAGATGAGATGTCCCTCTGGCACAAACGGTTGGGACATCTAAACCTCAAGACATTGAAGAAACTCTGCACATCTGGACTCATCAGAGGAATGCCAAATGTCAAAGGAAGTCAGGATGTGATGTGTGGAGAATATCAGATCGGGAAACAGACGAAAGCATCTCATCCCAAGATCTCACAAATCAGCACCAACCGACCTCTGGAACTGATCCATATGGACTTGATGGGACCAATGCAAACTGAGAGCTATGGAGGAAAGAAGTATGTTCTGGTATGTGTTGACGACTTCACCAGATTCACCTGGACAAGGTTCCTTCGTGACAAGACCGAAGCTGCTCAACAATTCATAGAGCTTGCTACCCTTATCCAACGAGAAAGGGAAGACAAAGGAGAAAAACTGGTGTCCATCAGGAGTGATAATGGCACAGAATACAAGAATGTCACAATGAGCACCGACTGCACGAAACACGGAATTGCTCACCAGTTCGCATCAGCAATCACCCCTCAGCAGAATGTGGTGGTGGAACGGAAGAATCGTACCATTCAAGAAATGGCCCGGGTAATGATCCATGCCAAAAAAATTCATCTGAAGTTCTGGTCCGATGCAATGAATACAGCATGTCACATCATAAATCGAGTTACTATACGCACTGGAACGGAGAAGACATGCTATGAACTCTGGAAAGGAAAGAAACCCACTGTCAAATATTTCCATATCTTTGGAAGTGAGTGCTACATTCTGAATGACCGAGAGTACCGACAGAAGCTGGATCCAAAGAGTGATGAAGGGCTCTTTCTTGGGTACTCTTCAAACAGTCGAGCATATCGGGTGTTCAACAAGAGCACAGGATCAGTCATGGAATCTATAAATGTCAAAGTAAAGGATGAAGTGTTCGTACAGGCGGTCCCGGACGATGCTGAAGATAGTACTAGCACAGCACTTGTAACACAACCATCATCCCAGTAGACAGAGCATGACCCGTCTGAAGGCACCTCCGACAACTCCCCTGAAGATCATCCCTCTGACGACGCTGATACTGTCAACCCCCAAGAAAACGTCACTATGCTACAACCCTCACGACGAATTGCCAGGGATCACCCAATCTCTGAAGTTATTGGTTCACCTAGTGATGGAGTTCAAACTCGCAGAATTCTGAGCAACTCCAGAGAATTGTCTGCCTGCTCGTGTTTCCTCTCATCAATCGAGCCAAAAAACATAAAGGAAGCGTTACTTGATGAGTATTGGGTCCTCGCCATGCAAGAGGAACTGGAAGAATTTGCTCGAAACGATGTATGGGATTTAGTTCCAAGACCTGATGGGGTCAACGTCATTGGTACAAAATGGATCTTCAAAAACAAGTCCGACGCATCAGGGAACATCACAAGAAACAAAGCCCGCCTTGTGGCACAAGGATATAATCAAATAGAAGGGATAGACTTTGAGGAAACCTTTGCTCCGGTCGCACGTCTTGAAGCCATTCGCCTACTACTTGCTCTGGCATGTCACTTAAAGTTTCGACTGTTCCAGATGGATGTCAAAAGTGCCTTCCTAAACGGATTTCTGAATGAGGAGGTTTTCGTCTCTCAACCTAAAGGGTTTGAAGATCCGCATCACCCAGCATCGGTGTACCACCTGAAGAAAGCCTTATACGGTCGCAAACAAGCACCCAGAGCCTGGTATGAGCGTCTCACAGTGTTCCTCGTCGATCATGGATATGTGCGAGGGGGAGTGGACAAGACCCTGTTCGTTAAACACACAAGGTCAGATTTTATTATCGCACAAATCTATGTTGACGATATTGTGTTTGGGTCCAATACCCAGAACCTGGTGGATCAGTTTGTTGAACAGATGCAGAAGGAGTTCAAGATGAGCATGGTTGGGGAAATGAACTACTTTCTAGGACTCCAGGTGACTCAGAAGGAAGACGGCATTTTCATCTCTCAAAGCAAGTTTGCCAAGAATCTGATAAAGAAATTTGACCTTGAGAAAGCAAGTCACAAACGAACTCCGGCCGCTACTCACATAAAGATAACCAAAGACGAGGCTGGAACAAAGGTCGATCAGACGCTGTACAGGAGTATGATTGGAAGCCTCCTGTACTTGACAGCTAGTAGACCAGATATAGCATATGCTGTTGGCGTTTGTGCAAGATACCAGGAAGACCCCAAGGAAAGTCATCTCCTACAAGTTAAGAGAATCATAAAGTATGTATGCGGGACTGTTGATTTTGGAATCTGGTATACCAAGGACACCAACCCACATCTGGTTGGCTACTGCGACGCAGACTGGGTAGGAAACGCTGAAGATCGAAAGAGCACATCTGGAGGATGCTTCTTCTTAGGAAATAACTTGGTCTCTGACAGACGCACAGTCGTCGTGTGCAAACGTCAAGAATAAATTTATAAGTCCGCTACTCGCGACTTTACTACTGGGTAGCAAGTGGTAAGTAGGGGTCGAACCCAAGGGAATTAGGGGGATACGTTGTTCTTTAAGGGATTTGTACAGCGAGGGAGCGTGTTTTAAGGTTGATTGAGACTTTAGCGGTTATGACTAAGTGACTTTTTTTTGGGTTGTTTTTGGTTTTGAGTGCGGAAAAGTAAATTACAGAAAAATAAATACTGAAAAGTAAAAAGGAAGACTTACAGTGGGTGATGCGTGATTTGCGAGTCCTCCGGAAGGTGAGTGCAGTTGATTAAGGTAGTTATACTAGAAAAGTAAATACAAGGGGGTTTTGTAATTCAAGGGAAGCATTCGGTTTCGGGGCATTGCATCATAGCCTGTTTTATCATTTTAGTAATCCTTCTAAGTATTCAAACGTGCATCAAGGCCATTTCAAGCGCTCGATTTGCCACACTGTCTAATCTTTTGCAAAAGTGTTCGAAAGTGAATCAAGGCCATTTCAAGCACTCGACTTGCAACACTGTCTAATCTTTAGCAAAAAATGTAGAGCCCTTGTTTTACTCAGACTAGCACCCCATTTCAAGGTATACTAGCCTATGTGCATCCATTTGGATTGTCTTTTCCGATTTATCCAAATGGTGTTTGAGAGAGATCGAACTCCTCAGATAAGCTTTGCCATTTCAAGCATCCACTTACCCGAGTATGTTCACGAACTTCCACGGAAGATCCTTGCCATTTCAAGCATTCACTCAACCTTGGAAATTCTGATCTAATATATGGCACATAGAACAAGTTTTGAATACAGAGAAAAAACACTTAAATAGTCTAAAACATTTTATAATACAAGTACGCCCCTTTAACCGAATAAAGAGTTTAGCTACGAATATCCATAGAGGTGGATACCATAGCTAAATACTCGGGGGTTTTTGAAAGACAGTAAGAAGAGAGGGGGTGGAATACTCAAGAACCAACAGGAGTATTCCCAATCCTACTGAATACTCAAGAACCAACAGGAGTATTCTCTAAAACTGTTATAATACTCAAGAACTAACAGGGAGTATTATTTCAAACTGTTATAATACTCAAGAAGCAACAGGAGTATTATTTCAAAAACCAAACTTACAAAGTACCAAACTTTTAGAGAGAGAAGTGAATTGTGATTTGTGGATTGTGGGATGATTTACAAGTGAGGGAGAGGCATGTATTTATAGCCTTGGATGAGCCATGAGGAGCCAACACTTGGCAAGATGGGAGAGGAGGAGATGGATGTGGAGGAGAGGAGCTCCACATGGCAAGCTCTCATGGTGGCTCCATAGCCGCCGGCGGCTTTTGTGAGGAGGAGCCACATGTGTGGCTTGGATGAGCTTAAAGGGAGGAGATGTGTACGCATCCAAGCTTATCCAAAAAGCCATCGGGTCCTTTCAGCTCCGGTCTGACTCTGTTTGCCCTTCAGTTGGATTTGTTTTGAGTAATTCAATGTCAGGATCTTGAGATTTCTGCATTCAGTGTCTGATCCTTGGACAAACTCGTAATATCTTTTCAGCATAAAATCCTCTCCTTAGCGTGTATTCTCTCTAGAGTCCAAAATACCGTGTAGATATAAATTGGAACTAACAAGCAAAAGTTAACTAGACCAACAGTCTAATTTAGTGGGTTTTACTATGTTTTTGATTCGTATAATTATGGTCCATCAGTCTCGTGGTTCAGTAAAAAGCAAAACATCATCTCACTGTCTACGGCTGAAGCAGAATACATAGCAGCAGGAAGCAGCTGCACTCAACTTCTATGGATGAAGCAGATGCTGTCTGAATACGGATTTAAACAAGAAGAAATGACCCTGTACTGTGACAACATGAGCGCAATCAGTATCTCAAAGAACCCAGTACAACACTCCAGGACGAAACACATAGACATCAGACATCACTTCATCCGAGAGCTGGTTGAACAGAAGGTGGTTACTCTTACGCATGTTACAACAGACAAGCAATTGGCGGACATATTCACCAAACCACTTGATGCCGCTCAGTTTGAAACACTCAGATCCTCCTTGGGTCTGTGTGTTATCAAGAACTAAGTGTTCCAGACAGGGGTCAGTCACAAGCAGAACACCAGCTCAAACAGTTGGGCTGACCACCTATCAACAGGAAGCTGGAACAGAAGGAAAGGAAGGGAGTATCTATCCGAAATGAGGAAAGACGATTTCTTGACCCTAAATGAGGCAATCTCCTCTGCTCTCCCAAGGCTTGTTCTCATACTGCCAAGAAGGAAGTACGAACGATTGGTCAAGCTTGAGTGAGCTAAAGATGACAAAGCGCTAGATATAAGCCGAATGTATAGAAACCTGCTACTGGTTCTGTGACCGTTTCTACAGAAGATGGGTAAGTCCGCTGGGCGAAGAGTGTGATCCTGATAAGCAGGAGAATGAGAATGCAAGTGGAGGACTGCAAGCGAAGTAATTGGGTAATGTGATGGAAGAGTCCCATACACCCTACAAGAATGAAGACTTGGATGCGCCGCTCATGGATATTGATGATATTAGTGATGAGTTGCTAAACTAGAAGATTTCAAATCGTGTTGAGACAAAAGCTGACCAGTCTCCAGTATCCCAGGCTGTAGATTTGGAGGAAAATGTGCTAGATGATGCAGTCTCAACTATGGAGTAGGGGGTGAGATAGTTTTACCTCAAAAGTCATATAGCTCTTATCCAGAGAAAGCTTAAGGGAACGGAAGGGTGGATGATGACGTTACGGAGGATGCCCATGCGATGGTGGCTCCCCCAGCTATTCCTGACTTGATGACAAAGAGAGACAGATATTGAGTATAGTTTAATATGGTTGAGGATCAGAAGTTTCAGAAAGATGACGAGCTTAATGGATAGGGACCTTAATAAGACTGTCCAAGACTCGCACAAGGAAGGCACTATCACTCATGAAGGAGATGAGCTCGTCAAGATTCCAGAAAAGTTAGACACCGACAGGGCTACTGAGAAGACAGCTGTTGAAGGAGTATTCCGGTGACTGGAGACCAGATAATGGAGTTTTTAAGGGAAATCGGAACTCAGTGTCAATGGTTGAACTAAGAAGAGTACTGATAAGGAGAAACCAAAGAAGAAAGTGACCATCCAATCATACTCGACAGACGTATCCACCCAGAGGAATAGCACGAGTACAGATGCAGGGGGAGCAAGTACATCCAAGCAAAAGAAAGAGGAGTGCTCCAGGATCTGTTCCACCCAGGGTATCAACTGAAGCATCTGAGCATGAAATGTGGTTAGTCGGTACAGATGCAGTAGCTAAGTGGAAGGGAGTGTAAAAGAAGGTCATCCCTAAAAGGCTACCTAATAAGGCGTCAGACCCAAGGGAATCATCCCAAACAGCAGCTCTGACTATATTCTACTAAAGGATGTAGAGATCATTCAGGGGTTCGAACAGCCGCTAAGACATGTTGGTCCGACAGTCTCACGGTATGTGTCCCTATCCCAGGCTATGTTCGAGGGGGAGTTGACCAGATTTCAGATACCGAAGAGTCGCAAGTGCTCCCTGAACTTGCACTGATTAATCGACTGATTGCAACCCGATTCGACCCCTTGCCAGTTTGTGGCAAAAAGGGGGAGTAGTTCCGTCGTCTAAAGATAGATTCGATTTTGCCAAAATGCCAAGGGCGAGATTGATGTTCCCATGATTGGCATGCCTTTGGCAAAACATCTTTAGACAGTTCAAGCTAGAGTTCAATCAGATATTGGAACAGAAGTACAGCGTACAGAAGACGCATGATCAAGATACGGTTCACTCTGAAAATACGAAAAGATTGAGGAACAAAAAGATTGAGGATCTTTCCAGTTGGAGTCGGTTAGCATCGTCACAGATTTCCCTACCAGAATTGGAAACCAGCTTTCTAACTTGGGAAAGAGGATATCGTATGAAGAAGATGTGACGACGAGATTAAGTGATTAAAGCTTATCATTCAACGAAGTTATCTGATTGGCAACAAAGTTATCTGATTGGAGCAAATTGACAGATCGTCATCAAAGGCTTGTGCGATCAAATATACGCAGATTCGATGGGATAATACCGGATGGCTTGGGGTGGAAGTCATCTTCGAAGATCAAATATAGATTGAATATTCAGCAAATATTTCACAATATCTTCAAATTATTTGGCGACATATTCTGATCGGATTAGGGTTTCGTCCTAGCATATAAATACAATGCTAGGGCGTCCTTATGCGTGCGACTCCCGAGAGAGAAAGCTAAACACGAGAATTCGTGAGATTGGGGGAGAAGCGACGGCTAGCCATTCCACATCGGAATATCAGCCCTGAAGCAACCGTCTGTTCAGTGTAGTGTTCAGGCTGTGCTGGAGGATCAACGAAGTACACACACACAGCTATCAAGCTACGTCTTTGAGAGAAGGCGACTGGACTTCCGAGAAGTTCAAGACTAGGCCGAGAGAGAAGTCTCTTCCTACCCACAGAGGATCGAGGGGAGTAGCGACGAACCGAGATCGCAAATCCGAGAGACGGAGAGTTAGAGGCTAGGCAATTACAGCCACGGGGTGTGTAAGAGTAAGACCACTTGTAGCTCTAATTCTCGTAATACGATTTGTGCCCCATTATAGGGTGTGGGAAACCCCCCAGAGTAGGCGAGGCCGAACTGGGTAACATACCGTGCGTGCTCCCGTTTTGTTTTACTTTGGTTCCCGATACTGCTTGATATACTGTTTAAATAATCTGCTGGAACATTCTCCGGTAGAGCTTGGTTCCTGTTTTTTTTAAAGCTGGACGGAGCCAGCGCCTTTATTAATAGGATCCAAAAAGCCTGGATCGTGGCGATTACATCGAACCCTCAAGCGCCAGGGGAAGTTATAATCTCTCCCCCTTAATAACGCCGAACAGGCTAACCCAAAATAGACCCTGACACAGATCATACAGAGACATAAGACACAAAAACAAGTAAAGCACCTGGAATTATCAATGCTGCTGGGAAAAACAAAGCAGATGATGGAAAAACCATTGCATGACCCAAACATAGAACTTGGTCCCCTATGTATGCTGGAGATTAATCCAAACAGCCACCAGCAAAGGCACAATAATCCTGAGTTAATTCCTGAAGATGATGCCAGCATAGCTATATTGTTGATGATGAGCTGCAGTAGCAGAGACACACTTATGGCACTTATGCATATCATAGCACATACAAAGCGGATCTTCCACCATACCATCCTTCCTACACCAAACAGGTAGTTTGAGGTAGTCTCCTGCCAAGCTACGTTTAACAGTAAGAGGAAGCTCTTTAAAGGATTTGAATTGAGTAATCTTTTCAGGATTATCAGTATAAGATAGGGCAATGGCCGGCTGGTTCAGAGAGGGCAGGATCTGCTCCATGATACAGTCTTTTATTTTCTCCCTTGCTTTCCTCCAACATTGAAAGAAATCCAGCTGCCCTGAGAAGCAATTAGCCTGCATCAAATGAAAATCCTTATGAGAACAGTATATATATTTAACAGTGAGGCCTTGGTTGATCACAAATTCCATTAGGTTGGCTATGACTGAGAATATATCCTCTTCATCAACCCGCATGACTATGGCACAATTAACTGTGTGTGTTTCAGTTAACTTCACTAACTGCTGAATCGGTGAGAGAGGTGTCCAAGGGGTGTCTCAACTATACCTTGAACTGTCGATTGAACTGTTGTGCCAAGAGTTCAAGGTCTGTCGCAAGAGCATCCTGGACACAAGCTTGAACAGGGGACATATTTACAAAGGGTTTTACAGCGTTTTGGCTACCAACAGCCCCAAAATTAGCTAAAGTAAACAACATTGTTCACCAACAAGTTTACTACACAAAAGGTTACCACCAGCATTTGAGCATTCCTAAGGCATCAAGCTTGTTGCACCATCTGATGCATTACTTCCAATAGCCGCATTGGCCCCTTGCATCATGGCTTCCAATATCTTTACGCGCTCTTCCAGCTCTTTCACCTTGACGTGATCATCAGCCTTTGCTAGGAGTTCCGCTTGCACTTCAACGCTCAGTCTATATCCCCCCTTTGGACGAGCAGGCTTCTTCATGCACTTGCCAACACAAGATATGTATTGGCCTCTCTTCTGACCCACTACCTCCTCGATAATACTGAACTGAACATCCAAGGGCAAAGGGTCATCCACCCCACTACAAGCCTGGTCACCAACAACTTCACTCAACTTGGCTTTCATTTTTTCTTACACATTATAAACTCAATCACAAGTAAATAGCGATATTCCATGGTGAAATAACAGTAACTTTATAAATTAGAAGTTAACAAGTAAATAACTATTAACAAGGTCACCATTTTTCAAAATGGCGATAACAAGTAAATAACCACTAGATTCTCACTTTTCAAAATGAAGTTAACCCAATCACAAGTAAATAACAGTAACTTGGCGTTCACAAGTAAATAACTACTAACAAGTTAACCACCATCACAAGTAAATAATAGTAACTTGGCGTTCACAAGTAAATAACTACTAACAACTTAACCACAATCACAAGTAAATAACAGTAACTTGGCATTCACAAGTAAATAACTACTAACAAGTTAACCTATTTTCAATATCCACAATTTCTCGATATCAAATTGATCAAAATCAGAAACAATTTATCATAGTTTCTCAATATCCATAGTTTCTCAAATTGATCAAAATAAATACAAAGGATGCGAAAGTATCACTAAATCTGCACCAGTCGGCTCGACACCACAAACATCTGCAAATGTTGACACGAAAGGTGCTACTTCTCCTTTCTCCTCGTGGTCCTCTGATCGGTGGGCGAATGCCATCTTTCCATAGTGATGATCAATTTTTTTACGCGCATCTTTCATCTGGTCACATTTTTTCTACATTTATACAAAATAAATAATTTAGAACATTCAAACAACATAAACGAGAAGGAAACTTTTATAATTCAAAATACCTTGTATTTTGAAGTTTCAAAATGTGCGCAAAGCCATTTCCATTGGTCCTCTATCTCCTTAGGTGCTAGTTCAGCCCCATACTTAAGGTAGTGCTGCTTGCACTGCCACTTCCAATCCTTGAACCTATCAATGGCTTTTGAGGTGATGTAATTCCACAATTTGATGTCACTTAAATCAATTTCGAAATGGACCTACGAAAATAATAAATTTCAGTAACCAATAAGTAATAACAAACAAACTATATAAAATATGTATTCACGAAATGGAAAAATGTATACTTACGCTCAGCCGGTTTATGAAAATCTGGTAGGCATCTACATGCAATTGACCATAAGTAGCAGCCAACATAGGCACCTCATCGCGCACTACACTCCCAATTTCATGAACCATCAAACTATTATCAGCCTTACTGTCAGGGAGATCACCAAACGTGTTAAATGTCAGCTTGCTTTTTGCTTATTTGAATTGACCTTCATGGCCACCCTTGTCCCGTTCACAACTCCACGCTTACCTCTCTTTTCTTCATCTCCTACATGCGCACACAATTAAATTATTTCCAAATCATGTTCTATACACGTAAAAAATAGGAACATAAAAGTGTACTTCTATACCTTCCAAGTTCGCCGCAAGCTCACAAATGCTTTGACGAATGATGTTATTTTTAGTTGCTGCCTGAGACACATCCTGAGATTGTTCCTCACAGCTTTCAGAATAATTATTCTTCATTGAATAAATCGGAGATGGTGGTATTTCATGCAAAGGCAAGTAGGCATCAGCATTGCTGACATTCTCTGGTTCTTCATTACGCGCAGGGGCAGGGACATCTGATAGTCTATCAGATGTGTCAGCTTTATCGCCGATACTGGTAGATATGGATTTTGATGAAAATGGTCGAATAGAAGGTGGCGCAAGGCCTTGAAATAGTGTCCTCATTGTCGTTGATGCGTGGCCAGCCTTCTTCATAGGACTTTTTTTAGTGGCAATCGATTTCAGCCTAGGGATTTTTCTAAGGTTTATCGGTGCGGGTGGAGGAGGCAGTGGGGGGGGGGCTATATGGGCTTTGGTAGGAGCTATGACATGCGGTGGAGGTGAGACATGGGTCAGAGTAGCGCCAGCGGCCGTCGGCGAAGGTGGAGATGAGGTAGGGGTCGGGATGGTTGGATGAGGTGCCTTTGGTGGAACCAGCTTCGGGAATTTTGTAGGCGGAGCCTTCGTCTTCCCCACCGGACTATCCAACTTTGACGGTGGCTGGCGTACAGACGGTGACCGGCGTACAGACGGCGGGCGCATCTTCATGTACTCCAAACATGCCTCATTAATTTCTTTCATCGTTCAATTCTTCAGAGGAGCCATGTGTGTCTGAGAACGGATCAAGTGACGGAGATCGGGTGGATCGATTTTGTGAAGAGAGAGATCGAGTGAGGCAGAAGTGTGGGAGTCAGTGTGAAACCCTAAGGCATAAGTGTGGAAGTCGGGCGCAGCTTCATGTTTTATTTAATCTTAATGTTTTATGTTACTAAACGACTGCCTTTTATTCAACACCTAACACTTAAATCTCATAAGTTTGTGAAACGTGTCCCCTACTATCTACACACATGTACTTTTTTTAAATAAAATGACAAGTGCTTTTGTTTTGGGGGAACACTACTTGTGTGTTTTTGGCGTGGAGGGAATCTGAAAATCTGGGGGATCAAAACATGAATTAATAGATGATTTATCAACATAAACAACAAGTCCAATCTGGTGACACATTAAATTCAAACGTGTAAACACTCATCATTTATGGTTCATGATCATCAGATTCATGGTCATCCATAGCATCCTCTTCATTTTCATCATGTTATTCATCCTCACCATCTTCATCCTCCCCATCGGATTCATCATCTTCATCCTCAAATTCATTCTCGTCCTCGAAATTGACATCATCCATATAAAATTGAGGTGGTGATCGTGGAAGATTTCCCAAATCAACATATAGATCATCAAGAGGTATCTAATTAGATATGTTCACGAACGTGTCTTCTTGATACGCTTTGTTAGCATTTTCATCATGTGCAAGTGAAGCATCACTATAAATACCTCTATGTGCCACTATATTAACCACTTTCCAATTATCACCGGCCTTTGGATAATCTAAATAGAAAACTTGAATCGCGTGGATTGCAAGACAATATGGAGAATGCTCATACCAAATACTCGACGTATTGACGGGAGCGTCGGTTGCACTGTCGTTAGGGTGCAATGCGTCTCGTACAAATAAATTTATAATGTCCACTACTCGCGACTTAACTACTGGGTAGTAAGGGTAAGTAGGGGTCGAACCCAAGGGAATTAGGGGGATAGATTGTTCGTTACGGGATTGTCACGGTGCGTGATTTTAGGTCGAGTGTGGACTTACTGCTAATTACTAAACTACTGTTTTTGGGTTTTTTGGGTTTTTTGTGCGGAAAGTAAATACAGAAAATAAATACTGAAATTAAATACAGAAAATAAAGGAGTTGAGGGTTAGAAGACTTACAGTGGGTGATGCGTGATTGTTGATTCCTCCGGTATGTGAGTGGTTGGTGGTTGTGTTTGATTGAGCAGTTATACTAGGAAATTAAATACAGGGGGTGTTTGCAATTGAAAGAGCGTATTCGGTTTCAGGTATTCTTGTATTATCACATGTTTATTAGTTTAGTAAATCTTCTAAGTATTCAAACGATGAATCGAGGCTAGCGATAGCTCAAGACTTGCAACATCGGCTAAATCACACTTGTTCTATTTAGACTAGCGCCAGTACCAGTTAGGTACGCTAGTCTATGTGCATCCACCTGCTCTCCTGTTACGGTTTCCCATAATGGTTTTTTAAATATAGTCGACCTCTTTCAGATAGCTTTGTCTGTTACGACCACCCCTATCCGGGTGTGATCACGAATATCTTAAGGAAGAACTTACGAAGTTGGACCCCTAATGGTCACATTCCCAAAATCGTTCACTCTACCTTAGAGACATTCTGACTTTTATATGGCACATAGAACAAGTATTGAATACTAAGAAAATAAACTAAGCTAATTAAACATTAAATAATACAAGATTATACCTTCCGCCGAATGAGGAGTTTAGCCTCGCCTGTCCATGGAGGAGGGCGCCTAGCCAAATATCGTAACTTTATTGATCCAAACCAACTTACAAAATATTACAAAATGTAGAGAGATAAGTGATTGTGTATGGAATGGTTTTTGGATGATAAAATGAGGAGGGGTGAGCCTCCTTTTATAGGAGAAATGGGAGGAAATGGAGGGCTAGGATTGATTTGATCCAAGGGTGGAGGATGAGGCATGGAGGAGCCAAGGAGGCGCCGCCACTTGGCGGCGGAGGAGTGGTGGAGGAGCAGCCGCCGGTAGGAGGTGGTGGTGGAGGAGCAAATGGTGGTGGAAGCCACCTCCCAAGCAAGTCATCAAGTCATCCAAGGAGGAGAGAGGAGGAACATGTGGTGGAGGAGCCACCACATGGCGGCGGCTCATTGGGCGGAGGAGAGCCGGTCATCCATGGAGGAGGAGGGAGGAGCCGCCGGTGGTGGGTGGTGGTTTTGGGGTGGTTTTCCTCTTTGGCCACCTCTTCTCCAAGTCACAAGTCATCTTGCCCATATGTGAGTTTTGTACAGTTTTGCACTGTCTTTTCACAAAACTGTCAGTGTAATTTGGCACTGGGTTGACTTGATTCCATCTCTGTACAATTTGTGATGAGTGATTCATCGTCAGGATCCTTGATATTTCTTCAGTCGGCATATGATCTTGACCTTGAATCGACTCCTTATATCTTTTCTGTGCTAAAAGCCTCTCCTTAACGTGTTTTCACTTTAATCTCTAAAATGCCCTGTGGAAATATATCGGGACTAACAAGTGGATGTTAGACAGACAAACAGTCTAACTTGGGGGGTTTATCTGTGTTTTTGATTCGTATAATTGTGGTCCATCACGTATCCACAGAGATTAATCTGTTATCGTACTTTATGCCTCCACCGTGGTATGGACTAGTATTAAACCACTTGCATTTAAAAACAACTACCGACATTCCTTGTGCATACTTCAACTGGATGATATTCTGAAGAATACTGTAGTATATTTTGCTGTCATCTGCACATCAATAAAAAAATTAAAATTTAATTGCAATTGAACTAAATTTTAAACTTTTTAAAATAATAATAATACTCACTAGTCTTAACCATCAATCCACTATTCTGTGTTTTTAAATTGCGATCTCGATCATAAATCACAAACTTTACGCCGTTCACGTGACATTGAGAGTAACAAGCATGTGTTTCGGTCGATACGCTAAGTTGTGGACTTCCTGGTTATAATATTCATCTCCATCTTGTTGTAGCTCATTCAACTGCGAGTAAAAAGCTTCACAGTTAGTGTAATTACAAATAAGTAACATATCAACCAACAAATGATGTATTTATGCATACCCAATCAAGAAAGTATCTATGAAAATCTTTAACATATGCGTCATGGCTACTATCTGGAAATTTGTCCCAGAATTGATTCTTGTGTGAATTATAGTAATGACTCACTTCAAACAGTTTTCCACCACACAGCAGTGAGCAATACCCAATTCTGACTTACTGAGTTTTACTTTAGGAAGATGTCTAAGTGGCTTGATGAGCTCAGAAGCAGCTGACAATTTATAGCTAGCTTGACCCCCAGGATCGACATTTGTGTTGCTACATTAGTATCATCCATGTATAATTTACAATATGTCACACACTCATGTTCAATGTACTGCTCAGCGATGCATCCCTCTGGATAACGTGTGTTTCTAACATATTTCTTATACTCACCTAATTGCATGTAAAAATAAATATTAGGTCGTACTATTATGGTGAAGAAAGCTCGTACTTTAAAAAATAAACCTTATTTAAATAATGTGCATAGCTTTCCATAGGATACATCCAATTATAATGTACGGGACCTTTGAGTAACACTTGATTTGGAAGATGAATCAAGAGATGTACCATTATGGTGAAGAAAGCTGGAGGAAAAATCTGCTCCAACTTACTAAGGATTATCACTATATCTGTATTCATTGTATAACATCCTCCTTCTCCAACTCTCTACAACATAACTTTTGGAATCATATGGATAACGAGATCAGTGGGTCTAGTACAGTCTTAGGCAAATAGGGTCGAATAACAACAGGCAGTAGGCGTTGTAGAATGACATGGCAATCGTGGGTCTTTAGCCCGATAAATTTTTTGTCAGCAACATTAATCTTATTTTTCAAACATTCGGCATAACCAAGGAGATATTTTGCATCTTTTATCATCTCTAGTATCTCAACCTTCTCATTCGGCAACACATTATAAGTTGCTTGGGACACTTTCTCTTTCCTAGAAGATTATCCGGTGAACTTCTGCCATAAGTGCTTACGTACTTACCCCTTGTTTCTGCAAACCTACCCGTGCCTTTGGATCGTCCTTTGTTTTTCCTTCAAGTCCAAGTACCGTGCCAATTATGTTATCAAATACATTTTTTTCAATGTGCATGACATCGAGTGAATATGGTTGACTGAACGCTTCCCAATAAGGCAACTCATAAAAAATAGTTATGTGTGTCCAACAAAGCCTCTCTGAAGTACCTCTAGCCTTAAACTTTGGATGCAAGCTAAGTGTCGGGAATTCATGACGAAGTATCTCATATAGAATTTGTGAACCAGAAAGGGATGAAGGGGCATCCCTCTGCTCAACTGCAACATTAAACTTTTGAGCTGTATTTCTCCAAGGGCGAGTAC
Source organism: Rhodiola kirilowii (assembly GCA_033675215.1). Taxonomy (NCBI): domain Eukaryota; kingdom Viridiplantae; phylum Streptophyta; class Magnoliopsida; order Saxifragales; family Crassulaceae; genus Rhodiola; species Rhodiola kirilowii. Next base: position 44,770,327 of record CM066199.1, read on the forward strand.
TTGGAAGCCACCTACGGCGCCCTTGATATGACATTCTACCACATAAATGGTTAGCATCGATTTCATCTGAACATAAGGGACAAGCTTTGTAGCCTTTAGCCTTCAGACCATCGAGCATACCCCAACACAGAAAGTCACTTATGGTCCACATTACTGATGCTTTCATCATAAATGAAGATCCATCGTGACGCTCATAAGTGAGAACCCAAACATCCCATAACATCTTCAACTCATCAATTAATGGTCTCATGAATACGTTTAAACAATTTCCAGGAGATTTAGGACCAGATATCAACAAAGTGAGAATGTTGAACTCCTTTCTTATACACATCGAAGGTGGCAAATTATAAGGAATGACCACAACAGGCCAAGTACTGTGAGATAGTCCCGATGCTCCAGAAGAATTAAACCCATCAGTGATAAACCGAGACGCACATTTTGCCTCTCATTTGCAAAATCTGGGAATTCCCTATTAAAAGTTTGCCATGTATCTCCATCTGCGGGGTGCCTGAGATAATCACCTTTAGCAACATCTCTTTCCTCATGCCATCGCATTTCCTTTGCAATGTGTGGTGACATGTATAGACGTTGTAACCTTGGAGTCAAAGGGAAGTACTTAACCACCTTCTTTGGAGCTTTGGAATGTGTATCACCATATCTCGCTTCATTACACACGGGGCAGTTATGAAGGTCTTTATTTTCTTTGTAGAACAATATACAACCATGCTCGCATGCATGTATAGTTTCGTAACCCAAACCCAGGTTCTTCAAAAGTCTTTTTACATCTCGATAACAACTAGGGAAGTTGTTTTCCCGAGGAAGTATTTCTTTACACAATCATAGATGATTATTGAAACTCTTATCCGACCATCGATTGGCAACCTTCACTTGCATTGCTTTTAAAATGGCCTCTAATACAAATACGTCACTACCACTGTGTTTAGGTGTCTGGGCTTCGCCTACAAGCATATGATACTTATCATAAGCCTCCTTCCCAAAAGCATCAATAATGTCCTCATTCAACATATCATCATCTACACCCGTCTCAAACTCGACTCGAAAAGGAAAAGCATCATCCAACATTTCCATGGTTGGATTTCCATAATGGCTGCCACTAGAGTATTGGGAGCTTGATTCTTCATTCTTTGCATATGGTATTGACGCCTTTGTGTATATAATGATGGCAATGGAGGTCTATCATCAACTTCCCCATGTGGTCCATATGGTGTAAGTCTTGCTTCATCCCATGTCGTATCAAGTGTACTTTGATTTCATCCAATGTAATCTTTGGTTTATGCAACTTACAACGTCTACACGGGCATATATGCGTAGGGTGGTCAACCCTATTTTCATTCAAAAAGCTAATAAAATTTATAATCCCTTCGTAGTAATGTTTAGAACTTCTATCCATTTCCATCCAACTTTTATCCATATGTGCCTGAAAATACAAGGGGAAAACACATAAAGTTAATCCATTTCTATTTCCATTTCCAAAACTATGAGCAAATGTTTCACAAAAGATCATATATAGGAAATAGTCCAAACTAAAGCTTGCAAATTGTTTTGGAAATTCAATAATTACTCACCATTATTATCAAAAGCTCTGAGGGACCTTATAGATCGAAAATGGAATCCTCAATATTGTGTACTCACACAACAACAATGAAGTATCAAGCTCCATTTTTAGAAAATCTATTACAAACAACAAACTTCATGAGTTCATACATGGGTGTAAACAACATATACATATAAACTACAACAAAATGGAAGATTAAAAACAAAGTGGAACCAAAAACTTACTATTCCGAGCTGAACCCACATTCAAATATTCTCTGAATGTGCTGAGAATGTTCAGCTGGTACGTGGAAGAGATGAAGAGGACATCTGATTTGTTTGATTAAATGTGATGATCTTACACGACATCTATTGTCTAACACAGTCTTATAAGATAAAAGTGGTTGACCAAACAAATGTATGACACACTAAATGTCCCTCGTTGTTAACTAGCATTCATTATTCAAAAAGTATGGTTGCCATAATTGCCAGACTTGCCTTCTTAAGGGACATCATTTGATGTGCCGCTTTAGCATTTGTCTCGTATGCACACTTATGCGACCGTGTTAAATGTGTCGTGTTAGCTGCGGTCGGGAATGCCATCATAAACGACACTCGTTGATTGTCGTGTAGGATTTTCTTATACGACATCACTCAAAATTACTGTCGCATAGGCGGTCATATTGCGACTACTACATATACGATAAATGCAATGACAGTCGTATAAAATGCAAACTGGTGTAGTGAGTATTCTGACGACTCAGTTCTAGTTCTCGAATAGCCCCTAAAAACCTGGATTAATTCTGATAATCGTTCAATGATTTTCAGGCTAATCTATTCCGTGTCCCCCGGACTGCCTTGTATTTCTCTCAGAATATGTCCGGCGGTAGCCCGGGAACATTTAGCTCCCGCATAAAACATTCTCAAATTATATCCGGACTACCTTTAAATTTTTGTCGATACATTTTTAATCCCCGTATTGTCCCTGGACAATCCCCAAATTTCTGTCCGGGGAAAATTACTTGTCCCAGGATTACTGCTTGTCGGGATTAGAACATCCCCCACCATGATAAAAAAAACCATGCCATCCATCTCTCTCATCTAATCATCCCCCCATGACCAAATCAATCACATGCATCCCACTCATGATAAAAAAAAGGTTTATCATCAGTCACTCTCATCACTACATAAATTATAACTCATAAATGTTAAGATTAATAAAAATATATCAAAGTGTATCTCATTTTATAGAAGCTCGAAAAATTACGAATATTGGTATTTATTTTGATTTTGTTTACTTTGTAATTTAGAAGATATTCGTTGCAAGATCAAAATAAAAATTGTACAGTTTCTTACACAGAACACGTGTCGCGTTGCGATTGATTCACGTATCATGATCATAACTAAAAAAAGATCATGAGATGATCAAATTTTGGGTTGATCATTGTAGTCCCTGGATCGTCTCGGAAGCTTCGAATAGTGATATTAACCTTGGATTCTACTTGAGTCACGAACTTTCTGTTGCTTTCCTAATTCAACATTTCACCCAGGTAGGGGTTTACCGAAATGCTTGAATTGAGATAAAACAAGTGAATGTGTAAAGGAATAAGAAGTCGATTGAGTAAAGATCGAAAGTGATCAAAATTGAAGGAGAGAATCTATTCCCGACCAGAACCCCATCACCTTCATTGTGTTTTCGTTCTATGTATTTCCAGGAGAGAAAACCTCCAAGATCATGGCCAAACTGCCAATAAAACCGTCAAAAACTGACGCAACTGCTCTGAACTGCCAAGTCATGCGTTCGCATGAAAATATCATGCGTTCGCATGCTGCAGTCCAGTCGCATGAAATTATCATGCGTTCGCATGAAAATATCATGCGTTCGCATGCTGCAGTCCAGTCGCATGAAATTATCATGCGTTCGCATGAAATTCATGCGATCTCAATCGAAGCACAAAACACATGCGTTCGCATGAAAATATCATGCGTTCGCATGCTGCAGTCCAGTCGCATGAAATTATCATGCGTTCGCATGAAATTCATGCGATCTCGATCGAAGCACAAAACACATGCGTTCGCATGAAAATATCATGCGTTCGCATGCTGCAGTCCAGTCGCATGAAATTATCATGCGTTCGCATGAAATTCATGCGATCTCGATCGAAGCACAAAACACATTTTAACAAGAGTTTTAAATGATACATTTCATTTACACAACACTCTTACAAGGTTTTATACATGTCATACATTGTATAAACCTAAAATCTCCAACAATCCTCCCCCATTTTAGGGTTATACTCTTGAATACCACCAGTATTCATTCCGATCAAAACATTGTGCATAAGTGAAGTGTCCCACGGATTGAACTTCACATAGTGTAGAATTTTCCAATACTCGAGAATCAGGGTGTCCCACGGATTGAACCCATCTCCTCATATGAGTACGGGAAAATTAATACACACACAAGTTTACTACTATTCCAGTACACCTTGACACTATTTCAGCCATGTGTCCTTATCCATTCATAAGTGTATACATAGCCAAGCACAAGCTACTTGAAGCGGCTCACTTCACACTTACATAGGTGGATTCTTTTCGCATGCACCTGCATTGCACTTTTCCAAAAGATCCATTGAGAAGATATACTTCAGCCTCCCTTTCTTTGCAGGAAATAAGCACAAACTTGGGATGGATTTAACCATGTGCTACAAATCTATTAGAATAGGCTTGTACTTAACTCAGCTCATAGCGTCATACTAAGAGGGAATTAAGGTGTCCTACGATAAAAGATTTAGATGTGCTTTAAGCCCATCCCTAAACATGACTTCTTAACCAAGTCATTCGCTAATCCCTTTGTCAAGTGATCAGCTAAATTTTTCTGTGTCCGAACATAGTCAATCGATATCACCCCGTGAGTGATCAGTTCACGGACCGCGCTGTGTCTAACGCCTAGGTGTCTCGATTTACCATTATACATTTGACTATATGCTTTAGCCAAAGTGCTCTTACTATCACAGTGGATAGATATAGACGCTATCGGTTTCGGCCACAGTGGAATCTCATATACTAAATTCCTTAGCCATTCTGCCTCTTTACCAGCAGCTGCTAAAGCTATGAATTCGGATTCCATAGTCGAGCTGGTGATGCAAGTTTGCTTCTTCGATGCCCAAGATATGGCACCTCCCCCAAGCAAGAATACCCAACCACTTGTAGAAGAGTGATCTTCTAAATTAGTAATCCAACTTGCATCAGTATATCCCTCCAAGACTGAGGGAAAACCAGCATACACCAAGCCATGATTCATGGTTCCTTTTAGGTATTTAAGTACCCGCCTAATTGCTTCCCAGTGTTGAAAGCTAGGTTTACTAGTATACCTACTCAATTTTCCCACTGCATAAGCAATATCTGGCCTTGTACTCGTCATAGCATACATAAGGCAACCAATGACTTGAGAGTACTCAAGTTGTGAGACTGCTTCACCCTCGTTAGGTAAGAGTTTCACATTTGGGTCCATGGGAGTGTTAACTGGAGAACAATTCAAGTAATCGAATTTCTTGAGCACTTTCTCAATGTAGTGAGATTGTGACAGTGCAAAACACTTGTTCTCACGCTTGATCCTTATACCAAGAATCACATCCGCTTCTCCCATATCTTTCATAGCGAAACTAGATGATAAGAAATCCTTAGCAAGGTCTACTTGATTTTGGTCAGTACCGAAAATCAGCATATCATCCACATACAGACAAATGATTACTCCATTACCGGATTCGTCAAATTTGCTGTAAACACACTTGTCCGCTTGATTCAACTTGAATCCACTAGACAAGATTACCTCATCAAACTTTTGATGCCACTGTTTGGGTGCTTGTTTAAGCCCATACAATGATTTGAACAACTTACAAACCTTGTTTTCATGTCCCGGCGTGATGAATCCTTCCGGTTGCTTCATATAGATTTCCTCATCCAAATCACCATTCAAGAACGCTGTCTTGACATCCATTTGGTGCACAATCAGATTATTAATTGCAGCAAGTGCAATCAACAACCTAATAGTAGAGATCCTTGCAACCGGAGCATATGTATCGAAAAAATCAATACCCTCCTTTTGCCTAAAGCCTTGGATAACCAATCTGGCTTTAAACTTATCCACCGATCCATCAACCTTCATTTTCCGTTTGAAAATCCATTTGCAACCTAATGGTTTGCAACCTGGTGGAAGATCCGATAATACCCATGTATTATTTCCAACAATAGAATCCATCTCATCGTTTATTGCCTCTTTCCAGAAGGACACGTCTTGAGACCTCATAGCCTCATCATAGGTTCTAGGTTCATCATCAATATGATAACAATAAGAGTATTGATATTCAATATCCTTTCTAGAACCTTCAATCAAGTAAACTTGATAACCCGGTCCAAAGGATTTTTCAATCCTTCCTCGTTTACTTCTACGAGGCTCAAACGAAGTACTATTAGAAGATGTGCCAACATCATCTTCCAACGCAGCTCTAGTAGAACTAGAAATCAAATCTTGAGGTCTAGGTATCATTGAGAAACGATTCTCATTAAAAATTGCATCTCTTGATTCAATTATGGTGTGAGCCGAAATTGAATCATTAGTTCCAATTACATAGAACCTATATGCTTTAGAATGTTCAGCATATCCAACGAAAATGCAATCGACACCTCTTTCTCCCAAACTAGTAATTTTGGGAGCCGGTAGTCTCACTACCGCTCTACATCCCCAAACTCGGAGATAATTCAGATTTGGTTTCTTTTTGTGCCAAAGCTCATATGGGGTTACATCATTCCTTTTGTTAGGAATTCTGTTAAGCAAATAACTGGCCGTTAACATAGCCTCACCCCAAAATCCATTACTCAATCCAGAGTAGGATAACATGGAATTAACCATTTCCTTCAGGATTCTATTCTTCCTCTCAGCTACACCATTTTGTTGTGGTGTATAAGGTGCTGTAGTCTCATGAATGATACCATTCATCTGGAAATATACCGGATCATAGTATTCCCCACCTCTATCAGTTCTAAGCTTCTTAATCAAATCATGCATCAGTTCTACTTCAGCTTTATACACTTTAAACTTGTCTAAAGCTTCATCTTTAGCATGCAACAAGTACACATAACAATATCTAGAACAATCATCAATAAAAGTTATGTAGTACTTTTTATTTCCTAAAGATGGAGTAGAATGTAAGTCACCCAAATCACTATGAACCAGTTCAAGCAAGTTTGATGATCTAGATATACTTTTGAATGGCAACCTAGTGATCTTTGTGAGCATGCAAGTAGTACATTTATCGCCATTTTTGTCAACTTTAGGTATTAGACCTTCCTTAGACATTTTATTCATGCGCTCATAATGTACATGTCCTAATCTAGCATGCCACAAAGTCAAGTCATCACTAGTAGAAGACATGTAAACATAATTCACCACTTTATTTACATTCAACATAAACATGCCATTACAAAAGTAACCAAATCCCACAAAGACACCACACTTCGACAATACATATTTGTCGGATTCATACACTTGCTTAAAACCAAACTTGTTCAACAAGCTACCGGAAACTAAGTTTTTCCGAATTAAAGGTACATGCAATACATTTAACAACTCAAGGGTTTTTCCCGAACTGAACTCTAACACTACAGTTCCTTGGCCAATAATTGGTGCGGTTGACTCGTTTCCCATGTAAAGGACAGCTCCTTCTTTCACCGTTTCATATGTCTTGAAACTATGACGGTCTTTGCACACGTGCTTGTTAGCACCCGAGTCAATCCACCACGCCACTTCATCATCCTGAACATAACATGTTTCAGCAATTAGTGACACATAATTCATTTCAGAATTACAAACAGAATTAGAGAAATTACCTTGAAGATTGGAAGGGCATTTATCTTTGCCCTTATCCCCAACGTTCATTTTCCCTTTTCCTTTCTCATTCTTGGCCATCCTACACTCATTTTTGTAGTGTCCTGGTTTCCCACAAATCCAACAACAACCCTTAGGTTTCTTGTCAAATTTGCTACCATGTTTCTCATTGAAACGTTTCTTCCCCTTGAATTTCCGAAGACCACCCTTGTCTTCCACTACATGCACTGAAGAGGACTCAATAGTCTCTTTCTTATTTGCATTCTCTTCTTGAATCCTAATTGATTCTTCCACTTGCAACTCTCCACCGAGTTCCTCAAGAGACATCTCCTCTTTCTTATGTTTAAGCTTGTGCTTGAAGTCCTTCCACAGTGGTGGTAACTTATCAATGATGCTAGATACTGCAATGGAGTCATCCATCTTCATTTTGTTCTGAGCAAACTGCCCCAACATGTGAGTCAATTCATTGAATTGCTCCATCACTGGTCTAGCATCGACCATCTTGTAACTGTTAAAGTTACTCACAAGAAATTTCTTGCTTGATGCATCTTCCTGCATGTATTTTGCTTCAAGAGCATCCCACAATTCCTTTGCGGATTCCACGGTTTGATACAGATCAAATAAGGGATCAGTCATACCATTGAGAATATGACCACGACATATGTAGTCATCATTCTCCCATTTACTCCTTTTCCTGATTGTATCAACCGGAGCATCGTCACCGACTTCTGGAATAGGAGTAGACAGAACATACACCACCTTCAAGCTCGTCAACAGAAAGTGCATCTTTTGTTGCCATCTCCTGAAGTTCACTCCTTCGAACTTCTCCAATTTCCCAAAATTTTTCATCATCTCTTTCACCGAAGCAGCAGACATCATGAAAATGTTGAATTAGATTGTAGTCCCTGGATCGTCTCGGAAGCTTCGAATAGTGATATTAACCTTGGATTCTACTTGAGTCACGAACTTTCTGTTGCTTTCCTAATTCAACATTTCACCCAGGTAGAGGTTTACCGAAATGCTTGAATTGAGATAAAACAAGTGAATGTGTAAAGGAATAAGAAGTCGATTGAGTAAAGATCGAAAGTGATCAAAATTGAAGGAGAGAATCTATTCCCGACCAGAACCCCATCACCTTCATTGTGTTTTCGTTCTATGTATTTCCAGGAGAGAAAACCTCCAAGATCATGGCCAAACTGCCAATAAAACCGTCAAAAACTGACGCAACTGCTCTGAACTGCCAAGTCATGCGTTCGCATGAAAATATCATGCGTTCGCATGCTGCAGTCCAGTCGCATGAAATTATCATGCGTTCGCATGAAAATATCATGCGTTCGCATGCTGCAGTCCAGTCGCATGAAATTATCATGCGTTCGCATGAAATTCATGCGATCTCGATCGAAGCACAAAACACATGCGTTCGCATGAAAATATCATGCGTTCGCATGCTGCAGTCCAGTCGCATGAAATTATCATGCGTTCGCATGAAATTCATGCGATCTCGATCGAAGCACAAAACACATGCGTTCGCATGAAAATATCATGCGTTCGCATGCTGCAGTCCAGTCGCATGAAATTATCATGCGTTCGCATGAAATTCATGCGATCTCGATCGAAGCACAAAACACATTTTAACAAGAGTTTTAAATGATACATTTCATTTACACAACACTCTTACAAGGTTTTATACATGTCATACATTGTATAAACCTAAAATCTCCAAAAATCATGATATGATCTTTTCTATGATCAAAAAGATCATGGTGGGGATGCATGATTTTTTCAATCACCTCCCATGACTCTTTTTCATGATAAAAAAAATCATGATGGAGATGCTCTTATAGCCAAAATTTATGTAATATTCCCCACCTGGACCCCAATCCACAAACCTCAATCGCCTTGTGACATAAATCTAATATAAGGTTACATTTCTTCTTTCCTCAAAGTAAAATGAGTCTTCCGTCAATTGATGTCTCCCAGGGCATTATCAAGTAGGTGAGCAGCAAGCTGCTAACCAAGCAACTACATGTTGCTGGTTAACTGAATCCCCAAATTAAAAGCAAAGGCATTTATTTTTGATCTTGATTGTTAGTACAAGTTAACACCTGTGCCTAATCATTAACCACACAATTTTCCAGACATCGACCTGCTTGGAGCTCGAGCTCCCAAGTGATGTGGATGCGTATGTGGCTGTTATCAGTTGAAACGGGATGGTTAGTCGTTATACTTGTAATCGACATAGAAAGGAATATTAACTATTTATGAAGTTTGTTATATATTTTAACGAACAAACGTCCAGTGCAAAAAGCATATTAACCTATCACATCCCTTGATTTTGTCATTTGGATGGATGTGATTAAATTCCGTATTAAATTTCGTTAATTTCTCGGTGACGAATTATAAATTATTCGTGGCGAACTATGTCGTACTTTTATTTTCTCGGCGATGAATGATAACCTAGTTTTGACAAACTTTACATTTTACATCAAATATATATGTTGTACTTGATCTTTACTCATATTTTAAATATTAAATATATGAAGGTGCATAAATATTTGTATTATGCTCTAATATCACCTCTATCTTGGAGGATAAATCCAAATTATTAGTATATATATTTTTGTATAAAATTGGTTCTTTCACCTGATTTTTTAATTAACCGTCATTTAGTGAATACATCTTCTATTTTGAGTTCCTTACAAGTCGGTAAGCATTAGCCGAACTCAACATAAGTAACTAAAGAAAAGTAAATGTGTAGTCACTTTTGGGCTGGTACAACCAGTGTTATTAAATTCGGACCGAACCGGTTCGGTTTTGTTATCGAACCGTTATGCAGTTGATCCGGTCAAGATCGGTTGAACCAGTTGACTCAATTTTTCATTAATCCGGTGATTCGATCGTTTTGATTTGGTCTGAAAAAATATTTATTTAATTTTGACTTGGACAAGACTCGAACCCAGCCCCACTTAATAGTTTTTCTCTTTCCTTCCACTAGGAAACAAATGATTGTTGTTTTGTTGTTCGTTTCAATAATGTATATTCATTTATCAAATCTATAAAATTTATTACTTATTATCAATTTAACTAGAAATTCAATTAGGTCTTATAGTCTCTCAAGAGTATATTTTAACTTAATTTTCCGCCTATACTATATTGTTGTTAATTTGAATTTGAGAAATACCTAAAACACTATTTTAATCATGACTTCGATTAGATATCTGATAAAATTATAAAATTTTGATATAATATGATTGTATAATGTGTCAAAAATTTTGAAATACAATTATCCAACCTGTTTGGATCCCTTTAGTGATATATTATCAACTATCTTTAATTTTAATTTTTGATGTCCTCTTTGTCTATATTTTTTTTGATCAGACTCTTTGTCTTTATTTAAGCATTTCGTTTTTGAGATCTTACATTTTCCAGTATTAATGGATATCGCAGTATTTTTCTTTTTTCTATATGATATTGTTTAAAGGATGTGATTTCAATTTCATGGTTCCGTCCCTTATTGTTGTGACTTGAAAATTTAAGACTAAAATTGTTATTGTTGTTCTATTATTGTTCTATTATTGATTTGTACTTTATCAAATTCTTAATTTGTTATGGTGTGTTGTTATAATCAGATCACAAACATGTAATATTTATTCAAGTCATAAATATGTTAAATTATAATATCATATATAAGTATTTTAGTTTTATTTTTTAAGATGTGCGGGTCAACCCGAATGAACCATTGACCCAGTGACTTGACCGGGTTGATCCACGGGTCGGTTTTAATAACACTGGGTACAACGCCGTAAAATGGTGCAAGTGTGATGAGTCGAGTTTTCGACTCATTAATGCCCATTTTCACTATAGCTTTAGTTCGTTTCCGACGATTATTTGATGTCATTTGATCCCCTTTTCATGCGTTTCAGGTGCAAATCAAGATGACTCAGTGTCAAAAGCCCAGAAAAGGAAACTCGGAGAAAATCGGAGTCTAGAGCAAAAGTTGGCAGAATTTGGCCTCCAGTCGATCGACTGGGAAGCCCCCTTGCTCCAGTCGATCCACTCAATGGACTCTCAGGAGGTGCTACAAATCAAGTTACCGCAGTCGATCGATTGGATCCTCCAGTCGATCGACTGGTGAGTTCTCCAGCTGAGCGTGCAAGCCACGTGCCTTCAGTCGATCGATTGGGACTCCAGTCGATCGACTCAATGGACTCTCAGGAGGGCCTATTTTCTACATTACCCCAGTCGATCGACTGGGACAAAGCACCTTATCTCCCTCCAGTCGATCGACTGGGCCAACAGCCCAATGCCAGTGGATCGACTGGACCTGCTACAATACCGAAAATTGCCCGAGGCTATAAATAGAAAGAGGGAAAGTTGACCTAGATCTGGGGATTTTTCTGGAGAAAAGACAAAAGGAAGTGAGCCAAATCAAGGGTTTCATCATCATCTAATCAAGGAGGATTGAAGATCAAGGGAGTTTATTAGGATCATCAATCCTATTCTTTTCCCTCTTCCTTTCTCTTAGATTTTTGTTAAAAACCCACACATCATGTTTAAAATTATGTCCCCTGTTCAAGCTTGTGTCTAGGGTACTGTTGCGACAGACCTTGAACTCTTTGCACACCAGTTCAACTGACAGTTAAAGGTATAACTGAGACACCCCTTGGACACCTCTCGTAAAGATCCAGCAGTTAGTGAAGATAACTGAAACACACACAGTTAACCGAACCCAAACTCTACCAGAGAGTGTTCCAACAGATTATTTATGCAGTGTATCAAGCAGTACCGGGAACCAAAGTAGAAGAAACAAAAACAGGAGCACGCACGGTATGTTACCCAGTTCGGCCTCGCCTACTTTGGGGGGTTTCCCACACCCTATAATGGGGCACAAATCGTATTACGAGAATTAGAGCTACAAGTGGTCTTACTCTTACACAACTCCGAGTTTGTAATCGCCTAGCCTCTAACTCTCCGTCTCTCGGATTTGCGATCTCGGTTCGTCGCTACTCCCCTCAATCCCTTGTGGGTAGGACGAGACTTCTCTCTTGGCCTAGTCTTGAACTTCTCGGAAGTTCAGTCGTCTTCTTTCAAAGACGTAGCTTGATAGCTGTGTGTGTGTGTACTTTGTTGATCCTCCAGCACAGCCTGAACACCACACTGTGCAGACGGTTGCTTCAGGGCTGATATTCCGATGTGGAATAGCCAGCCGCCGCTTCTCCCCCAATCTCACGAACTCTCGTGTTTAGCTTTTTTTTCTCTCGGGAGGCGCACATATGAGGATGCCCTAGCATTGCATTTATACGCTAGGAGGAAAACCTAATCCGATCAGAATATGTCGTCAAATACTTCAGAGATGTTGCGAAATATTTGTTGAATATTCGATCTATCTTTAAAGATGACTTCCACCCCAAGTCAACCGATATTCCCTCAGCCAATCTGCGTATATTTGATCGCACAGTTCTTTTATGATGATCCGTCGTTTGGCTTCCATCAAATAGCTTTGTCGATATCTTCAGGATGTCAATCAAATAAGATATCAGCTTCAATCTCGTCATCGACAGCTTCTTCATAAGATATCTTCTTCGATAAGTTAGACAAGAGGTTTCCAATTTCGGCAGGGAAATATTAGAGTGACCTCTCGAAAGATCTGTGTCGTTGCTGACTAAGATATCTTCTTCGACAAGTTAGACAAGAGGTTTCCAATTTCGGCAGGGAAATATTAGAGTGACCTCTCGAAAGATCTGTGTCGTTGTTGACTGGCTCCAACTAGAAAGATTCTCAATCTTTAGTATCTTCAGAATAACCGTATCTTGATCATGCGTCTTCTGTACGCTGTACTTCTGTGCCAGCATCTGATTGAACTCTAGCTTGAACTGTCTAAATATGTTTTGTCAAAGACATGCCAATCATGGGAACATCAATCTCCCCCTTGGCATTTTGGCAAAACCGAATCTATCTTTAGACCGAAACTACTCCCCCTTTTTGCCACAAACTGGCAAGGGGTCCAACCGACTTAATCCAGTCAATCAATTAGCGCATGCTGATGCTGAGGGAGCACTTACGACTCTTTGGTATCTGAAGTTTGGTCAACTCCCCCACAAACATGGCCTGGGATACGCGCACATACCGTGAGACTGTCGGACCAAGATGTCTTAGTAGCTGTTTGAATTCCTGAATGATCTCTACTTCCTTCAGTAGAATATAGTCAGAGCTGCTGTTGGGAATGACTCCCTTGGGACTGACGACTTATTAGGTAGCCTCTTAGAGATGACCTTCTTCTGTGCTTTCTTCCACTTTGCCGCATCTGTACTGACTAATCACATTTCATGCTCAGGTCCTTTAGTTGATACACTGGGTGGAGCCGCTCCTGGAGCACTCTTCTTCCTTTGCTTGGATGTACTTGCTCCCACTGCATCTGTACCGTGCTATTCCTCTGAGTGGATACTTCTGTCGAGTATGATTGGATGGTCACTTTCTTATCGGTACTCTCTTTAGTTCAGCCATTGACACTGAGTCCCGATTTCCCTTGAAACTCCATCATCTGGTCTCCCGTCATCGGATCACTCCTTCAACAGCTGTCTTCACAGTAGTCCTGTCGGTGTCCAACGTTTCTGGTGTCTTGACAAGCTCATCTCCTTCATGAGTGATAGTGCCTACCTTGTCCGAGTCTTGGACAGTCTTATCAAGGTCCATGTCCATTAAGTTCATCATCTTTCTGAAACTTCTGATCCTCAATCATATTGAATTATACTCAATATCTGTCTCTCTTTGACATCAAGACATGAATAGCTGAGGGATCCACCAACGTATGGGCATCCTCCGTAACGTCATCATGCTTCCTTCCGGTCCCTTAAATTTTCTCTGGATAAGATCTGGATGACTTTTGTGGTAAACCTGTCTTACCACCCTACTCCATAGTTGAGACCGCATCATCTGGCACATTTTCCTCCAAATCTATAGCCTGGGATACTGGGGACTGGTCAGCTTTTGTCTCAACACGATTGGAAATCTTCTAGTTTAGCAACTCATCACTAATATCATCAATATCCTTGAACGGCGCATCCAGATCTTCATTCTTGCAGGGTATATGGGACTCTTCCATCACATTACCCAATTGCTTTGCTTCCAGTCCTCTACTTGCATTCTCATTCTCCTGCTTAACAGGATCACACTCTTCTTGTTTCGGGTAGATACTCCCTTCCTTTTCTTCTGTTCCAGCTTCCTGTTGATAGGTGGTCAGCCCAACTGTTTGAGCTGGTGTTCTGCCTGTGACTGACCCCTGTCTGGAACACTTAGTTCTTGATAACACACAGACCCAAGGAGGATCTGAGTGTTTCAAACTGAACGGCATGAAGTGGTTTGGTGAATATGTCTGCCAATTGTTTGTCTGTTGTAACATGCGTAAGAGTAACCACCTTCTGTTCAACCAGCTCTCGGATGAAGTGATGTCTGATATCTATGTGTTTCGTCCTGGAGTGTTGTACTGGGTTCTTTGAGATACTGATTGCGCTCATGTTGTCACAATACAGGGTCATTTCTTCTTGTTTAACTCCGTATTCAGACAGCATCTGCTTCATCCATAGAAGTTGAGTGCAGCTGCATCCTGCTGCTATGTATTCGGCTTCAACCGTAGACAGTGAGATGCTGTTTTGCTTTTTACTGAACCACGAGACCAAGTTATTTCCTAAGAAGAAGCATCCTCCAGATGTGATCTTTCGATCTTCAGCGTTTCCTGCCCAGTCTGCGTCGCAGTAGCCAACCAGATGTGGTTTGGTGTCCTTGGTATACCAGATTCCAAAGTCAACAGTCCCGCATACATACTTTATGATTCTCTTAACTTGTAGGAGATGACTTTCCTTGGTGTCTGCCTGGTATCTTGCACAAACGCCAACGGCATAAGCTATATCTGGTCTACTAGCTGTCAAGTACAGGAGGCTTCCAATCATACTCCTGTACAGCGTCTGATCGACCTTTGTTCTAGCCTCGTCTTTGGTGATCTTTATGTGAGTAGCGGCCGGAGTTCGTTTGTGACTTGCTTTCTCAAGGTCAAATTTCTTTATCAGATTCTTGGCATACTTGCTTTGAGAGATGAAAATGCCATCTTCCTTCTGAGTCACCTGGAGTCCTAGAAAGTAGTTCATTTCCCCAACCATGCTCATCTTGAACTCCTTCTGCATCTGTTCCACAAACTGATCCACCAGGTTCTGGGTATTGGACCCAAACACAATATCGTCAACATAGATTTATGCGATAATAAAGTCTGACCTTGTGTGTTTAACGAACAGGGTCTTGTCCACTCCCCCTCGCACATATCCATGATCGACGAGGAACACTGTGAGACGCTCATACCAAGCTCTGGGTGCTTGTTTGAGACCGTATAATGCTTTCTTCAGGTGGTACACTGATGCTGGGTGATGCGGATCTTCAAATCCTTTCGGTTGAGCGACGAAAACCTCCTCATTCAGAAGTCCGTTTAGGAAGGCACTTTTGACATCCATCTGGAACAGTCAAAACTTTAAGTGACATGCCAGAGCAAGCAGTAGGCGAATGGCTTCAAGGCGTGCAACCGGAGCAAAGGTTTCCTCAAAGTCTATCCCTTCTATTTGAGTATATCCTTGTGCCACTAGGCGAGCTTTGTTTCTTGTGATGTTTCCCGATGCGTCGGACTTGTTTTTGAAGATCCATTTTGTACCAATAACGTTGACCCCATCAGGTCTCGGAACCAAATCCCATACATCGTTTCTAGCAAATTCTTCCAGTTCTTCCTGCATAGCGAGGACCCAATACTCATCAAGTAACGCCTCCTTTATGTTTTTAGGCTCGATTGATGAGAGGAAACACGAGCAAGCAGGCAATTCTCTGGAGTTGCTCAGAATTCTGCGAGTTTGAACTCCGTCACTAGGTGAGCCAATAACTTCAGAGATTGGGTGATCCCTGGCAATTCGTCGAGACGGTTGTAGCGTAGTAACATTTTCTCGGGGGTTGGCAGTAACAGCTTCGTCAGAGGGATGATCTTCAGTGGAGTTGTCAGGCGATCCTTTAGTCGGTTCATGCTCAGTCTGCTGGGATGATGGTTGTGTTGCAGGAGCTGTGCTGGTGCTGTCCTCAGCGTCGTTCGGGACCGCCTGTACGAACACTTCATCCTTTACTCTGACATTTATAGATTCCATGACTGATCCTGTGCGCTTGTTGAATTCCCGATATGCTCGACTGTTTGAGGAATACCCAAGAAAGAACCCTTCATCACTCTTCGGATCCAGTTTTTTTTCGGTACTCCCGGTCGTTCAGAATGTAGCACTCACTTCCAAAAATGTGGAAATATTTGACAGTGGGCTTCTTTCCTTTCCAGAGTTCATAGCAGGTCTTCTCCGTTCCAGTGCGTATAGTGACTCGATTTATAATGTGACATGCTGTGTTCATAGCTTCGGACCAAAACTTCAGAGGGACCTTTTTGGCATGGATCATCACCCGGGCCATCTCTTGAATGGTACGGTTCTTTCGTTCCACCACTCCATTCTGCTGAGGGGTGATTGCTGACGCAAACTGATGAGCAATTCCATGCTTCGTACAGTAGGCACTCATAGTAACATTCTTAAATTCTGTGCCATTGTCACTCCTGATGGATATCATTTTTTCCCCTTTGTCTTCCCTTTCTCGTTGGTTAAGAGTAGCCAGCTCTATGAATTGTTGAGCCGCTTCCGTCTTGTCTCGAAGGAACCTTGTCCAGGTGAATCTGGTGAAGTCATCAACACAGACCAGGACATACTTCTTTCCTCCATAGCTCTCAGTTTGCATTGGTCCCATTAAGTCCATATGGATCAGTTCCAGAGGTCGGTTGGTGCTTCTTTGAGAGACCTTGGGGTGTGATGCTTTCGTCTGTTTCCCGATCTGACATTCTCCACACATCACATCCTGACTTCCTTTGACATTTGGTATTCCCCTGATGAGTCCAGATGAGTAGAGTTTTTTCAATGTCTTGAGATTCAGATGTCCCAACCGTCTGTGCCAAAGGGACATCTCATCTGCTTGACTAGACTGACAGGCTGTTTCAGTTCCTATTCCAGACACTGTTCCATCAGATCCGATGAGATAACAGTTGTTGGCTGCTCTGCTTCCTTTCATCAATATTCCCCCATCTTTGTCGAGAACTTGGCATGAGTTGTGAGTGAACTTGACATGGTATCCTCCGTCGCAAAGTTGACTTATGCTGATCAGGTTCACTTTATGTCCTTCAACTAGGAGAGTGTCTTCGAGGACAGGTAGATCCGGAACCTTCAATGTCCCACAGCCGATTACCTGTCCCTTTCCTCCGTCTCCGAAGGTGAAGAACTGCTTCTTAATTACAGGTTGAATCTTCATAAGAAATCTGGGGTCTCCTGTCATATGGGCCGAGCATCCGCTGTCGAAGTACCAGCGATCTTTCTCCATGTGACTTGAAGAGCCGAACGCAACCATGCAAACATCTTTACTTCTGTAAGTTTTGGTGTCTGTCATCTTGAACAGTTTCAGGATCCCACTCAGTGTGTCGAGTGTTTGCTCTGATACCATTTGAAATTATGTCCCCTGTTCAAGCTTCTGTCTAGGGTATTGTTGCTACAGACCTTGAACTCTTTGCACACCAGTTCAACTGACAGTTCAAGGTATGGCTGAGACACCCCTTGGACACCTCTCGTAAAGATCCAGCAGTTAGTGAAGATAACTGAAACACACACAGTTAACAGAACCCAAACTCTACCAGAGAGTGTTCCAACAGATTATTTATGCAGTGTATCAAGCAGTACCGGGAACCAAAGTAGAAGAAACAAAAACAGGAGCACGCACTGTATGTTACCCAGTTCGGCCTCGCCTACTCTGGGGGGTTTCCCACACCCTATAATGGGGCACAAATCGTATTACGAGAATTAGAGCTACAAGTGGTCTTACTCTTACACAACTCTGAGTTTGTAATCGCCTAGCCTCTAACTCTCCGTCTCTCGGATTTGCGATCTCGGTTCGTCGCTACTCCCCTCAATCCCTTGTGGGTAGGACGAGACTTCTCTCTCGGCCTAGTCTTGAACTTCTCGGAAGTTCAGTCGTCTTCTTTCAAAGACGTAGCTTGATAGCTGTGTGTGTGTGTACTTTGTTGATCCTCCAGCACAGCCTGAACACCACACTGTGCAGACGGTTGCTTCAGGGCTGATATTCCGATGTGGAATAGCCAGCCGTCGCTTCTCCCCCAATCTCACGAACTCTCGTGTTCAGCTTTTTTTTTCTCTCGGGAGGCGCACATATGAGGATGCCCTAGCATTGCATTTATACGCTAGGAGGAAAACCTAATCCGATCAGAATATGTCGTCAAATACTTTAGAGATGTTGCGAAATATTTGTTGATTATTCGATCTATCTTTAAAGATGACTTCCACCCCAAGTCAACCGATATTCCCTCAGCCAATCTGCGTATATTTGATCGCACAGTTCTTTTATGATGATCCGTCGTTTGGCTTCCATCAAATAGCTTTGTCGATATCTTTAGGATGTCAATCAAATAAGATATCAGCTTCAATCTCGTCGTCGACAACTTCTTCATAAGATATCTTCTTCGATAAGTTAGACAAGAGGTTTCCAATTTCGGCAGGGAAATATTAGAGTGACCTCTCGAAAGATCTGTGTCGTTGCTGACTAAGATATCTTCTTCGACAAGTTAGACAAGAGGTTTCCAATTTCGGCAGGGAAATATTAGAGTGACCTCTCGAAAGATCTGTGTTGTTGCTGACTGGCTCCAACTGGAAAGATTCTCAATCTTTAGTATCTTCAGAATAACCGTATCTTGATCATGCGTCTTCTGTACGCTGTACTTCTGTGCCAGCATCTGATTGAACTCTAGCTTGAACTGTCTAAAGATGTTTTGTCAAAGACATGCCAATCATGGGAACATCAATGTTGTCTTACATGATGTGTGAGTAGTCCCCCTTGTGTTTTGAGGGTTCTATGAACCTCCTTGGTACTCAATGATCATTGTAAACATATCTATTTGGATTTATTGAAGTTGATTTCATTTTACTATGATCTTCATGTTAGACATGCCTCTAAGTGTTTGATAAAATGCCTAAGTGACATGTTTGTGTTAAAACTTTGACCTAAGTCTTGAGAAAGCTTAGTGATGGTTTGGATATAGTAAAATTGAACTTAACCTACATTTATGAGAGTAAATGCATGGTGAGAGGTGAACTAGAACTTTATGCATATAGTATTTATGAGAGTAAATGCTATATAGTGGATCAACACTCTTTAATTAGTGAGATCCTAACTAAGATGGCTTGACTAGGATTAGACATGCATGGTTTGTCTACTTTTAGTCTAAGCTAGGTTTAAAACCTATCAACTCATAATTAATTAAACTCTTGTATGCATGATCATTGGGAAATTGCCAAGGAGGGGATTAATCCCTCGAAACTCGCTTTTAATTGAATTTAATCCCTTAATAACCATTTCATTCTTGTTTTGAATCATTGATAACTCAATCACACTTGAATTTTAGGAATTAGCCGAGTAAGAAAATTTGATAGAACTAGCGTGTAATCCGTTTGCTCCTTTGGGTTCGACACCGGTCTTACCGGTTGATTATAAATTGTTTTTGACCGTATCCCAAAAATACACACGTCAAAATGGCGCCGTTGCCGGGGAGCAATAGCTAGATTACCCCTAGGAAAATCATTTAGTGCTCCGACTATTCCATGTTTTACTTTATTTTACTTGTTACTTGCAATCCTTGAACTACTTCACTACGCTTACTTGTTTTAATTGGCTTCTCTTATAGGTTCACTTCTTTTATGCCACCAAAGACCAAGAAGCTTACTCAAATTGTGGATAGAGATTTGAATCAACCGATAAGAGAACTAGTTAACCGATATCCTACAAGGAGTAAGACAACCAAGGATAAAGGATCAACCTCAAACGTTCAAGAAACTTCCAACACTTAAGAAGTCATGGGAGATAGAGATAATAGACTCCCTCCTCCGCCCCCTCCCCATCAAGTCAACCAAAATAACCTTCCACCCTTGCCCCAAGCTAGAAGGGTTCTCAAGGATTATGCCACTCCTACGGCCTATGGATATCGCTCCCCAATCCTCGTACCGACGGTTGATAACCGAGATTTTGATTTGAAGACTTCCACGATCCAAATGGTCCAATCCAACCAATTCTCGGGAAGGGACAATGAGGACCCGAATTCTCACTTGACAACATTTCTTGAAGTGTGTGCCACCTTCAAGATCAATGGGTTCTCGGAAGATGCAAAGCTTCTAAGGCTTTTCCCCTTCTCCCTCACGGGAAAAGCGAAGGATTGGTTGAGGAGTCAAACTCCCGATAGTTTCACCACTTGGGAGGAGCTCGCCGTGGCATTTCTAAACAAATACTTCCCTCCTTCCAAGACGGCATACTATAGGAATAAAATTACAAATTTCTCACAATTGGATGGGGAAAACCTCTATGAAGCATGGGAACGGTATAAAGAATATCAAAGGCTTTGTCCTCACCACAACCTCGATGATCTACAAGTCTTCCATACCTTCTACCACGGTGTTGATGGGAACTCTCGGCTTGCTCTCGACACCGCCTCGGGCGGAGCTATTATGGAACTAGAACCACACGAAGGGTTTGCGGTAATAGAGAAAATCACGAATAACTACTACATGTGGGGAAGTGAGAGAGGAAACCCAAGAAGGAGGTATGAAAGACATGAGGTGAAAGCGGTGAGCACGAGCGACTACGATGCTTTGAGGAAGGATTTTGATAACCTCTCGGACGAAGTCTTCAAGCTAAAACATCCGGAAAAAGAAACTTCAACGAAGCAAGGGTGTGATATTTGTGAGGTCTACGAGCATGAGACCGTTTCTTGTCCCTTGGTTCAAAGGGATGTGCAAGGGCAAGGCTATGGAGAAGTCAATTTTGTGGGAGGAAACCAAGGTAGAGACTATGGAAGTAGTGCCAATCAAGGGCAAAGCTCCCAAGCGAATTACACTACGCCAAAGTTCTCCTCGGGATGGAGAAATCACCCCAATTTCTCCTACAAGACCACAAATCCCACTCGTCCCGACTTTGGATCCGCGCCTCCCGGATTTGGTCCCAAACCTACTCAATCCAACCAAACGTTCCAACCTAGGAACCAATATCAAGGTCAAGGACCGACCTTGCTTCAAAGAAACCAAGGGCAACAATATCAATCTCAAGTTCAAAGGCCCTATCAACAAGTTGAAGCTCCTCCACAACCTTCAAATGAACCATCCGGTGTGGAAGCTATGCTAGCCAAAATCCTTGCACAACAAGAGAGGGCAAATAGGGACGTTCAAGCTAAATTTGAAGACATGCAAACTCAGTTTGAGAGATTGGAGACTCAAAACAAAATGCTTGAAAGTCAAATTGCTCAACAAGCCGAGGCATCTACAAGGGCACCGGGCAAGCTACCGGCTAGACCCGACCAAATAAATAGAGAGCATTGCAATGCGGTGACCTTGAGGAGCGGGAAAGAGCTAGAGAGCGAGCTACCAAAAAGGAAGAAAGTTACCTTTGATCTTGGAGGCCAAGCTAGTGCCGAAATTGAAGAGTTGGATGAAGAGGTTCCTAGCCCTCAAGTTGAGAAAGAGAGTGAGGTGGAAAAGGAGAAAGACGAACCTAGAGTATACACTCCTCCTATTCCATTTCCCCAAAGGCTAAAGAAGAAGAGCAATGATAAGCAATTCTCCAAGTTTTCCGAGATGATGAGGAAGCTCTATGTCACAATGCCCTTCACCGAGGTGATAACTCAAGCTCCTTCTTATGCTAGATTTCTAAAGGATGTTATTACTTGCAGGAGAACAATCGAGGATGTCGATACGGTGTCCCTCAATGGCGAATGTAGTGCCATACTCCAACCTCGCATGCCCCCAAAGCTTGAGGATCCTGGTAGCTTTTCCATTTCATGCTTTATTAATGATATTAAGATTGAACGTGCTATGTGTGATTTGGGTGCAAGTATATCGTTGATGCCTTATTCTTTGTGTAAAAAGCTAAATATGGGTGAGCCTAAACCAACTAGCATGATTTTAAGGCTCGCGGACTGCTCCTCGAGATCTCCTAAGGGAGTTCTTAAGGATGTCCCGGTTAGAGTAGGGAATTTCTATATTCCGGGGGATTTCGTGGTGTTAGAAATGGAGGAGGACAATGAAATTCCCATTCTATTGGGAAGGCCTTTCCTCTACACCGCGGGGGCTATTTTTGATACAACTAAGGGGTCGATCACCATGAGAGTAGGAGATGAGGAGATTGAGTTTAATCTTGAAAAAGCACAACGAGGTCCTAACTCTACAATGACTTGTAATTATCTTGACCTAGTTGATACTTATGAATTGTATGATGTGCCTAACCTTCTCATGAGTGCTATTGACCTTGATAATGAGCTTCCCGACATTGCCGATTGTTGGGCTATCTTGGAGGAAGAATGTGAAGAGGGGTCTCTAAGCGACAAAGGTAAGGAGTCTTGTTCGGTAGAGCTAAAAGCTCTACCAACAAGCCTAAGGTATGAGTTCTTAGGCACAAACTCTAGCTTGCCTATCATTGTGAATGCTTCTTTGAATGATGTTGAAACCTCAAAATTGCTTGATGTGGTTAGAGAACATAAGGATGCTTTTGGCTACTCTATTGATGACTTAAGGGGAGTAAGCCCAAATTTATGCATGCATGAAATCAATTTAGAGAGTGATAGTATGCCATCTAGGGAGAGAGCTAGGAGGTTCAATCCTATTGTTGGTGAAGTAGTGAAAAAGGAAGTTCTTAAATTGCTCGATGCGGGAATCATTTTCCCCGTTGCGGACTCTAAATGGGTGAGCCCCATTCATGTAGTGCCTAAAAAGGGGGGGATGACCGTTATTAAAAATGAGAAGAATGAATTGATTTCCACGAGAACCGTGACCGGTTGGCGTATGTGTGTGGACTATAGAAAACTAAATCAAGCCACTAGAAAAGATCATTTTCCCCTTCCTTTCATTGACCAAATGTTGGAAAGACTAGCTAAGCATGACTATTTTTGCTATCTTGATGGATATAGCGGATTTTTCCAAATCCCTATTCATCCACAAGATCAAGAGAAAACCACCTTTACTTGTCCCTATGGAACATTTGCCTACCGGCGAATGCCCTTTGGACTTTGTAATGCGCCGGGTACATTTCAAAGATGCATGATGGCTATATTTTCTGAATTTATTGAAAAGATTATGGAAGTATTCATGGATGACTTTTCTGTTTATGGTTCGTCTTTTGAAGACTGCTTAGCTAATTTGGCTAAAGTGTTGAAAAGATGTATTGAGACGAACCTTGTTCTTAATTGGGAAAAATGTCATTTTATGGTGCAGGAAGGAATAGTGCTTGGTCACTTGGTCTCTAAGGGAGGAATTGAGGTGGACAAGGCTAAAATTGAAGTCATGGAAAAATTGCCACCTCCCAAGGATGTCAAGGGTATAAGGAGCTTTCTCGGTCATGCCGGGTTTTATAGGAGATTCATTAAGGATTTCTCAAAGATTGCAAAGCCTTGAACAAACTTATTGTGCAATGACACCAAGTTTCGGTTTGATGAAGAGTGCTTCGTGGCCTTCGAGAAATTGAAAGAGGCATTGATTTCGGCTCCAATTATTCAACCTCCAAGGTTGGATTTGCCCTTTGAGCTCATGTGCGACGCTAGTGATTATGCTATTGGGGCGGTCCTTGGACAAAGGGTGGACAAGAAACTTCATGCCATCCACTACACAAGCAAAGTTCTCAATGGGGCCCAATTGAATTATACCACTACCGAGAAAGAACTTCTTGCTATTGTGTACGCTTTTGATAAGTTTCGTCCATACCTAGTGGCATCAAAGGTTATAGTATTCACCGATCATGCGGCGATCAAATACCTCTTAGCAAAGAAAGACTCTAAGCCAAGATTGATAAGATGGATTCTATTGCTCCAAGAATTTGATATAGAGATCAAAGATAAAAAGGGGGTGGAAAATGTGGTAGTCGACCACCTATCAAGGCTAGAGGAAAATGAAGATATTGAAGAGGATACTAGACCCGTGAATGACTCATTTATTGGAGAGCAACTCATGAGAGTTGAGGCGGAGGCCCTCCCAAGGTACGCGAACTTCGTAACCTTCGTGGTTTGTGGGATCATTCCTCACGATATGAACCACCATAAAAAGAGGAAGTTCTTATCCGAGACGAAGAGATACTATTGGGATGAGCCCTATTTGTATAGGCTATGCGCGGACGGTTTATATAGAACTTGTGTCGCCGAAGAAGAAATGAGGGACATTCTTTACCATTGTCACTCTTCCCAATATGGAGGACATGGTAGTGGAGCAAAGACTGCATCGAAGGTTCTACAAAGCGGCTTTTATTGGCCTACCCTCTTCGGCGATGCTTATGAATTCATGAAAGCTTGTGATCAATGCCAAAGAACGGGAAACATCTCAAAGAGGCATGAAATGCCCCAACAAAGCATCCTAACGGTCGAAATATTTGATGTATGCGGCATTGACTACATGGGCCCTTTCCCTTCTTCATATGGGAACCAATACATATTGGTCGCGGTTGATTACGTCTCCAAATGGGTTGAGGTCGTCGCCTCCCCTACTTGTGATGCCAAGGTGGTCACCAAGGTCTTTAAGAAGATTATTTTTCCTAGATTTGGAGTGCCAAGGACCGTCATAAGTGATGGCGGTTCACATTTCAAGGAGAAACATTTTGAGGCCTTGCTTCGCAAATATGGAGTTAGTCACAAGGTTGCCACACCTTATCACCCACAAACTAGTGGGCAAGTGGAAATTTCAAATAGAGAAATCAAGGCAATCTTGGAGAAAACCGAGGGGAGCTCAAGGAAGGATTGGTCATCGAAGCTAGATGACGCTTTATGGGCCTATCATACGGCGTTCATAACCCCTATTGGGATGTCTCCCTATCGTCTTATATATGGGAAACCATGCCATTTGCCGGTTGAATTGGAATATAAGGCAATGTGGGCAATTAAATTCTTGAACATGGACATACAAACGGCGGGAGACAATAGAGTCCTTCAACTCCACGAGTTGGAAGAGATAAGGAATGAAGCCTACGAGAGTGCTAGGATCTATAAAGAGAAGACTAAGAAATGGCACGACAAGAAAATCTTTCGTCGTGAGTTCAAAAAGGGAGAGAAGGTCTTGCTCTTTAACTCTAGGCTCAAGTTATTTCCGGGGAAGTTGAGAAGCCGGTGGACTGGTCCATTTATTGTCCACAAGCCTCACGAGGATGGACACGTAGAATTGCTCAACAATGATGGAACCACTTTTACCGCAAATGGGCAAAGGCTAAAGCATTATAGAGAAGGCGTTCGGGATGAACAAAATGTGACCTTCTCTTTGACCGACCCATAGAGAGCCTTTATCCGCTTGAGGAGGGATCCTAGCAATGGGCTCCTCAAGTGTGTTTCTTAGTAAGAAAAGGATCGGCTCGGTCTTTGCCAAGACGTTGAACTAGGCACCTCACGGGAGGTACCCCGGTTTGTGAGTTGTCTATCTATGCACAAGTAACTTTCATATATGTGTAGCATGCATTTTGTGAACTTGTGATGTGGCTTGGTGATTGGGATGATTCTAAATGCATGATTAGGTGTGTGTGATGTGATATGAGGCTTGCATGAATTTTCTTGGTGATGGTGGCGTTTTAAGTATGGAGTGGTAATCCTAGCTTGTTTGTTTGAAAATCGTATGTTTATGTGCTAGTGATTGCTTAGGGGGGTCGTGCCTTGATTATATGTGATACTTTGAGTGGTACCTATTCTTGATTATGGGTAAAAATTCTGAGTGTGGAGTTGGGATTCGATGAGAAGTGAAAAAAATATTTTTGCAGGAATTGGGTCCAATCGATCGACTGGGAGGTAAGCTATGCGCCAGTCGATCGACTGGATAAAGGTTCTGAGGGTCCTTTTTTTTCATTTTCCCAGTCGATCGACTGGGCTCCCAATCGATCGACTGGGATTTTCCTATCCAAGCCCAACCTTCCTTCTTCATTCTCTCATTTTCGGAAAAAAACACCGAAACCCTAATCCAAAACCTCCGAATCCAAACCTCCCCAACCCTCGCCAATTTCCGCTCAACCGTCCGCCGTGCCTTCGCCGTCCGTCCGCCAACCACCCGCCGCCCGTCCAACCTCCAGCCAAGCCCGATTTCCGATTTCCGACCGGAAATCCTCATCCCCTCCGATCTCCGCCGTTAGCCGTCCTTTCCTCTAAATTCAGCCACCATATTGCTCCCCACTGCCCCGCCTACAAACCCCATCCATCAATTTCAAACCCCAAGGCCGGAATCAAAAATCCCCAAATTTGCCCTAAATCGGTCGGACCACAGCCGCCAATCGATCGACTTGCAATTCAGCTCCAGCCCAGTCGATCGACTGAGGTACAATTCAGTGCATTTTCTTTTGATCCTTTAATTTTTGCCTCCCATTCCCATACATTATGCCTCGTGCCGGAGCCTCGTCCAGTTCCAAATCAAAGGGGAAGGGGGTTTCTCATGAGCCCTCTCTTTTGGATCAAATTGATGAATTTCAAAGCGGGGATGAGGATGATAGACCTCTTGTTTCGCGCAAGAGGAGATTATTGAGGGGTTCACTAGCCGATATCAGTTCAGAGTCAGATGCAGAGATTGAGGCCGTGCCGGTTTCCCCTGCGCCTCCGAAGAAGAAAAAGCCTCAACCGAGGAAACCGGCACCGAAGAGGAGAGCGACCGTGCCTCCCGCCCCTGGAGCTCCTTCGCCCCCAGTGCCCAGAGAGCCCTCTCCAGCTGCAGCACCTCCTTCCACGGCCATTGTGCTGATCGAGCCTCAGGAGGGACCTTATGAAGGACCGATGCCCATGCCGGTCCCGTACCCATTCTCGGCTCCCTTGGTATTTAGGGACGAGAAGCACCGGGCTAATCAAGCTACCATCACATCAAAGAAGAAGACGGCCATCCCGACACTTTACTTGGACATGGGATTGCTTCGTGGTATCGATGAAGCGGTCACTGATGAGGTACATTCTCGCCTCACTCAGCATGGCATGTCTTTTCTTTTTATGGATGATCCGGGAACCTACCAGAGGGTAGTTGAGGAGTTCACATGCTCTTTTGAGTGGTTGAAGGAGAAGGAGGGGGATGACTTTGGTTATTATTGGACTTTTTCGTTGGGAGGCCGGGATTTTCGGATTAGGGAGAGTTTGATCCGAGAGTGGTTGGGATTCCCAGAGCCTGAGGCGTCGCCCCGGAAATTCAATGAGCACGACCAGACCCGATTTTGGAAGAGGATTTCCGGGAGGAATGAGTGGTTCATATCGTCGTATAATTCTTCCGCCATCACTGATCCGGTTTGGAAGATTATACACCACGTCCTAGCGATTGGGATTAATACGAGGACGGCGAGGGCTAGGTCGTTTACTCTCCCAGATATGGACCTCATGCTTGCTATGGAGCACGGGCAGATCGTTGATTGGCTAGCCAGTCTTCCCGACCGGTTTTAAACTATTGTGAAGCCAACCACGAGGAACCGGGGCATGAGAGGAGGCTCCTTGATTACGTTGATAGCCCAAAGGTGTAACTTCACCTTTAGCCACGAGGGATGTGAGGCCCCGACCAGGAGCGTGCTTGATGTAGGTCTTATGAAGAACATGCACATCGTCAAGCGAGACGGGAAGACTTGGGACTGTGACACGACGCCCCATCAGGAGGGGCTTGTGACTGCTGCCGCACTGAAGCGGAGGATGTTCAAGCAGCAGAACCTGCTCTATTGCCTTACCCACCTCACCCCCTCACCTTCTCCATCGCCTCCTGCCTCACCTCCTCCACCCCCTCAGGTAGATGTTCCCGAGGCAGAGGCAGATGAGGGCCTCCCACCAGTTGTTGAGGAGTTTCCGCCAGCAGAGCCCGACGCAGAGATCCCCCTCCAGTCATAGATGACCCAGCGGAGTGGAGGCAGAGGGTCACATCCAATATTGCTGGCTTGACGATCGGCGTGGCAGACTTGAGGAGTGGATTGACTCGCCTCGAGGACTTCGTCCGAGAGTCTGACGCGAGAGCCAGCCGAGAGTGGGAGTGGCTCCGTTCTACGGTCCAGTCCTTCATCAGTGGATCCAGCACCCCCGTCGTCCCTCCTTTAGCCCCAGAGTTCTCCGCTCCCCGTGGCGCCTCCCCATTGCCTACCACGCCAGCTTCTATGGTAGGGGAGGCGGGCACGCCACTTCCAGGAGGGACGCTCCCTTTTGTGAGTTCGGGTCGCGATGATAGCCCACTATTCCCGGGCTCCACGGCGCCGCCTGATGATGAGGGTGTGGTCGATTCAGCTAGACCCGGAGACGATGAGGCTACGTCATGATTCTATGCTCCATTTAGTATTACACATGTGTATCTTTCATTTTGCTTGTTGCATTGCATGATTGTTTTGGATGTTTAGTCGCCTTTGGCGCAATTTTGATGATGTATGCCATTTTGATGCTTATACTCTTGACTTTCCTTTGGTTGAATGCTCATTACTCCTATGGTATTGAAGGTGTTTACCATTCATGTTGTTCACTCTACAGGATATCCATTTTCATACTCTTATCGTGTCCAAAAACACCTCTTTATCTACATTTGCAACCAAAAGGGTATTTCTCACTCCCATGGGTTATATCACCGGGTCTACAAACGAGGGGAGTTCCTATGCGCCTTTGCCTTTATTTTCATCATTCTTTGCGCTTAGGGACTAAGCTTGAATTAAGTGTGGAGTGGTTTGATGCGCATAGTTCACATGTTCGCATGCCATACATATCATTTTGAGATGGACACTTGCATACTTGCACCTTATCCCTACATAAGGAGTGTTCTTACCACATAGGCTTGTGTCTATCGATTCTTCATTCCTATAAATCACATCTAGCCTATTTGCCACATTTATTGGATCTCGAATTTAGAACCGACCTAGTCCATTGAATGTGTATTCTTGAAAGCCAATATCATTGCTATCCTTCGTCTATCCAATCCTCTAAATATTTTCATTGAAATACCTTGGATCAAGTTATAGCAAGCACCTTTGAAATCTTCGTGAAAATCTTAGACCTTTGATAGCTCCTTGGTGACTTGAGTTTTCTAATTTAGTGTCATACTTATGTTTGATTCCCGCACATTCCATACACTTTTTAAACATATTGTCAAGTTTTAAGTGTGGAGTCATATAAAAAAAATAAAATAAAATAAAAAATAAAATAAAATACTACAAATGCCGGGGGTTAGGGAGGTAAGTCCCCCCTCGAAAGCATTTGTAAGCCAAAGGCCGTTTCAAAAAGAAAATAAGAAGCACTTTAAACTTTACTCTATGTTTTCCTCCATTCATCACTTGTGCGGGATTCATCATTTGCATTGTGTGCCTATTAGAATGACTCTTGGACGATCCATGTGTTTACACGGGAATTATCATTCGATATATGCATGTTTATTAAAAACTCTAGTGTCGAGCTCCTCTTCCCTTATGGATTACGGCTTAAGCGCCTAAAACTTGGGAATGAGTTCCATGTCGCAAGCCCGTGGACTAGCCCTAGCTAGCATAGGCAAGCGATTGACAATTTTTGTGCAAACTAAAAGCTTCACTTCTATTGTATTGCCTTGAAGATGAATAGACTTTTGGATGAGACGATTGATAGCTCTAGTATTGACGACCTTGAATGCACAACCTCAAAGGTACTCAAAGTGGTTCAAAAGTTCTTTTGATGATATTGTGATAATGGACCTAGCGTGGGGTGAGGAACTTGTCTTGAGAAATCATAGCCTCGGTTGAACATTCTTGAATTCAATCTCATGGGATAGGTGCATATGGGATTTGTGAGTATTCCCTTTTCTGAAAACTCTCACGAGACTATAACTCGTCCACTAGGGTAGCCTAGGGGTTTAAAGGCTTAATGCACATTCGTAACGCCTACGAAAAGGAGCTAGGTAGATTGTACATACTTGCCTTTTACTTTTCAATAACATGTTTAGAAATAAGGATCGAGACCTTGTGAAATCTAGTGAGGCAAATGCACGAAAAACATAGCACCACTAGCATTTCGACATTTGCACTTCCTTGGCATATTTGCATACTTTGTTTGGGACGAGCAAAGCTTAAGTGTGGAGTGTTGATGAGTCGAGTTTTCGACTCATTAATGCCCATTTTCACTATAGCTTTAGTTCGTTTCTGGCGATTATTTGATGTCATTTGTTCCCCTTTTCATGCGCTTCAGGTGCGAATCAAGATGACTCAGTGTCAAAAGCCCATAGAAGGAAACTCGGAGAAAATCGGAGTCTAGAGCAAAAGTTGGCAGAATTTGGCCTCCAGTCGATCGACTGGGAAGCCCCCCTGCTCCAGTCGATCGACTCAATGGACTCTCAGGAGGTGCTGCAAATCAAGTTACCGCAGTCGATCGATTGGATCCTCCAGTCGATCGACTGGCGAGTTCTCCAGCTGAGCGTGCAAGCCACGTGCCTTCAGTCGATCGATTGGGACTCCAGTCGATCGACTCAATGGAGTCTCAGGAGGGCCTGTTTTCTACATTACCGCAATCGATCGACTGGGAGACTACCCTGTCTCAGTCGATCGACTGAGAATCTGCTTTCCAAGCGCCTTATCTCCCTCCAGTCGATCGACTGGGCCAACAGTCTAACGCCAGTCGATCGACTGGACCTGCTACAGTACCGAAAATTGCCCGAGGCTATAAATAGAAAGAGGGAAAGTTGACCTAGATCTGGTGATTTTTCTGGAGAAAAGACAAAAGGAAGTGAGCCAAATCAAGGGTTTCATCATCATCTAATCAAGGAGGATTGAAGATCAATGGAGTTTATTAGGATCATCAATCCTATTCTTTTCCCTCTTCCTTTCTCTTAGATTTTTGTTAAAAACCCACACATCATGTTGTCTTACATGATGTGTGAGTAGTCCCCCTTGTGTTTTGAGGGTTCTATGAATCTCCTTGGTACTCAATGATCATTGTAAACACATCTATTTGGATTTATTGAAGTTGATTTCATTTTACTATGATCTTCATGTTAGACATGCCTCTAAGTGTTTGATAAAATGCCTAAGTGACATGTTTGTGTTAGAACTTTGACCTAAGTCTTGAGAAAGCTTAGTGATGGTTTGGATATAGTAAAATTGAACTTAACCTACATTTATGAGAGTAAATGCATGGTGAGAGGTGAACTAGAACTTTATGCATATAGTATTTATGAGAGTAAATGCTATATAGTGGATCAACACTCTTTAATTAATGAGATCCTAACTAAGATGGCTTGACTAGGATTAGACATGCATGGTTTGTCTACTTTTAGTCTAAGCTAGGTTTAAAACCTATCAACTCATAATTAATTAAACTCTTGTATGCATGATCATTGGGAAATTGCCAAGGAGGGGATTAATCCCTCGAAACTCGCTTTTAATTGAATTTAATCCCTTAAAAACCATTTCATTCTTGTTTTGAATCATTGATAACTCAATCACACTTGAATTTTAGGAATTAGCCGAGTAAGAAAATTTGATAGAACTAGCGTGTAATCTGTTTGCTCCTTTGGGTTCGACACCGGTCTTACCGGTTGATTATAAATTGTTTTTGACCGTATCCCAAAAATACACACGTCAAAGTGTCAAAACAATGTTCACTAGTACAGAACACACTAAAGACAACGCTTTAAATAACCGTTGTCCTTAAAAAATGAACCCTTAGACATCACTTTTCATTAAGCGATGTCTAATATACCTTTTAGACATCGCTTATAAGAGAAGTGCTATCTAATATCAACTTTAGACAGTGCTTGACTCCAAAGCGATGTCTAATGTCCACACTTTAGACATCGCTTTGTAAGCAAGCGCTGTCTTATATTAAAATAGACAACGCTTGTTTGAGAAGCGCTGTCTAAAGTTAACCTAAAACTCCCACTCGATTAACCTCTATCACTTTTTATTCTATCGATATTCCTTCTTCTAAGATTACATAGTAAAAAATCACAGCGCCTTTGAATTGTTACCGTCGTCTTCGAGCGCGCCACCGTCGTCCGTGTATTTATCACCATCTTAGTCATATTCATCTCCGTCGTCACAGCGTCTTTGAATTGTTACCGTCGTCTTCGAGCGCGCCACCGTCGTTCGCGTATTCATCGCCATCTTAGTCATATTCATCGCCGGCGTCTTCGAGCATGTGGTATGTAGATTTGTGCCCGCTAACTTCATCCAATCCCCGACAGATTCAATTTAGCTAGGGTTTTCAATTGCGAGTTCAGTTGTTGATTGTTGATTTTCGTTTTGTTTGAGTTAGGTTCGTTTCCGATTGTGTTGATTTTATAGTTCCTTTTTGTTTGTGTGAATATGCAGTAAGTTAGTGAGCATGAGGCTTGCCTTTGGTTACTTTGTTGCTTCAATTGCCTCCAGATTTATTGCTGCCGGATTTGTTGGTGTTTTTGCTCCGAATATGTAAGCATTTATTGCCTGATTTGTTTGATGTCTGGATTGGTTAGGTTTTGTTTTTGATTTATAATGTATGTCAATATAATGGTTTTGTGAGATGAAGTTTTGTATTGACGTATGGTTGGTTGTGTGCATATCTTCGTAGACGAGTTCCTTCTTCTAGTCGCTCGCGAGTCCCTTGTTGGCATTAATTATCTTCATATCTTCATGTTGGTAAGTCAGTTGTGGCATTATTTAATGTTTAGATTTGAATGATCGAAAGTGTGTCATTGAATTGTTTATGCTTCTACTTGTGTATAATTTTGATGGTCTTTCATATAATGTGTTTGTAATTTGGTGGTATTGTGTAGTGGATGTTGTTGCTCTATATGGTTTGTGTTCCATCCTTGAAATTGATGCATTATGTGTAATTTTGATGCAAATTGTATGTACAAGACTTATTAGATATACTTGCTTGAAAAATAAATATACATGCTCATTTTGCTTTTACTTTTCTTTTGTCCAAAAAACATAGGTTGCAATTTATTCATATCCTTAATAAACACTATATATAGTTTGATGATAATGGACACAGCATGGATGCCAGCTAACCGTCTAACGATGAATATAAGCAAGGAATCAAGTTTTTGTAATTTTGCGAAGTTATTTTCCAAACGAAATGGGTCCAAATACGTTCACTGTTCGAGCATGCGTTGTTGGAATAATAAAAAAGTTAAAAGTCGGTGAATTGGTACACCACCTATTGTTAAGCGGTATCAATCCCAATTACAAAGTATGGCGTATGCACGGCGAGTCTGAACCACCAAACGATGCACCTCAAGTTGTTTTGCCACAATTGGATAATTTTAATACGGAATGTAAAGATGACAATTTGATTGATATGGTTAACAACGTTGTCAAAGGGTCGACTTTCAGGCCGCATGTGTTGGAGACACTGAGAAATGGCTCTGAACTACCGTTGTATAAAGTTTGTACAAAGTTCATCAGGTTGTCATCAGTGTTGAAATTGTTCAACTTGAAGGCAAAAAATAGTTGGAGTGATAAGAGCTTCACTGAACTACTGCAGCTAGTGAAAGTATTGATGCCGAACGGGAACACCCTCCTGAATCGTACTTGTGATGCAAAGAAGGTGATGTATCCTATGTGCATCACCTACAAGAAGATACATGCCTGTCCCAACGACTGTATTTTGTACCGAAATGATCATAGTGATTTGGTCGAGTGCCCGGTGTTTAAGACTTCCCGTTATAAGCCTAACAAGGGACCGATAACTAATTCAAAAGGCTCTCGACCAAGGTTCTGAGGTATCTTCCAATAATACCAAGGATTCAAAGACTATATTCTGATCCTGAAGATGCTGAACATATGAGGTGACATGCTAAGAAACATATAGTTGACACAAAAATGCGACATCCTGCTGACTCACCGTAATGGGTCAATGTAGACCAAAAATTCCCTGAATTTAGATATGAATCTAGAAATATACATTTTGATTTGTGTACTGATGGGGTCAATCCACATGGGAATCTTAGCAGCCAACATAGAACGTGGCATGTGATATTGTTTATGTACAACCTACCTCCTTGGTTGACCATGAAGCGCATGTATATGATGCTTTCTTTATTGATTTTGGGGCCTCGATAGCAAGGAAATGATATTGATGTGTATCTGGCACCGTTGATTGATGCTTTGAAGCCTCTTTGGAATGACGGTGGCCGAAAGTATGACACATTGAAACAAGAGTATTTTACCATGCGTGCCATATTTTTGTGTACGATTAATGACTTTACTGCTTATGGTAACTTGTCTAGTTATAGTGTTAAGGGTTGTAAAGCTTGTCCCGTTTGTGGCAAATATACAGATTCCCGTCATTTAAGGAACTGTTGCAAGATTGTTTTCTTAGGTCATCGGCGATTTTTACCGACTTCACATTTTTATAGACGACAGAAGGGTGCCTTTAACGGAGAAACAGATGACAGAGTTGCCCCGCAACCTGCCTCTGGCTTTGAAACATTTGAATGGATTCGTGATTTTCCAAATCATTTCGGGAAACCAAATCAGCGTAGCGAACATGGTCCATGGAAGAAACGTTCAATTTTTTGGAAACCACATCTCGTCATCCAACTTGATGTGAGAACTGTATTGATGTGATATTGTGATGCACGTGGAAAAGAATATTTGTGACCGCGTAATTGGTACATTATTGAATGTACCCGGGAAGACGAAGGATGGAATCAAAGTTAAGTTGGATATGGTTGATAAGAATATACGCACACAACTTGCTCCTGAAACGCGAGGACAATGAACATATTTGCCCCCAGCTTGTACCACTATTTCTAGATCCGAGTTGGATGACGAGATGATGAAGGTACTTGTAGACGATAAGATCGAGCCATCGGCAGAGCAATTTGGGGAGATGGAGAGAGTATATCCGTAACTTACCAAGTGAGCTAAGGTAAGTAAGTACATTCATTTTTATCAGACTAAGCAACTCTCTTTTATTGAGTGACGGAGCCACGGGGCTTATTGGGCAGTTGCCCAAAATGAAATTCACCCAAAACAAATAGCATTTTATGGGTGTGTGTAGACTCGAACCAATGACACCACACATTATGAGCACGTAACTTACCAAGTGAGCTAAGTGAACAATCAATCATAGATTAGTAAGCACTATTTATATAGAAAAACTATTTTTATGTATGGAACATCTATAATTTAAGAATTGAGTCTTTTTTTTCATTTCAAAACTGAGTGAGTTGTTGCTTTTTACTTATTATTTGTTGATATTGAATTCGATTAGCTCTCATCAGAAATAGAAATCATCTTTTTTCAAGTACACTAGGTATCTGTTATTCATAAGCAAGATTTGTGATTGTTTAATTTCAAAAAAAAAAATTTAAGAGTGTGTAAGACTTAGCCGAATAATAAAAGGTTTAGACTACTTAAACCATATGTAATACGAATCTTGGTGGGGCAAAAGTGGATTTTGATAAGGTGTAGTTAAAAGTTTAAAGATGAGTCTCCCTTTGAATTCCAAACTTCAATAAGAAAATTGCCCTAGATAATTTTCATCCTGGCTTCGTCCTTGATTTTATTTTATTTACTTACTCGCTTGATCGATATTTTAACTTTGGATAAGGAGTATGACGAGTTCAGATTCTTGAAAATGCAACGCATCAGTTTTAGCGACGATAATACGAGCAGAATGTCAATGCATTGCTGCTTTCTATACGAGCACGCTAGCATGATGGCTAATTCAACTTTGTATTCGGTGTACATCAGTAGCGAGGTGTTTGGAGAGGATTGCTATGTTGATCTGAACATAGATTGTATTCTGGAGTTTACCTGGTTCAAATATTTGGGTGCATCCGCATTATGGATGCACAACCGATCCGACCTGGACCGGATCAAATTTTTTTGTAAAAAGTGGACCAGACCGTTCTGAATCACCTTAAAAGGACTGGACCAGGACCGGATGACAGAACCGCTCGTCGTCAAAGCGATTTGTGCAAATAAATTTATAATAGTCCGCTACTCGCAACTATACTACTGGGTAGTACTTGGTAAGTAGGGGTCGAACCCAAGGGAATCAGGGGAATAATTGTTCTTCGGGGGGATTACGCAGCGTGGAAGCGTGTTTAAGGTCGGTTGGTTGGTTTTAAAGCTACCAGCTATTTTGATTGATTGATTGGTTGGTTGGTTGATTTTAATACTGGAAAGTAAATTACAGTTTATAATTAAAGAGAAATGTCCGGTTTCAGGGGCCTTGTATTATATCCTATTTATCATTGACATTTAGTGAATTATCTAAGTATTCAAAGATGAATCGAGGCCCTTTCGTAGCGCAAGACTTGCAACATCGTTTAAAGCAACACTTGTTCTAAGCAAAACTAATTCCTCCTTTCGAAGTATTTTAGCTGTAAGTGCGTCCACTTGATCTCCCAGTTACGTTTTTGACCAAGTGGTGTTTTAGATAAGTCGAACTCCTCGATAAGTTTTGCTTGTGACAGCTTCCACTTACCGAGTATGATCACGAATTTCTACGGAAGAGCTTTGCTTGTGACAGCTTCCACTCAACCTTAGAAACTCTGACTTGATATATGGCACATAGAACAAGTTTTGAATACTAAGACTAGACACTAAGTTAATAGTCTTAAAACATTTTATAATACAAGTGCGCCCCTTAGACCGAACTACAAGTTTAGCTACTATTCATCGCGCTAAACATTATAACTAAGGAAATAAAATAGTTGAATAATTACTAAGAATTACTTACAACCGTTGAAGCGCCAAGGGAGCTATCCTTTATTTCCAAAGCCAAGATTACAACATTACAAATGTTACAACTTCTAGAGAGAGAAGTGAATTGAGATTGAGGTGTGTTTGAAATGAGGGGAGGAGGCCTCCTTTTATAGCCAAAAGGGGAGGAGATGGGTGGTGGAGATGGGTGGCAAGTGTTGCATTTTGATTGGAGGAGAAATCAAGGGAGGAGATGGCAACATGTGGAGGAAGGGGAGGAGGCCGGCGGCTTTTGGTGGAGGAGGTGGCGCCGCCGGTTGCCGGTCACCCAAGGGGGAGGAGCTCCTCCCTTGCCCACCTCCTTGAATGGTGGCCGGTCATCTTGCCCAAATGTGAGTTTTGTACAGTTTTGTGCAGTCTTTTCACAAAACTGTCAATGTGTTTCTTCCCGGTCTATCTTGACTCCACTCCTGATTCTTCTGATTAATTTGTTATGGTCAATTCAACGTCAGGATCCTTGATATTTCTTCAGTCGGCATATGATCTTGACCTTGGTTTGACTCTTGTTATCTTTTCAGCATAAAATCCTCTCCTTAGCGTGTTTTCACTTCAGTCTCTAAAATGCCCTGTGGAAATATATCGGGACTAATACGTAGAAGTTAGATAGACAAACAGTCTAAATAAGGGGGTTATACTGTGTTTATGATTCGTATAACTTTGGTCCATCAGATTACCCCCCACTTTTAGTTGTTCGTCCCGAACAATGCTATTAAAGGGCGTAAGTTCTAAGTTTGGCTTTGGAATATGAAAATTAGACTGTGGTACTCGATCTATCCTAATTCATGCATTGCTTACTTATTACTAAATTAAACTGCGTAAATAAATAGAAGAAACTTAATACTTGTACCTCCGTGCTGAGATGCAAATTATATTGGATGTCTCGGGAGATAGCCCTTTTTAGGCTCCTGGACTGCAATCTTGGGATCGTCTCTTACTATATGG
The DNA here is from genome assembly GCA_033675215.1 of Rhodiola kirilowii. Taxonomy (NCBI): domain Eukaryota; kingdom Viridiplantae; phylum Streptophyta; class Magnoliopsida; order Saxifragales; family Crassulaceae; genus Rhodiola; species Rhodiola kirilowii. The sequence goes on from CM066199.1 coordinate 44,808,473, forward strand.
TTTTCTTGTAGCTTTCTCTAGCACATGATTCGATTCGGGTTTCAGTGAGTTGAGCCTTTTTGATTTTCTTCTTTGGCGAGGGACTGCTTTTTTGTTGTAGTGAATCGGCCTTTGGCCTTTGATTTGACTTTTTGAGTGCTTCACTTTTGCTCGGTTAAAACCATCACAATTTTGGGCCTTTGGCCTCTTGATTTGCTTCATTGAGCTTTTCGTCTTTTTGTGACTGCTAGTCCATTTTCTCAAGCCTTTTTGGGAGGTCCAATCATCGCCCGCAAGCCTATGGAAATACCTCCCCGCTCCTCTTGTCTTTGTCGTTTTGCGCGGGTCAAGATGAGGGTCGCTCATCTATTTTCTCGGCTATTTTGACTAGAGAGAGGACGGTCTGATTCCCGTCCTCGCCTTTGCATAGATGCTTTTTGGCGGAGTTGACTTCAATTATTCACTGAAAACCCGAAGTGCAGCCTCCACTGACTTCGAAAACCATATAGTTTGATCTGATCCTTTGATTGCTTGCCAAGCCTCTCTAGGGCAGTTTATATCAACTCCACATCCCTAGTTATCTCAGCACAAAGGACAAATGGAAAGTTACATTCTAAGTTTTTAAACAGTTGAATTTTCACAAGGTTAATGCATGAATTATGATTTATCTTTTTCACATTCTTAAGTTCATATTTTCAAAAAGATACTATTACTAAAAAAAGAAAAACAGCTGCATGTTATTTATGTACACAGGTGGTTCTCACCCCCCACTTTTGAACGAAGGCGTGCCTTAGTTCAAAAGTCATGCAAGCTTAAAACTAAATTACTGAATTTAAATGACAGAAATTAAAGTGCGGAAAAGTAAGATAGTGTCGGGTTACCTCCCGACCAGTGCACTTGTTTAACGTCGTTGGCTCGACGATACCTCGTTTGTGGTTCATTGGTTTGGGTCCCATGGGTGGCTGAGGTCGAACTTTGCCACCGTTCCAGTGTTGCTTCTTCCTGACTTCTTGCCGGATGTTGTGTTCTGGTCAGGACTCCTTTGTTTCGGGATTTTTTCCTTCCAATACCCCGGAGGGGGTGATGGGCCTTTCACTAGCAGCCTTTCGAAGTTTTTGTATTTGGGACTGCCTAGTCCAGTTGCGGCATAGCAATGCTCCATCGAGGGGTCATTCTGCAGAGGTGCTTTTCCCATTCTCCTTTGAGCTTCTTCTTGGATCGCATAGTTCGCGGTGACTTGCTCATTAATTAAGGGGAAAAGTCGGGAAGGCCTCATGAGACTTGGTTCTGCCTCATTATGTTGGTTCGTGAAGAACTGATCGTAGATAGTTTCAGCTGCCTGGGTAATGATAGTCGGGTATGGCTTGGGCAGTTCGTCAGTGGTGTTCTGGACTCCTACTGCGTTGCTTCCGGTGCTTTCCATGTCTGATTCCTCAGACGGTTCAGGAGTCTCTTCTGACGGTTTGGTGGTTTCTTCTTCATCAGCCTCAGGATCAGCTTCTTCTGTCTGCATTTCCTCATCAGTTTGGGGTACTCATCTTGTGGTAGCGGCCAGGCCGATTATAAGGCACCACATGTCTGCAACGGTGAAGTTTGTTGCAGACCTTCTCATAGCTTCGTTAACTCTTCCCAGCTCTTCGGCCCTCATCCCACGAAGAAATTTTTGGAGAAGAACTCTCTTCGTAAATCCATGGTGCGGGCAGCTTGAGACGATGGCATCGTAGTTTATGTAGTATTCGTCCAAAGTCTCATCCCGGGATTGTTGAAGGTTCAGGATCTTCTCGCGGGTTTCTTGGCGTAAAGATGGTGGGGAGAATTCTTTCAAGAACGGAACGCAGAGGTCTACGAAACGTTCTGCACTGCAAGCGGTGGATGTGTAGTACCATATCGTGGTGAAGTCGGTTAGAGAGAATTTGAAGCATTTCAGCTTAAACTCTTCTAACACTTCGTTTTCAGGTTTGATGTTGTGGCAGACTTGGTGGAAGTTTCGACAGTGCTGTACTGGGTCTTCTCCCTCCGTTCCTCCGAACAGGGGCAGAAATCGCGTTGTCAATGCATGCGTAATGGGTGCTGTCATAGAGAAAAGAAAGAAAAAGAAAAGGGAGGGAAAGAACAACTATCCGATAACTGATTCCCCGGCAACGGCGCCAATTTGACAGAACCGCTCGTCGTCAAAGCGATTTGTGCAAATAAATTTATAATAGTCCGCTACTCGCAACTATACTACTGGGTAGTACTTGGTAAGTAGGGGTCGAACCCAAGGGAATCAGGGGAATAATTGTTCTTCGGGGGGATTACGCAGCGTGGAAGCGTGTTTAAGGTCGGTTGGTTGGTTTTAAAGCTACCAGCTATTTTGATTGATTGATTGGTTGGTTGGTTGATTTTAATACTGGAAAGTAAATTACAGTTTATAATTAAAGAGAAATGTCCGGTTTCAGGGGCCTTGTATTATATCCTATTTATCATTGACATTTAGTGAATTATCTAAGTATTCAAAGATGAATCGAGGCCCTTTCGTAGCGCAAGACTTGCAACATCGTTTAAAGCAACACTTGTTCTAAGCAAAACTAATTCCTCCTTTCGAAGTATTTTAGCTGTAAGTGCGTCCACTTGATCTCCCAGTTACGTTTTTGACCAAGTGGTGTTTTAGATAAGTCGAACTCCTCGATAAGTTTTGCTTGTGACAGCTTCCACTTACCGAGTATGATCACGAATTTCTACGGAAGAGCTTTGCTTGTGACAGCTTCCACTCAACCTTAGAAACTCTGACTTGATATATGGCACATAGAACAAGTTTTGAATACTAAGACTAGACACTAAGTTAATAGTCTTAAAACATTTTATAATACAAGTGCGCCCCTTAGACCGAACTACAAGTTTAGCTACTATTCATCGCGCTAAACATTATAACTAAGGAAATAAAATAGTTGAATAATTACTAAGAATTACTTACAACCGTTGAAGCGCCAAGGGAGCTATCCTTTATTTCCAAAGCCAAGATTACAACATTACAAATGTTACAACTTCTAGAGAGAGAAGTGAATTGAGATTGAGGTGTGTTTGAAATGAGGGGAGGAGGCCTCCTTTTATAGCCAAAAGGGGAGGAGATGGGTGGTGGAGATGGGTGGCAAGTGTTGCATTTTGATTGGAGGAGAAATCAAGGGAGGAGATGGCAACATGTGGAGGAAGGGGAGGAGGCCGGCGGCTTTTGGTGGAGGAGGTGGCGCCGCCGGTTGCCGGTCACCCAAGGGGAAGGAGCTCCTCCCTTGCCCACCTCCTTGAATGGTGGCCGGTCATCTTGCCCAAATGTGAGTTTTGTACAGTTTTGTGCAGTCTTTTCACAAAACTGTCAATGTGTTTCTTCCCGGTCTGTCTTGACTCCACTCCTGATTCTTCTGATTAATTTGTTATGGTCAATTCAACGTCAGGATCCTTGATATTTCTTCAGTCGGCATATGATCTTGACCTTGGTTTGACTCTTGTTATCTTTTCAGCATAAAATCCTCTCCTTAGCGTGTTTTCACTTCAGTCTCTAAAATGCCCTGTGGAAATATATCGGGACTAATACGTAGAAGTTAGATAGACAAACAGTCTAAATAAGGGGGTTATACTGTGTTTATGATTCGTATAACTTTGGTCCATCACCGGATCATAATTTTACGGTCCGAGTCAGACCAGTTGACCAGAAATTCTCAAAAATATGGATTGTGGACCGGACCGATCCAAATTTGTGCATCCCTAATCCGGATCTAAGGTTTACATAAGGTAACTACTTATTTAACTATTGAAGGGTCATAAGTTCGAAAAAAGATTACTAACGTAATCATATAGCCGCAGATTTATCCATGATAAGATCCAACGTTCAGGCATTCAATTTGGATTCTTCAGACCGAGTTATATGACCACGTTCGAGGACTTCGAGGTGAGGGTGGAGTTCTTCTAGAGGAGATTGAGAATGCCGGACTATGGTCGTAATTTTTGCAACTTCCTTCCCTACGTCAATGTCAGCGAGTAAGTGAATTCTTTTCTTATTGCATGTTGATTTTGTATGAAATGCATGTTGTACTAATATATAACGTGTCAAATGTTTGTTAGGTGGCATTGGATGTTGGCAGTCATTTTCCCTACAAACCGAGTAGTTCTTTGGTTTGATCCTCAGGGTAAACAACCGCTGCCTGATGCAACAAATTTTGTGAACACGTAAGAACTATTCTAGGCCACTTTTATTTAGAATTACTACACGTGCTACAACTTGCTGATATTACCTTAATGTTGTAGGAGCATGAGACTGTACTTCAACATTCATCATTCGCAAATAGAGTGGAAGACTGTGACGGTATTGAAATAACAAATTAGAATTATTTTGAAATTTGTTGTTTCATAGTCAATATGTTTCGTGTGATTATAACTCAATTCCATTTTCAGTGCCCAAAACGGCCCTTCAAGAGTGAAGTATGTGGCTACTATGTCCTGCAATACATTCGCGACATAATCAAGTTCGTTCAAGCTACCAATGGATCGCTTGAGGACGACATCAGACAAGTAAGTATATTTCAAGATTTGATTGATCATTATTAATTAATTGAGGTGTCCATAAACTTTCTAATTTTGAACTTTTTTTCAGTGTTTCCCTAAAGGACGGCAACCCTATGATAACGATGTGCAAGATGATGATAGGAGGGATGACTTTGTAACTGCGTTGATTACTTACATGCGGCAAGTATATCATCCGGTATAAACATGAAGTTTATTATTATTGCTCGAATGTTGTTGTAAGACAAACGTGCCAAGTATCGAAACATTAGGACATATGTATTGAGTACAAATGTGTTGTGTAATATTGAGCAAAATGACTGTAATTTTCTGTTCAGCAAATGTATTTTGCAATTGGTGTTTGGTTGGAAATGGATTGTGCAAAGGGGAAATTGTTTGATTCAATCAAATCTGCCATTTTTTCAATCCTTAGACAACGCTTCCCGGATAAGCGCTGTCTATAGTTCAACATTAGACATCGCTTTCACTTCATGCGTTGTCTTAAGTCGAGACTTTAGACAACGCTTTGATAATAAGCGATGTCTATTGTCCACCATAAAACATCGCTTCTGAAGAAGAAAGTGTTGTCTAATATTGACACTTTAGACAACGCTTATTCAACAAGCGCTGTCTAGAGTCTCGACATAAGACAGTGGTCGAATAGATAGCGCTTGGTGAAGCGCTGTCTAACGTCCGAAATAAGCGATGTCTATAGTGTGTTCTGTACTAGTGGTTGCTTCAATAAAAACGAAGTCGTTTCGATTAATATTTCTTTTGAAATATAATAACATGATGTCGTCTTAACACTGACAACAACATTTTAACCTGCTGCACTGGATGCCATTCTCTTTTGGACTTAAGGATTTGTTGACAAATACACCCCAACCATCATACCAATAACACTTTAATTTAAGGATGTCGGATCGGACCGGAAATTTATGGTCCAGTTCAGACAGGTGGATCGGAATTTTTTGAAAAAATGGACCGGAGACCGGAACGGTATTTTATGGACTGAGGACCGGATCGGAATATTTTTTATACAACGGACCGGGACCGGACCGGAATTTCATGTTATTATCACTCAAATTTTACGGTCCGGACGGGACCGGTCTGAAATATTACGGTCTGGGTCGGATCGGTGGATCGGAAATTTTTGAAAGGATGGACCGAACCGTAAAATTTTGGTCCGGTCCGGTCCAATTTTGTGCATCCCTACTTTAATTGCAACTGCAAGTAGTCTCTCATCATTGCTTATTTGCTTTCCCATTTTATTTCGGTAGTTTGGAAAGACACGCATAACATGAATCTTAGGTTACAATTGCTAAGTGTTCTAATCTTATAGGTAAGTTATGATCCAGATGTAAGTTAGAGTTGAATTGGGTGTGACCTTTAAAAAAGAGAAGCTAAACAAGCCCCAAGAAGAGATCCAGGGTTACAAGCTCTGGTTAATCTGTAGGGCTGGTCGAAGTTATATATGGACATGTGTGCGTGACCCTAAATATGTACACAAGTCAGAAAATAGAAGTAGAAACAGAAACTGAGGGCCATATATACAGATTACCATCAATTTCAGTACAAGTGGCTTACTCCGCTAGCTCATTAACTGCTATCATAAACAAGCTCACATCATCCATGATCGGAATCCTTTATATAAACAACTCGGAATTAGCATCCCTCTCATTAAACCAGTACCCTAAATCTGATCAATAGTCTGTGCAAGTGCATCTCTGCCTTCTCTCCATCTCTCTCTTTCAATAACTTGGTTTGCAGCACACTTAGTTGGATAGACAGCGACGAAGATCGATCAGCATGGCAGAGATGGACAGCATTGTAGGATTTCTAGAGAACAAGAAGGTTTTGGTAACTGGTGCAACTGGCTTCCTTGCAAAGAGTATGTGTGTGTGTGTGCAATTATTTGATTTGGACTTGATAGTTTGCTGGAAGACATAGCTAATTTACCCTAATCAACCCGGTTTCTATTTTGCAATAGTTTTCATTGAGAAGATACTGAGAACTCAGCCTAATGTCGGAAAACTGTACTGTCTCATGAGGGCTGCCGATGACAAGGGAGCGAGCCAGCGGCTCCAGAGCGAGGTACATATATAAATCAAATACCTTGTGCAACATTAATTACATTTTCGATGAAAAAACATGTCCAAGTAAATCTCACACTCTACATTACATTGAGAGAGCAGATACTGGGGAAGGACTTGTTCAGAGTAGTTAAAGAAAAGTATGGAAAAGAATTCAACACTATCATATCGGAGAAGGTTATTCCAGTTGCTGGAGACATATCGTGTGACGACATGGGGGTGCACAACCCTGGATTGCTTGAAGACATGGCTAAGGAGGTTGATATCATTGTCAACCTAGCTGCAACAACCAACTTTGATGAAAGGTAACCCACAAGAAGCTCTTACTCTAATTTAGTGATGTTTTTTAGAACTATATATACAAAAGTTCAAATATATATAGATCTTTCGGTATATGGATGTATCTATCACGTCATCTTGAGATTGTTTTCTATGTATCGTCATCTAGGTATGATGTGGCGCTGGGAATAAATACTGTTGGGGCCAGAAATGTCATGAAGTTCGCAAAAAAGTGTGATAAGCTTATAGTCTTTGTTCAAGTCTCCACAGGTAATATTAAGATGCCATGTGTATAGGTCATTTGATACTGGGGAACCACTTGGTTGAGAACTCGTTTATCATTTGAGAACCCGAAAATCTAAATTTGATCACTATCCACACTTGATAATTTTGACTTTTCATTAAATGAAAGTTTGAACATGCAAGTGAGACAAATGTCAGCACTATAATGAATTAATAATGCATTTTGAAAAGATAGAGTTCTCAAGTTGTCAAACTATAGATAGATTTTCATTAATTATGCGCTCCTCCAATCTCATATTTTAAATATGTACTTACGATATCTCTACATGAATACAAAACAGCCTATGTATGGGGAGACAGTGTGGGAGTCTGCCCTGAGCACCCTTTCAAAATGGGCGAGACTTTAAACGGAGCCCCTGGCTTGGATATCGACGCTGAGGTTAGGTTGGCTGAAAGGAAAGTGAAAGAGCTTCACGCCGATCAAAGTTTGTCTGACAAAGCTATCACAAGAACCTTAAAAGATTTAGGCATCCAAAGGTCTGTCAACTCTCATCCAAAGATTTACACCTGATTTGGCTTAAATTTATGCTACATAATTATTAATCAATGACTTAATCCAAATCGTCATCTCATGAAAAACTAAAAAGCTAACTCCATTAGTTATTAGAGCTTTCGAATCGTATGGTGATCTCTCAGTTAGGTCGACCACACACTTCATCAAAATCCTATCCACACTTTAACTCATATCGGAAATTGTAATAAGACTTGATTGTCTATGGGATGGGGCCACAGTTGTATAGTCTGTAAACTGTAAATTAATGCTTTGATAAGAGCTATTGCTTTCCAAGTAGCTAGAGAGACATTAACCAAAATTGAAATCATGGGTAACCCTAGTTGTAGTCCTCACAAATTCACAATGACGTGCAATAATAATCCCATATAAATCTCCAATTGACTTATTCAGAGTTAGTTGAGACTTTAATTCAGACTGATACACCAAGTCCAATAGTTGTCGATCGTATGCAAAAACGTAGTCACATTATTGTCCTATTTTTTTATATGAAATATATATATATATATGATAATTTAAACTTTATAGTTTGTCTAAAGTTTTCTGATATAGTTTTCATTCCTCACTCAAATTGAGTGAAGATAAAGGTAAATTAAGCTGATAATTAGGGTTTTGAATAATCAGGGCAAGGAAGTATGGATGGCCGAATCCATACGTATTTACCAAAGCAATGGCAGAGATGATAGTAGGCGAAATGAGGGGGGATTTGCCGGTGGTGGTTTTACGTCCCACAATCATTACAAGTACTTACGAGGAACCATTTGCTGGCTGGGCTGAAGGAGTCCGGTAAACCCTAACCCTAATCATGAACATTATTTTTCGTAAATACCCTCCGTTTAATAATTCATTCATTTAAATACAACACACAACTACATTTTTGTCTGCAGAACTATTGATAGCTTGGCTGTTGGATATGGAAAGGGCAGAATCACATGCTTTCTTGGGGACCCGTCCGCGGTCACCGATGTGGTGAGCAAATCACTATTTTGAATCAACTAGCAACAAAAAAAAAAGCAGTAGAAAGATAAGATGCAGCAACCAAATTTGTGATTGTCAATCGTTGTCGTTTCGATCGATATATTTTTTTGAAATGTAACAAAACGACGTCGTTTGAATCGAAATGTCATCGTTATGACATACACAACATTTTACTGCGCTGCACCAGATCTGACTCCAAAAATGCATAATTGAGTATGACATTACTTTAAATTTAATAGGGAGTGATTTTTTTTATAGTAAAACAGTGCGTGATTTGAATGCAGATACCAGCAGATATGGTGGTGAATTCAACGATAGTAGCCATGGCAACAAATGCTAACAATCCGACACAAGTAATTTATCAAGTTGGTTCATCAGTTTCACATCCAATTAAAATGGCTGCTCTTCAAGATATGGCATACCGTTACTTCACTGCAAAACCATGGATAGACAAAAATGGGGAGCCTATTAGGGTTGGAAAGGTCAGAGTCTTGAGTACCATGGATAGCTTCCAACGATATCTGACAGTTCGTTATCTCATACCCTTGAAGGTACTCTAAGCTAGTTATCTTGTTCTTTGTTTAAAGAAATCTCATCCAGAAAAATTTGGAACTTGAACATATATCTTTTTATCGTCGCAGGCACTTGATCTGGTCAACAAGGCGCTCTGCCAATATTTCCAACGTGTCCACTCAGATCTAGATAGGAAAGTTAAATTTGTCATGCGACTCATCGAGCTCTACAAACCATACTTGTTTTTCAAGGCAGTGTGAGTAGACCCAAATAAGTAACGCACCACTATTCCAAATTTTCTTCGGTATCTCGTACTCAGAAATCATTTTATTTATAACTATCCAGGTTTGATGATTTGAACACCGAGAAGCTGAGGATCGCAGCGAAAGACTTGTACAAGGATGCTGATGTCTTCTACTTCGATCCCAAAACTGTCGATTGGGAGGATTACTTTATGAACAAGCACATTCCAGGGATTGTGAAATATGTTTTCAAATGATTAAATCCATAAATGCAGGGTACATGAATCAAGTGCACGCCAAGCTTCTGCCGAAATCTCTATGTTATCAGTACTCTTGTAATCTCACGGACAGTTGTGATTGTGAATTGTGATGTTAAAAGGCAGCATAGACATACATATATATTGAACTGCCAATAAATGTGTGCATGAAAAGAAATGTGTTGATTTATTTTTCTCAAGTAAGTGGTTTAGTATTAGAATATTGTTCTTAATTTTAATGAAGAAGGAAGAGTCATTTAACGTGTATAATAATAACTGCTGTGTAAAGCGGAGCTTATGCAGCATTTCATGCATAAACCGTTGTATAAGTTTATTTTATGCATGGAGCGATTATGCGTCAATTGAAGTCGAACTCTTTCCCTTATTATTCCTTGCGTTTTTTAGGGAGTCTGATTCTTTTTTGAGACTTTTTAATGTCATTTAACCTTCGCCCTGGTCACTACGCCAATTTACATCCTACGCGACATTGTTTTTATGTCGCAAAAACTGCTAAATTTGTCGCATAGACTTTATGGTACGTTTAGTGTGTCGCGTAAAATCAGTCGCGTAATCGGAGTAGCGAAAAGTTAACGCGACAATTCGAAAAGGCGATAGTCGCGATAAGTTAAACGTTTATGCGGCAATTGACTATGTTTGTCTCATAAAACTGAGATGATAAATGTTAAATTTAACTATATGATTGTCGCATAAAACCTTTTTATTTTTTTTATTTCAATGCTACAAATATGATAAATATTAAATAAAACTTTGTATTTGAATTTACTTTTACATTAATCATTAAATAAAATTTATATTCAAATTAAAAATTACATTATTATAAATAAATGTACTAACAATACAAAAATTCAACCCAAAAAACTAGACAAACATTACAAATACATCATGATCCCTCGCACTACTTCATTGCTCCTTGCAGCTTAGCAAATTAACAGCATGAAGTCATCTATCTTCCTTATGTCCCCCACTCGTAGTCTGTTCCATGGATGTGTAATGTTTTATGGTTCAGGACTTTCACTCCTTTAATGTGACGTACTGCTCCACAACAATGACACCTTTCCCATAAGACCTGAGACATCATAAATGATAAAACACATGAGCAGCATTAGGACATACGTAAGTCAGTAACTTACTTTTCGTAGAGGAACAAGAGCTAGCAACCCGACAAAAGAACTGACGAATAGAAACCCAGCCATCCATCCAAATGCTGGGTCCTTATAGCTCCCAGACGTATTGCCCGGTGTATCCACTCCAGCTTGCTCATATGTTCTCTTGTTTAATCCCAGCAAGTATGATCCAAATCCACCTGCATATGATCCACAATCACGCCTAAACTCAAACCACTTACCAGCCGGATGCCCAACTAGTCATAAAATAGCAACAAGTTACAATTACGCAAGAAATCACAGTAAGTTAAAAAGGGCCAAAACCTACAGAAACCTTGGAATAACAAGCAACGGCACAAGTCTGAACCACAGTGTTCTCTTGCCTGGTAAAAGGAGTTGAAACAATCCCAGCCTTTCATCCGCAACTTCTTCAGGAGAAACGATGAAAATTCAAAGAAATAAGGGCCCTTAAATGACTCACTGGAACACAAATCCGCCAACTCCATCCCAACACATCCGCCAACTTCAATCCCTCCAGAATCGGCCGCCTCCGCCGCCTTACCGTCCTCAACGTCGCGGATAATGAAATCTCAGGCACGGGGCACCACCACCATCCCTGAATCCATCGTCAATCTCAGCCGCTTGATGCAGCTCGATGTCCGCAACAACAAGCTCTCAGGCCACATCCCGCGCCAGATCGATAGGCTCACGATGCTCAGCCCAGCTCTCTTCAGCAAAAATCAGATCTCCATCTCGGAGGATGCTGGCGTTGTCGGCGAGGATGTAAGCCATGAGGAAGGTGGCCGCGCCTGCTCGGAGTTCGGTCGTGAAAGTAGTGTTGCCACGAAAAGGTGAATTAGGGTTTCAAGATTTTGGGGAGATAAGACGAAATCGAATGGGAAAGTATGGGGTGAAGACGTGTGGATTTGGGTTTTATCGATTGGGCCTTGTATTTTTTGGGCCAAAACGTACCTTTATGTGACATTTTATGTCAGAATGGTCGCTTAAAGTTTTACGAAATTTGATATTTCACGAAAATTTCATTTTCCCTCCACGATATGTACTTTTCCCCCCAAAAATGAAATCATCTTTTGCGACATTTTCACCTATGTTTGTGCCTTAATCCATCATCATGTGTACTTAGCAAAAATGCTCAAACACTTTTCCACCCTTGCTGTTGTTAATTTTCAACTCATATCCACCTCCAAACACTATGACAGAGTATTAACTCGAACAAAACTTTGAAAATTTGAAGGATGCAAAAATGACAAGTATACATATATATGAGAGTATATATGAGTATACCTTCAAAAAGTGGGGTCATTTGCATTTCAGTTTCAGCGGATTAAGGTGGTTAGAACTCGAAGGCAGAATAAATTTGGAGTTCTGTTCTGCATTTAATATTTACGTTTACGCGACTTACTTTGGATAAAAATGTCGCTTAATCCAAATACGAAAAGGTCACTGATGGGGGCTAATTATATGACTTGTTGAATCAGTTAAACCCACCAAATTGGACAATTTATCTTGACATATTTCACTTGTTAGTCCCATTTTGCTCTACAGGCTATGTTGAGGTTTAGGGAAGAAACCAGCTTAAAAGAGGAGTTTTATGCCAGAAATAAATCACAAGTTGATCGGGTCAGTAGATGATCGAGGAACCCAGTCAGTGCCCGAGAAAGCCCCAGGCGTGACCGAGCTTCAGTACCGGGCCGCGACCGAGAAATACCGGGTCGCGCCCCAGGTCGATATCTGAGCAATCTCGGCCGAGGCCCAAAAATCAATACCGAAGAAATAAGGGTGCGCCCCAGGACAGCGCCGGGCATCGCTGCTGTATGATCGCCCGAGCGCTGAGGTTCATGACCGAGACAAACGCCCGAGCGCATCTGAGATAAACGCCCGAGCGCATCCGAGACAAACGCCCGAGCGCATCCGAGACAAACGCCCGAGCGCATCTGAGACAAACGCCCGAGCGCATCCGAGACAAACGCCCGAGCGCGCCTGAGATAAGGACCCGGCCAAGCGCCCGAGTCAAACTTCTTTCGACCAAAAACTCCGGCGACGTTCCAGCTACTTGCTTGGTCCGATGTCCATTGGAAGCACCTTGCTCTAAGAGCAGCCTGCCTGGTGAAGCACCTTGCTCAAGGGATGCCACACTTGGCACCAACTAGCTTAATTGCGGCTATCTTAAGGATGAAGGAAGCTCATAAGAAGACCACACGCACCAGCTAGCTTAAAGTCGGCTGGCCAATGAGAAGCATTACTTCTCCATGAAGCAACCTCCCATCCAAGGCAACACCCGAGGCAACACCCGAGACAGCCCCCGTTACATCGGCAAATACCAAGGCAACACCCAGCCTTCGACGAATATTACGCGGACGAAGTCCTCCGTGAACCTACCATGGGCGAGCTCTCAGCGCCCGATTTCGAAACCCAGTCGTGGTGCATAGACGAAGGCCCGGACCTAGAGAATATCGCTATAAACACATCGGTGGTCCATAATTTGCTGAAGTTCTCGGGAAATCAGGGAGAATCTGCTACTACTCATCTTCAACGTTTACATGGCATTTGCCAAAATTTAAAACCTTATGGAGTAGATGTGGATGATTTTAAATTAAAAGCATTTTATTTCTCCCTTACTGACTCGGCTAATGATTGGTTCCTCTCCTTACCTTCAGGTAGCATTCGAACATGGGCCCAAATGCAAAAGAAATTTGTGGAAAAGTACTACCCAGCCGGAAGGGCGATGCAAGTAAGGAGACAATTGCAAGAGATAAGGCAAGGGCCTAATGAGACCATGTACGAGTATCTAGAAAAGTTCAACCACTTGGAGCGAAGTTGCTGCACTCTTGGGTTGCCTGAGAAACTCATCATCGAGTACTTACTTGATGGCCTAAGGCCCCTCGACAAAAAACTCCTAGATGCCTCGGCTGGAGGATCGATGATGAACCTACCGCTGAGCGGCATAAGGGAGCTTGTCACTAGTGTTGCGGAGAACGCCCGGTTTAGAGAAGAGACGACTCGGCAAGAAGAGTTTTCCCGCATCAAGAACGTGGCACAAGCTGAGGTACCGATGAGTTCCTTGCCCGAGGAAATGAAGCAGATGAAGGAGATGATGATTCAGCTCCTACGAAGGCAGCCAGCTCAGATGAGGCCTTGTGAGTTTTGTGGTGGTTTGGACCATAAAACCGACACTTGCCCGACGTTGATGGAGAATGACCCGGAGGAAGTAAACGCAGTAGGTGGATACCAAGGATACAATAGCAGCGACCGAGCAGGACCGAGCCGGCAGTTCGGGCAGGCACCAAGACAAAACTGGCCGAACGACTCGAGGCAGTTCGGGCAGGCGCCCGGACAAAACTGGCGATACGATAACAACGCCCCGAGGAGAACGCAACAGGCCTCGCCTCAACCGGCTCAGCAGTTCTATCAACCGCCTCACCGGCAATACAACCAGGGCGGACCAGGCCAATATCCGCGAAAGGGACCGAATCAGTACCAGGCCGATCCGAGCCAGCAAGGCCCGAGCAAACCGCTCGAGGAAATTGTGAAGGACCTGTCCAACACGGTGCATCAATACATGGCAAAAACCGATGGAGCTATAGCAGACTTGGGCAAGCAAATGTCCCAGCTGGCCACCGAGGTGTCCGAGCTAAAAAATGAATCCGGCCGTCTCCCCTCGCAAACCATCCAGAACCCTAAAGGAATTATTAACATGGTAAGGGCATCCGACATGAAGGCGGCTATGGACGAAGCCGAGCAGGTTGGAAAACAACAACGACGAGGTCCCGAAGCTTACAAACCGACGACCAAGCACTACACCCGTAGGCAACGTCCTGATTGGAATCAAGAGGAGGACCGACCTAACGACGACGGGACGTGGGTTACGCATGCTGACAATGGACGCTATGCGTTCGCCGTTAACATGACACCTCCGCCAACAACACACTTTGACGTACCAGCATCTGGCTGGAATGATGAGGGCCAGAATTCATCTTACCCTACTAAGGCTATTGTCTACGAACGTCGTGCGGCTCGAAAAATGAATAAAAACTTGGAATCACGGAATGACCCAATGGCAAGTAAGCCCGTTACATGGTATCGCGAGGAACACATGGGAATAAGCAAGGACCCTGGAGCTTTTACAGTTACCTGTAGTTTCGGCAAGATCAAGGTTCACCATTGCTTGATTGATCCTGGAGCTGCAGTCAATGTTTTGCCATACCCTTTATATTGCTCATTGGGACTCGGTCCATTGCAACCACCAAGGATATCCCTTGAGATGGGGGACAAGTCTTGTGTCCAGCCAGTTGGTGTGCTTGAAAGCTTACTACTCCGTGTGGGAAAAATCGTCGTTCCTACGGACTTTTATGTGATACCAATCAAAGAATTCAGCAAGGATGATCCTCCAACAATCATATTGGGACGACCATTCCTTTACACCACGGATGCGAAAATCAACATGGGAAAAGGCTCACTATCACTAGCATTCAGTGGTAAAACCGCATACTACAATATCTATGGCGATAACCGCACAAATATGAAGAAACCTCCGGAACACTGTAGTCCTAACCCAGGCACATCATCCAGATAGAAATCAGGAAGGGACGAGGCTAGAATCGACACAGGAGCCCCGGTAAAATTTGACTTAAGCCGCCCATGGGATCCCAGCTGGTGATCCCAATCGTCGAGCCAACGACGTTAAACAAAGGCACTTGCCGGGAGGTAACCCGGCACATTTTTGTGTTCATACGGCATTTTCTTTTAATTTAGGTTTAAATCATACTCATCCCCTCGCATTTGGAAGGAATTTGATCTTTTGTGCAGGAACAGCAGTCACGCTCGGGAATGACCGGGCTTCGCCCGAGAAAGACCGAGTCGCGACCGAGAAGTACCGGGGACGCGCTCGAGGAACACCGAAGCGCACCCGAGAAATTCCGTCTCCCTACCGAACTTCCTCGAGCATCAACCGAATCTGGCTGAACCAAGGCCTATCGTTTGCTCTTACATCCACGACTTAGCAACGACAATATCAAGGGAGTTCGAACCCTTTTCTCTTATGTCATTTCCTTTCCAAGATCCCTTAGTTTTTTGCCTTTTGAACCAAGTCGTGCCGCGAGGCACGGCTTCGTTCAAAAGTGTGGGGTGAGTCATTGCACATAGTAATCAGCATGTTTTTCTTTCTTTTTTCCTTAGTTTTTATCTTTTTGCCACTCTTGAATATAAGCTTCATGATGTGAAATAGATGGATCCGAATTCATACATGTCCTTGTGAGATCTAAATTGCGTTAAAACTTTAGAACTTCACTTCTTATTTGTCTTTACGTGCCGAGATAAATAGGGATGTGGAGTTGACAGAAAACACCCTAGTAAGGTTTGACAAGCACTCGGAAGGCCGGGTCTCACTATATGGTTGTCCGACGTTAGTGGAGGTTAGCACTTCGGGTTACTTGGGTATCGAGTGGACTCCGCCGTGCAGCGTTTATGCAAGAGGCGGGACGGGAATCAAACCGTCCTATCTCTAGTTCAAGTAGCCGGGAAAATAGCCGAGCGACCCTCGTCTTGACCCGCGCGAAAGGGCAAGGATGAGAAAGAGCGGGGAGGCATTTCCATATGCTCTCGGGCGATGATTGGACCTCCAAAAAGTGAAGACAAAGCAGTTCACAAAAGAGCAAAATTCAAGAAATCAAAGGCCAAAGGCCATATTGTGAAGGTTTTAACCAAGGCAAAAAAAAAGTGAAGCATTCAAATTCAATATCAAAGGCCGAAGGTCAAGTCACTACAAATGCTGTTCTTCCAAACAATATAAAAGACTCGACCCATTTAGCCCGAACAAATCATGTGCTAGAGAAAGCTGCGGAAGATAACCATATAGCCGAGTCCAGCCCGAAGAGTGCGTACAAGAACCTAAAAAAGGGCTATCTCCAATACATCCAAATTGGTTTGCATCACGGCTCGGAGGTACAAGTATTAAGTTATTTTCTAAATTTTAAACACTCTTTATTTTGACATCAAGTGATGCATGAGTAGGAAAAGTCTAGACTAGCACTCTATCATTCATGGCTAGGACCTTTAGGTATTAGTTACCTCTTCTCACTAGCCTTGTTCGGGACGACCAAGTATAAGTGTGGGGTGGTCTGATGGGGGCTAATTATATGACTTGTTGAATCAGTTAAACCCACCAAATTGGACAATTTATCTTGACATATTTCACTTGTTAGTCCCATTTTGCTCTACAGGCTATGTTGAGGTTTAGGGAAGAAACCAGCTTAAAAGAGGAGTTTTATGCCAGAAATAAATCACAAGTTGATCGGGTCAGTACATGACCGAGGAACCCAGTCAGTGCCCGAGAAAGCCCCAGGCGTGACCGAGCTTCAGTACCGGGCCGCGACCAAGAAATACCGGGTCGCGCCCCAGGTCGATATCCGAGCGATCTCGGCTGAGGCCCAAAAATCAATACCGAAGAAATAAGGGTGCGCCCCAGGACAGCGCCGGGCATCGCTGCTGTATGATCGCCCGAGCGCTGAGGTTCATGACCGAGACAAACGCCCTAGCGCATCCGAGATAAACGCCCGAGCGCATCCGAGACAAACGCCCGAGCGCATCCGAGACAAACGCCCGAGCGCATCCGAGCGCATCCAAGACAAACGCCCGAGCGCATCCGAGACAAACGCCCGAGCGCGCCCGAGACAAGGACCCGGCCAACCGCCCAAGTCAAACTTCTTCCGACCAAAAACTCCGGCGAAGTTCCAGCTACTTGCTTGGTCCGATGTCCATTGGAAGCACCTTGCTCTAAGAGCAGCCTGCCTGGTGAAGCACCTTGCTCAAGGGATGCCACACTTGGCACCAACTAGCTTAATTGCGGCTATCTTAAGGATGAAGGAAGCTCATAAGAAGACCACACGCACCAGCTAGCTTAAAGTTGGCTGGCCAATGAGAAGCATTACTTCTCCATGAAGCAACCGCCCATCCATGCCTATAAATAGAAGAGCTCCACCCCTTTCTTTCATGTCCGGAAGTAGTGGTCCTTTGGTGTGTCTTCGAGCGATTGTGTGGCAAACATATGCGATTTTAGTGATAGTTTCTTAGAAAGGAAACGAGAACTTGTGGGTTGACAACACTTGTAGAACTTTGCACTAGCAATCAAAAGCTTAATTCTCCTCTACTCACTCTTGTTTACTTTTGGTTTCAATGGTTATTATATTCACTCCCATGAGTATTCGTAGCTAAATTTCCATTCGGTCGAAGGAGTGCTTGTACTATGAAACCGTTCTAGACCCTTGCTTTCATGTTACTTTAATGTTTTAGCTAGTTCTTGTGCCTTCGGGGTGGACATAACAAGGAAGAGTGGATGCTTGACATGGCAAAGCTCTTCCGAGTAGTTCATTCCCTCTATAGTCGCTTGGTTTGTTCGGAAATGAGGGATCAAGCGACTGCACTTAGGTTAGTATACCTTGAAATGGGGTATTAGCCTAGCTAGAACTAGTAAGCTTTGTCTTGAAATGGAAAAGCCATAGGAACAAATGCTTGAAATGGCTTTGTTTGGAGTTATGTCTTGAAATGGAATAATTCACTCACTAGAACATTTGGTTAATTCATTGGAGGTCGATGATGAACGGGGACCTGATACAAGACTCCTAAGACCGGATTCCTTGTCTTCAAAAGAATCACCTTTTAATTACTTGCACTTTACTTTCTCGCACATTTACTTCTTGTCTTTAAATTTCCCAAGACTTCGACCTTCAAGCATTGCAAGACTTGGACCTTCAAGCAACTTATTTTCACGCACTTTACATTTCTTGCACATTTATTTTCAGTCCTTTACCTTTCAAGATCTTTATTTTCAGCACTAAACCTCAACCAAAAACCCCAATTGTCTTTACTTTATTTATTGCTTTCAAAAGAACAATTGTTTCCAACCAACTTCTCTTGGGTTCGACCCCTACTTACCGCTTGCTATCATTAGTGAGCCACTAAAGTAGTGGACTTATAAATGTAAATTTGCAGGTCACGACGACAGCCTGTCAGTCACCTCTCTTTAATGCACATAAAATTTGAAACATTGAAGGATTGTCATGCCAACATCTACTTCGGGGATTTTAATTTGTACTATTATGCGGCATATTTTCAGTTGTCGCAAAAATCAAGTCACATAATAGGTTTAACGTGACAAACTTTTCGTGTCGCTTAAAATAATGTCGCAATACCCATATTACGTGACAAACTTTTCGTGTCGCTTAAAATAATGTCGCTTCATCCTCTTTATGTGACAACATGTTTTGCGTCGCGTAAAATAATGTCGCATATTTGTGTTATTGCGACAAACACATCAAACGTTGTCGTAAAAACTGTTTAATGCGACAAAGCTTTTGCGACGGCGTTCAAAACTTGTCGCGTAGGATATAAAATGGTGTAGTGGGTGTTTCAGTTATTAAATCACTCTCTATCGATGTCGAAGCCTTAAAAAGATCAAGAATATGTAAAAAATTATAGATTCGAAGCAAAACATGGCATAAGGGCACTATATGACTGGCCCAAGTCAATGGGAAGCTCACAACGGTTTCGGGCAGCAATATGTAAAAGGCCCAATATCTTATAAATAATAAATTATTATATATAATGCTAAGTGGTCGGATATGGTGCAAATGCCAGAAACGGTGCAAAATACAAACTCATCTAAATCCTTCGTTTTTGTAATCCAATGGCTGATGTTAATTAGATTAAACAAATTAATAACTGAATTTTATACGTGTATCTCTCCATGGAAGGGCATAATTGACCTAACAAAATAAACAAAATTCAAAAACCTACCCCGTATCTCTCCTCACACCCACCAAAACCCGACGATTTTGGAAACCAGAAACCTTCGCATCTTGGAAGACCAAAGTCGCGATTCATCCAAAATCTCTCAGCACATCGATAAAGTTAGGGTTTGCAGTTCAGTGGTCGTAAGCTACGCACACGATTCGTCGAAGAACGATTTTTAGGGTTTTGGGACAATGTCGACAAACGATATGGTGAGTTAGTTTACTGGGTTTTGACCCTAATTCAGTTCGTTTAATTTACTGTCCGTAGATGCTGTACCTTTGACCGTTGTGGGTGTTGCTGAACCGTCTCCTGACCTAGAACTGCGTTTTCAAACTATTGTTTTTAAACAAACTAGCCAACTGTATAATTCCTCAACACCATAATATAATTTGTCATGTTATGTGGTTAGGTAATTCAGCATGAGTAGATATCAAGGGCCCCCGTGCATAATTCGTCAAAAGTATTACATAATTCGTCCTCTTGAATTTGACCTTTAAACCATTTTCCATTTGTTTGACATCGACGAACTATAAAATAGTAATGACGAACTATAAAATGGTGATGCCTAATCTTTAAATAAATGTACGCATGCCTGAACCGTAGCTCTGTTGTAATCTTTATCTATGATAGTGTATGATATGTGATCACCATCACACCTCATCATCTCATTGTAACATCTAAATACCCCTGCGAAGATTTCATTTTGAAATTCCTTAAAGATGTTATTGATAAGTCGTAGTTGTACGACTATTTTATATGTTTAAACCCTGTCTCTTAGTGTTATCTGTATATTATTTCACTACCTGTGTGTAGTTTTCATTCTCAGGTACATTCGGAGACCATAGAAGGAATACCGGCTAAAGAGAGCCTATTAGAAGATGTTCTGCGCGGAAAGAAATGAAGACCGAAGCACTTTGGAATTTTCATCAGTTCAGTACGCGGACGGCTGAAGATTAAAGGCGCGTAGGTCTATTGATTTATCAATAATATCAAGACGTCCGCGGGTGACAAATTGTCGAGGCGTCCGCGGGTATGTCCAGCTGTCAAAAATTCCTAAATTCGGATTTGCATATCTCGGAAGAAAACAGACGGGATTCGAGGAGCCTCATGGGGGAAGAGAAAATCTGATTTCGAAGAGTCAATTGGAGAAGATAAAAATACAAAAGGATAGGAAGAATCAGGGATCTTTGGGCCGTGTGAAATTGGTGTGAATTTGAGGAGACACACTTGAGAAGAAAAAGGGAGGAAAGAAAGAGAGAAACAGACGTCTTCTTTTTGGTTCCCTTTTGGCCGTGAGTTTTGTAGTTTTTTGGAAGGTTTTGGGAAAAAGACACACGGAAGAAAAAGGTAGATTGATCAGCGGCTTGGGAAGAGAAGAAAGGCTTGGAGAATTCGACATTAGTATTTTCATCTCATTTCATTTCATTACAAACTTGATTATGTATTCTATTACCATTAGTAGCTAAACTCATTTGTGTAGGCTAGAACTTGATATTGTGATGTATTGACTTGAGACTTACATTGAATTTCTATGTTTTGCGCTATATTACTATGCATTGTTTATGGATTTGATATGCTAGCATAAGTGGAACCCTAGCGGGGGAGCTAATGTTTGTGTGTTAATTTTGATTATCAAAGTTTACTAGCAACCTAGCGGGGATAGTAAACTAGGATACGAGTAATATACCACTAGGATTGACACCCTAGGACAACTTGTAGTGCAACCTAGCGGGGAGCTATAAGTTGTAAAACATTAGAAATCAAAACGGTTGGGTTAATGATTTAGTCTTACATCACAATCGAAAGTTCTAGCTTGCACATCTCTTTGAACTTATTACTTGAATTTGTGTGACAATTGCTCATCTTGACACGTGATCATTGTTGCTTAATTGTGTTTATTTTTACTTGTTCGAAAACCCCCCCAATTGTTACTCTAATACTTAGTGAACAAATTCTCAACCGATCTCTGTGGATTCGACCCGACTTACCACTTGCTAGTCGGAAAAAGAAATGTTGTTTTTGCACAGGTACAACGACACCTGTCAATTATGCTAGAAAATGTTAGCTGCATGCCTTTCAATATCAAGTTCAGTCTTTAAAATAGGGGAATACTTAGTGGATTCGTTGTCTAACGTCTATCTATTGTTTTTTGCGTGTCCATAATTCCCCTGTCAAATGCCATATAAAACTCCACCAATGTCATTTGATTATGCAAAAACCTCCCAAAAAATGAGTTCTCACTTTCAGATCTGGATGTTGTCCTTAATAACTTCCCCATATGCACATTTTTCAAATACACAGGGATCCATGAAGTCCTAATCCTGTATATGTTTGACAACCAATTATGCCCTTCAAGTCTATATTTTTCAATGACACATTTCCATTGTTCTTCAAAATCAGCAGCATCAATATGATCGGACCAGATTGCTGTACTGATATTTTTCATAAAATCTGTTAGATTACATAAGGGAACACCAACCTACACAACATGCAATAATAAGAAATCTGATACACACATTGTATTAAATAAATTTATATAAATAGACGAACAATACCTTTGCTTTCATCTTCTCAGCAATGTGCCACATACAAAAGCGATTTGTACTTTTGGGGAATGTTTTAGCAATAGCAGCCTTCATAGCTGGGTCTTGATAAGTGACTAAGACACTGGGTAAACAAAATATCGACTTTCGGAAGCATTCACGAAGCCAAGTATACGAATCCACCTCCTCATTAGATATTAAAACAATTGCAAGGGTAACAGAACTCTTGTGGTTATCAACATCGGTGAATGATACAAAAACCATGTTTTACCTGCATATTTTCAGACCTAATATTACTGGTAAATTATAAATTGAATATGAAGAACTATGTACACAGTGGTTGACGAACTATAAATAGTACTAAGAAATAACTAATACTGATGGGCGACTTACTTGTTAATACTGTATGTTGCATCAAAACACACAACATCAACAAACATTTCCCTATCATTATTGGCCGACATTGAGTCTGCCCAAAAAAGTCTGGCGAGAGTATCTTCTTCATCCGCAACATATTCAAACACATATCCCTTGCAATAATCCCTTTTGTTCTTTAACTGTTTGACGGCCATTTCAGCATCACATCCACCAATAAATGTCTTCATATCTCTTTAAAAAAATTTAAAGTCTGTCAAAGTAGCACCAATGTTAGAGTAACTGCCAACCATTTCTTTCACCAAGCAAAACGCTCGAGTTGCTCCAATCCTCATGTGGCCCAAATGCATAATAAAATTCTGTTTGGCAATACTCAAATGCCTGTTTTGCATCAAAAACTGTTTCACAAAGGTTGAAGCGAGATGATGATTATGGTTCTCATCAAACACGTAAACAGAATACATGCCTCCATCAACTAGCTTGAAATACAATTCAGCATCACATCCACATCTAGTTTCTTTCCAAGCTCTCTTATTCGGATTAGGATTTTTTAACGTGTCTACCTTCGTCTTTTGGCGCTTCAAACCTTGACGGTGGCACAACATATGTTTCAACTATACTACACCATCAATGCTGATTGTCGTACTGACACGAACACTGAATCCAGCTATTTGAGCATAATTCTCGTAGAATTTGACAACATCATCCGGAGATAAAAACTTTTGAGCAACAAATGGCTTGTGTTGGTCAGGGCATTTGGGCGTCCAGAATGCAACGCCACTTTGAGAATAGTAAAATGGTTTCATTGAATCAAAGTTCTCAGTTGGATCAATGGTACCTGCACACAAGATATGCACTCTCTGAAAAATTAATCACCACTACTTTCGTTGATATTTAGAAAGGATCGCACAGTTCATCACAATTCATATTCGCCACAACATTCAGTGGACAAAAAACTAAAAATAAAAAACATTCAAACCTCCGATGTTGATGTCGGCCATGACAACAACATTATCTCTGACGACGATGAATCGAGGGAACGACTTTGCACGAGAACGATCCACAAATTCTGGAGAATGAAACCCTATTTGATTTGATTGAACACGACAGCTTAGGAAACTGAAGATCGATCAGTTACGATCAAACCATATTTACGATTAGAACTTAATTGTATATCATATTTGCCCCTATTCACATATCAATTTGAATTTAAACAGATTTATTTTCCGTTAATCATATCCATCCTAATAATAAAATGAAGGATTGAGATAATTTTGTATTTTTCATAATAATTTGAACTTTGTACCTAATCCAAAATCATAATACTAAAATACAAATATCTAAAAAGGCCTCCTGAAAAATTATGACACGCAGGAGTAAAAGGCAGCTCAGTGGAGCGCCTCTCCCCTGCCCACGTCGCAGGCGTGAGTTCGAAACTCCTCTAACCCACTAACTACTAATTGTTGTAACCCCCAATCAAAAAAAAAAAAAAAAATTATGACACGCAATTGAGCCGGCCCTGACAAGCTCGAGTGTACAAAAATGCCAGTCAACGAAGAGTATGTTGGGCTTTTATTTTTATTATTATTTTTATGTTGGGCTTTTAAAAAAGGTAACACTATGCAAGAATCTTTGTGTCCCATATTGGTATTTCATATTGGTATTATTTTTGGGAAAAAACGAGTTGTTTTTATCCGAATTTTTTTCTTCCATAATTACGGTCTAGCTAAGTACTACAACTATAATAATGGAGCAGGCAATCTTTAAGCTAATAACATGAATTCATAACCATATTTTTTTTGACACATCATAATCATAGTTGAGTGAAAATTAATTGAATAAATATCCAATTGTGCTAAAGAGGAGAGATTAATTGGCTTATATAATTCTATAAAATCATAATTCAAAAGTTTGTGCTTTTGAGTCCCGGTGGATATATTCCTATATGAGCTAACGAAATTCAACATGGTTTCATAGCGCATGGTACGATCTGGGCCAAGTATACGGATGTGGGACGTACGTCATCACAATAAAGGGCACCCCTAATGAACGAGAAGCTAGCTGCAGAGCTGCTCGAAAGACTTGTGAAAGAGTGCGAGTAAACTAGCTGGGCCAATGGGAAGTCGCAGGGTGACAAAGTAATGATCAAGGGAGAGAGCCTGTGACATTTCTCCAATTGAGGGCGAGATTGCTGCGTGAAAATTAATTGGACAGAAGGGAAGAGAGATTAATTGACTAACATACTTCTATTAAAACATAACTTACAAGCTTAAGGTTTTGAGTCACAATGAATCTATATTTCTATATGAGTTGTTGAAATTCAACGAAGTTGCCAAGCTAGCAGAAAAAAAGAAGAAAATAATATATGATCAATCATAAATATAGTAGAGGAATGGGCTACCACAAGAAGATTTGGAGATCTCCCCAAATCTGTTCTAAGTCAACATTAAAACTTCAATTATACAGTATGGGGTAAGCCACACATTTCTGATATGAGTCATAGATTACGACCCAGTTATAAGTCTGTATGAAAAAAATATATCAATTTATGAAACGTGCCAACACAATCCACCTTCCAAAATTAACTGTTGCTAGCTGTACATTGCTTTACCCATATTCAATTGTTGATAAGCTTGTATAAAAAAAAAATTTGTTGATAAGCTATATGCAGAAAGAGAATGTACATCTCTGCATCCTATCAAAAAAAGAATGTACATCTCTGCACTTTAATCATTTTTTTTATGAGATCTGTACTTTAATCATCAATCACCATGATTGGAGCTCTTTGGAAAAAAAATTGCGAAAAGGGTAGTTTGATGGTCAGCGAAATAGTTGATGTGCCTATTTCTCTAGTGTTATCAAATGAGAAGGTGTACACGATCAATAAGCGACTTCGAACGAAGAAAGACCGGCGAATGAAACCGAGTGCAGTAAGTGGGGTAGATGACAAGTCGGTCATCGTGACTACTCAAGAAGATATTTTTGTAAATTGTTTTCTTTTAATTTATCTGTTTAGTGGTTTCGAGTTAACTGTGTTAAGTGACGGAGTGATACTCCGTTTTTAATCGTTACATGCCTATTTAAAAATTGTAATTGCTCTTTAATTATCATTTTCTATAATTCAAACCGTAATTTGTTAATAGGTGGTAATTGATACCTCTATTTGTCATTTTCCCAAAATTAAATATACAAATATAACAGACACCTAACAATGCTTCTTTAGAATTGTAATTCCTGTATGTATAAAACAAACAATCATTACGAATTCGAAAGTGTAGAGTTGATTGCGGATCGGATAGAAACAATGATGGATATCGAAAAACACGAAACAAAAAAGCTGGACGCAAGCAATTATTCTGGTTCGGAACCTCGTGTTCCTATTCCAACACCAATATGAGAGATTTTATTGAGCCAATGGAACAATTGAATGTACAACAACACTTGAGACAAGCTCACGAACAAATTATAACAATAGAAACGAAGCAATTCTGCTTGAATCGAAAAATCTCAATTTCAGAGCTCAAGAACTCTAAATCTGCAGAATCCCAGAAATTGAACGTGCCAGGAGAATTTATCCATTGTTGATGACGACCCGAAACGACGACGTCTGAAAACTCAGTCTCGGCCTGAACGACAGCGTTTAATACCCTCTTCTTCGCGCTCAAAACCGCAGCACCAAAACGGCGACGGTTTCTTAACACGCGTGCCCAGTTTCAACCTTACCACAAAACAACAGCGCAGCCTAAACCAAGCAACACCAAACTTCCCCTTCAAGCTCAAATTTCCTTCCTGCAAACTTCCAGCCCTTTTCTCACTGAATCCCAAGCATAATACATTAAGTAAATACAACATATTGGCCCAACAAATAGCAGGCAAGACAAATTCAGAACAACTTTCACAATCTCCACCTTGATCTTACATTAGTCTTGACTTATCCATACTCTCATATTGGCTTCCCTGCAAGTTGACTATCAGCCATGTGAATTAGGCTCAAGCATATCCTGAACCTTTCCCAATTCTTTGGTTTAGTTAACATGTCCGCATGATTGTCATCAGTGGAGATTTTCTCAATGCTTATTGATCAGTCGAGTTTTCGACTGATTTATGGCCATTCTTGATGGGACGTATTTATACGACTCATCAAGTACAACTAAACCAACCAAATAAGACATTTGGTCATACGAACATGTGCTTGTTGATGTCGTTTTGTGTATATAGGCAATTTTGGAGTCTAAAGAGGAATCACGCTTAAAAGGGGAGATTTGCGCCCAAAAACATGCCAAGTCAATTCTGGCCCAACAAAGGATCGAGAAAAAGTCAGCTGCGTCCAAGAAAAGCCGGACGCGTCCGAGAGCCAGCACCGAGAAAACCAGGCCGCGCCCAGGCATCACCCAGGCATCACCGAGGCCCGGGTCCGAGAAACCAGGCCCGCGTCCGAGCCTGGTTGGCCAGCGCCCGAGCTGTCTAGCACTGAATTCAATTTGCTCGGGCAAACGAGCTGATATCACAAATCCACCTCCAGCAAAGTGATCAAAATGGAAAATAAGGTGGACAATGTCGGAAAACCAAGGAGAACGCCCGAGCAGATTGGCAGTTGGCCCAATTCCAAAGGTCCCCCGCGCGCTGATAGGCACCGAAACCAAGTCGCTCGACCAAACCAGATAATCTGGCAAATCTGGCTCGACCAAGTTGTTTGAAATGCCCAACAACTCAGACGATCTCACTTCCCAGACAAAACGCCCGAGTGGAACCAGCTCAACCCGATCAAGGCCAAACTAGGGCAATTTCGGCCGTTTTGGGATTTCGACCATGCTCCGGGAAGAATCTGGCTTAGCACCCTTCTTGAGATCGTCTTAGAATGACTTTGTTGTTCATAATCCACTGTTTAACAGCCAAGAACCGCCGGCCAAAATTCTGGCCAGATTCCGGCCAACTCCGGCCAACCTCCGATCAAGCTCCGATCAAGCTCAGGCCAAGCACAACCAAGTCCAACCAAGTTTCGGCCAAGAAGTTTCAACCAAGAACCGACTTCCCAATATTCCGGTTAACTTCTACTAATCATTTCGGTTTTGTTTTGGAATCCGGTTTGCCTCAACTATCCAAGTCTGGTTGGCCTCATCTAATCCAAGCTAGTTGCCCTTTGGATGAAGCGAAGCTCAAGTCGGTTGGAGGCAAGTGACAATGCAAGTGGGGTGACTTTTGGCTAAACCAATCAAAATGAAGTGCTTTTGGGATATTTCAAGGCCAAAGCTTATCTTCTCCTCCCCTAAACCGACTTCCCTAGCCGATAAATAGAGGGCTTGCCTCATGTAATGTGTAGCCTTCGAAACCCCAAGTCCTTAGAGAGAAGAGAGCTTAACTCTCTTCTCTTTATTTTCAATACAAACACTCTCTACATTTTACTTTGTTCTTCACTTGTTCTTGAGCTCCAAGCTCTTTACTTTCCAGCCAGCACTCTTCACTTTGTTGTCAAGTTCTTGATTTGGAGCTCCTCTCCCTTACTTTCTTGTCTTGATAAAGCCACGGTTACTTGTAATCTTTGACATGAATACAAGTAGCTAAAGCTTTCCTTTTCATTTCCTTGTCAAAGCTCACGGCTACTTGTATTCCTTGACATGAATACAAGTAGCTAAGGCTTCTTTTACTTTCTTGTTGCTCATGGTTACAATTGCTCTTGGTTACTTGTCTTTACTTTTTTCTTGTTTTTTTCTTTTACTTTTGTAAGTATGGTGCTTGTATTCCTTGACATGAATACAAGTAGCTAAGCATATTCGGTCAAAGGGTGTTCATACTTGTGTATGCATCTTATGACTAGAACTTAATGCTATTTTGTGTCAACTAGTTCCGTGCCATTATTCGATTGAACAACAAGGCTAAGTGAATGCTCGAAAGAGGAAAGCTTAGCTGAGTAGTTCAATCTTGATTAGACAACAAGGCTAAGTGGATGCTCGAAAGAGGAAAGCTTAGCCGAGTAGTTTAATCTTCCTTAAGTCGCTTGGTTGATCGTAACTGAGAGATCAAGTGGCTGCACTTAGAAATAGAAGTCTATGTCTTGATTTTGGAGTAGATTGTGGTGTAAGTTCTAGAAATGGCCTTACTTTAGGGTTTAAGTCTTGAAAAGGAATAAACCCACACTTATGAACACAAAGTAAGATCATTTGACGTCTATGATGGTTGTCTCACAAGTAGAGACCCTAGACTTAATATCTTTCGTCCTTACTTATCAGCACTTTACTTTCCTGTCATTTACTTTCACACACTTTACATTCAGTACTTTACATTTCAGCACTTTTCTTTTCATCACTTTACTTTTTAGCACTTTACTTTTAAGCACTTTACTTTCACGCACTTTAATTTCAGTACTTTACTTTCAGCACTTATTTTCAGTCATTTACTTTCAGTCTAAAAAAACCAATTGTATTTACTTTCATTTTCTTTCTTTTTAAAGAACAACTATTCCACACTGACTCTCTTGGGTTCGACCCCTACTTACCGCTTGCTAATCCAATAGTGAGCCAACAGTAGTCGACATTATAAATGTAAATTTTGCAGCGCACAACGACGTGCTGTCAAATATTGGCGCCGTTGCCGGGGAGTTGTGCATCGGAATAGTTGTTATTTTTACTTTTTTGTTTTTCTTTCCCTTCTGATACCATGAGGATAGTCGTTGCACATAAAGTTCAGTATGTTTTTCTTTTCCCTTAAAATTATAACTTTTTGAGAATATAAACTTTCATGATGTGAAATAGATAGATCCGAATTCATGCATTTACCTTGTGAAAACTTAACTGTGTGAAAACATGAGAATTCAACTTTCTGCTTGTACTTTTGTGCTAAGATAAACGTAGGATGTGGAGTTGAAATAAATGCCCTAGAGAGGCTTGACAAGCACTCTAGGGACCGGATCCTTACTATACGGTTATATGAAGACTATGGAGGTTAGCACTTCGTGGCTTCTTGGTAAAGAGTGGACTCCGCCATGCAGCGTCTATGCAAGAGGTGGGACGGGAATCAAACCATTCATTCTCTAGTCCAAGTAGCCGGGAAAAGAGGTGAGCGACCCTCAACTAGACCCTCGCCGAAACGACTACAATGAGAAAGAGCGGGGAGGTATTTCCATATGCTCTCGGGCGATGATTGGACCTCCCAAAAGTGGAGAAAATGGACATGCAATTCATCAAAGGAGCAAAGCTCAAAGAAGAAAAGGAAGAAATCAGCCAAAATGGTGAAACCAAACCGAAGCAAAAAAGTGAAGTACTCAAAGAGTCAAATCAAAGGCCAAAGGCCAAAGTCACTACAAAAAGCTGTCCTTCCAAAGAAAATCAAAGTTCTCAACCGTGAAGCCCGAATCAATCACGTGCTAGAGGAAGCAAGTAGTATAACCATATAGTAAGATCGGATCCGAGAGTGCAGTTCAAAGGCCTAAAAAGGACTATCTCCCAATCATCCAAATTAAATTGCATCTCGGCTCAAAGGTACAAGTATCTAGTTACCTTCATCTTTGCGCACAATTTCGTTTGGAAACAAGTAAGTTATGCATGCTAAGGTGAAATCTAGTCTAGCATCCAACATCCATATCTAGGACTTAGGGTGTTTTTATTCCTCTTTTGACTAGACTTGTTCGGGACCAACAAGATTAAGTGTGGGGGTATTTGATGGGACGTATTTATACGACTCATCAAGTACAACTAAACCCACCAAATAAGACATTTGGTAATACGAACATGTGCTTGTTGATGTCGTTTTGTGTATATAGGCAATTTTGGAGTCTAAAGAGGAATCACACTTAAAAAGGGGAGATTTGGGCCCAAAAACATGCCAAGTCAATTCTGGCCCAACCAAGGACCGAGAAAAAGTCAGCCGCGTCCGAGAAAAGCCGGACGTGTCCGAGAGCCAGCACCGAGAGAACCAGGCCGTGCCCAGGCATCGCCGAGGCTCGCGTCTGGGAGTGCCGAGGCCCGAGTCCGAGAAACCAGGCCCGCGTCAAAGCCCGACTAGCCAGCGCCCGAGTTATCTAGCACTGAATTCAAGTTGCTCGGGCAAACGAGATGATATCACAAATCCACCTCGAGCAAAGTGATCAAAATGGCAAATAAGGTGGACAATGTCAAAAAACCAAGGAGAACGCCCGAGCAGATTGGCAGTTGGCCCAATTCCAAAGGTCCCGCGCACGCTGATAGGCACCGAAACCAAGTCGCTCGACCAAACCAGCTAATCTGGCAAATCTGGCTCGACCAAGTTGTTTGAAATGCCCAACAACTCAGACAATCTCACTTCCCAGACAAAACACCCGAGTGGAACCAGCTCAAGCCCGATCAAGGCCAAACTAGGGCAATTTTGACCGTTTTGGGATTTCAACCATGCTCCGGGCAGAATCTGGCTTAGCACCCTTCTTGAGATCATCTTAGAATGACTTTGTCGTTCATAATCCACTGTCCAACAGCCAAGGACCACCAGCAAAAATTTTGGCCAGATTCCGGCCAACTCCGGCCAACCTCCGATCCAGCTCCGATCGAGCTCCGATCAAGCTCCGATCAAGCTCAGGCCAAGCACAACCAAGTCCAACCAAGTTCCGGCCAAGAAGTTTCAACCAAGAATCGACTTCCCAATATTCCGGTTAACTTCTACTATTCATTTCGGTTTGGTTTTGGAATCCGGTTTGCCTCAACTATCCAAGTCCGGTTGGCCTCATCTAGTCCAAGCTAGTTGCCCTTTGGATGAAGCCAAGCTCAAGTCAGTTGGAGGCAAGTGGGGTGACTTTTGGCTAAACCAATCAAAATGAAGTGCTTTTGAGATATTTCAAGGCAAAAGCTTATCTTCTCCTCCCCTAAACCGAATTCCCTAGCATATAAATAGAGGGCTTGTGATGGACCATAATTGTATGAATCATAAACAAAGTTAAACCGACCAAATTTGACGCTTTGTCTATTTAACTTTTGCTTGTTAGTTCTGATATTTATCTGCAGGGTATTTTGGAGTCTAGAGAGAATACAGGCTAAGGAGGAGTTTTAAAGCTGAAAATGAATTATGAGTCATTCCAGGTCACGACCAAATTCTGACTTTCAAGAACCGGACGTGGAATCACTCAAAACAAATCCAACCGAAGGGCAACCAGAGTCAGTCCGGAGCTGAAAGGACCGATGGCTTTTGGGGAAAAGATCACAAACTCACATCCACCTCTCCCCTCATGCCACCTAGCCGGCGGCTAAGCTCTCCTCCTCTCCTCCATGGACATGTGGCCGGCGGCTATGGGAAGGGTGACATCACCCGATGGCTTTTGAGCTCTTCCTCCCATTTGATGACAAGTGTTGGCTCCTTATGGTCTCCCTTAGCCTATAAATACCAAGCCATTCTCACTTGTAATCTCATCCCAAGGTGTGGAGAGCTCATCTCTCTACACATTCCAAAAATCACAAATCACTTATCTCTCTAGATTGAGAGCACAATCATGTAATCACTTTATTTTGGAATCGAAGCTTTATCACTTTCAACGGTTTTTGTAAGTACTCTTTTCTTTACTTTACTGTCTTTTCAATTCAGCAACTTTACTTTCCTGTCTTTACTTTCGAAAACTTTACTTTACTGTCTTTCAAAAACCTATACTTTTCAATGCACTTAGCTATGATGTCCTGTTCCATGAATAGTCGTAGCTAAACCCTTCATTCGGTTGAAGGGGTGTACTTGTGTCATAAGATGTTTTAGACCCTGCACCTAGTGCCTCTCTGTGTTCAAAACTTGTTCTATGTGCCACATATAAGGTTAGAACTTCCAAGGTTGAGTGGATGCTTTAACGGGCAAAGCTCTTCCGTGGGGTTCGTGAACATACTCGGGTAAGTGGATGCTTTAACGGGCAAAGCTTATCTGAGGAGTTCGACCTCTTTTAAAAACCATTTGGTTGATCATAACTGAAGATCAAATGGATGCACATAAGTCTAAGATACTTCGAAAGGAGGAATTAGTCTAAATAGAACAAGTGTTCTAAACGATGTTGCAAGTCTTGTGCTAGAAATAGCCTCGATTCATATTTGAACACTTAGTATGATCATTAGAGGTCAATGATAAACAGAATATGATACAAGGCCCCGGAAACCGAATCCTTTCCTTCCATTAAAATATCAACTGTTTACTTTCTGTATAAACCACTCAAACCCAACCCCAATCGCACTTTAATTTATGTGTAAGCTTCATTAAAGAACAACTAATCCACACTGACTCTCTTGGGTTCGACCCCTACTTACCACTTGCTACCCAGTAGTGAAGTCGCGAGTAGCGGACTTATAAATTTATTCTTGACGTTTGCACACGACGACTGTGCGTCCGTCAAAATTGGCGCCGTTGCCGGGGAGTTGTCAATCGGAATAGTTGTTCTATTTTGTTTTTTCTTTTTTGTTTTATCATGAAATTCACTAAGTCTTACTACTACGGAATGGAGCCTTGGAACAATGAGGAGTTTTCCCCACCACCCTTCGAACTTGAAGTCCGCGAGAAGATCAACAACATAAAGCAATCCCGGGTAGAAACTTTGGACGAGTACTTATGGTACTTCGATTCCCTTGTAACGAGCTGCCCGCACCATGGATTCACCAACCACGATCTTCTTCAAAGGTTTCTCAACGGGATGATGCCATATGAGTGGAATTGGCTTAATAACGCGGCAGGAGGCTCGGTAATAAACTTAAACATGGATGATCTGTGGGACCTGATAAATGATTTGGCCACGAGGTCAAGATCAAGACAAGAACTGGACAACACGATGCACCAAATCAGGGCCGAAACCGAATTATGGGCGGCAGAAAACGAGCTGGCATCTAGCAACCAGCAGCTGGCCAACACAATAAACCAAAACCAGGCCGAAGCTGAGAAATCATGGGCAGAGACAAAGGCGCTTATAAAAAAATGTGCAAATCAGGTCAATGAGATGCTCAATGCGAAGCCAAGGGTCTTCAAAGAAGAGCTTACAATAGAGCCCACCGAGCCACTCAAGGACAAGGAGGAAGAATTGGCAGCTAGCATCCAGCAAATGAGTGCCCCGATACACCAAGACGAGGTCGAAAATGAGGAATTCTGGGCGGCTACACGACTAATCTGGGACCGCATTGCCAAACTGCCGAAATCAATTTCGGTCCTAACTGAAGAGTTGCCCGAGACATACCCAGACCTCAGTGCCAAACTGCCCAAAATAGACCTGGACCTCAGTATGACTGCCCCCGGAGACCATATGAATGACGAGGATGAGGACCCATGGTTGCTTGAAGAAGAGCTCCATTCAGATTATCCCTGGGAGTTAGAAGAAGAACTGCCCAAATCAGGCCCGGTCCTTATCACCAATCCATCCGAGGAAATCACAGTCCTAACTGCCGAGCCAACAGAAGTCCCGAACCTCACTACCGAAGAAATCAAGCCAGGCCCGGTCCTTGCGCTCGGAGCACCCGAGGAAGTTCCGGACCTCATTGCCAAACTGTCCGAGAAAGACCTGGTCCTCACTGTCGGAGCACCTGAAACAGACCCAGTCCTCATGGTCGAAGTGCCTCAACTTAACCCTTCGTGTTTTATGCCGATCATAGCCACCGAAGATCATATAATCATTAATGATGAGGTGCAAGGGGAGTTAGAGGAGGAGCACGAGCCAAAAAAGTCGACAAAGGAACTCTCACTCGTCATAAGCCAAGGAAAACCGCCTGAAACTCACTCGTTCCAAGACAACCATCCATCACTGCCACAATGAAAAGGATTGGCAGAGGCGCATGCTTAATGTCGCCTACATTTAATGGCACAAAACCAAACTTCCAAACTCGCAAAGGTGCCAACTATTCAAACATGAAGAAGCGGCAAAGACATGGGCCGAAAGAATGGAAACCCGGAAGGAGTAACAAGCGAGCACGACTCATTGGACCAGCAGCTATGGTCAATGAAGCCTCACCCTCTCGAATCAAAAGAGCTGTCGAGAAGAAGTTCGACCTCAAGCACCCATGGGATCCCTACTTATGATCCAGGAGTGAGGTATCGTCGAGCTAACGACGTTAAACAAAGGCACTGGTCGGGAGGTAACCCGACACCTATCTTACTTTCAGCAATTTTCTTTTTTGTCATTTAGTTTTTACCATAAGTCGCTCTCACCCACTTTTTGTATAGAAGGAATGACCCCTTGTAGTAATTGGTTTTTGGAGCAAGATCAGATCAGCCAGGTAGCTTCCGAGAATTACCGGGCTTGCGCTGAGAGTTCAAGGCCCCAGCCGAACTCCCTCGATTATCCAGCTCTGAGGCATGTCGTTCCACGTCACGACACAGTAAATGGGAGTTCAGTTCTTCTCTTTTCCTTCTCTTATATATATTTGCATGACTTTTGAACTAAGTCGTGCTGAAAGGCACGCCTTCGTTCAAAAGTGTGGGGTGAGAACCGCCTTTGTACATAACATTCTTTTTCTTTTTCTTTTTCCCTTAATATTATCTTTTTGAAAATATGAACTTGAGAATGTGAAAAAGATAGATCTAAATTCATGCATTTACCTTGTGAAAATTCAACTGTTTAAAAACTTAGAATGTAACTTCTCATTTGTCCCTTTGTGCTGAGATATACAGGGGATGTGGAGTTGACATAAACTGCCCTAGAGAGGCTTGGCAAGCAATCAAAGGATCGAATCTAACTATATGGTTTTCGAAGTCAGTGGAGGCTGCACTTCGGGTTTCAGTGAAGATTGAAGTCATCTCCGTCGTGCAGCGTTTATGCAAGAGGCGGGACGGGAATCTAACCGTCCTATCTCTAGTCCTAGTAGCCGGGAAAATAGATGAGCGACCCTCATCTTGACCCACGCGAAACGGCGAGGATGAGAAAGAGCGGGGAGGTATTTCCATATGCTTGCGGGCGACGATTGGACCTCCCAAAGAAAGGCTGAGAAAACGGACTAGCAAATCACAAAGAAGCAAAAAGCTCAAAGAAGCTAATCAAAGGCCAAAGGCCAAATTGTGAAGGTTTTAACCGAAACAAAAAGTGAAGAAACTCCAATTCAACATCAAAGGCCAAAGGCCAAAGGCCGATTCACTACAAAAGCTGTCCCTTGCCAAAAAGAAATCAAAGTACTCAACTCAATGAAACCCGAACCGAATCACGTGCTAGAGAAAGCTACAAGGAAACCATATATTGCGAGTCGATCCCGAGAATGCAGTCCAGGAGCCTGAAAAGGGCTATCTCCCGAAACATCCGAATTAATTTGCATCTCGGCACGAAGGTACAAGTATCAAGTTTCTTCTAAGTATTTACACGGTTTAGTTTGGTAATAAGTAAGTAATGCATGAATAGGATAAATCTAGTTCATATTCTCACTTTCATATTTAAAGTTTTTACTTAGATTGTGTGTTCCGCCCTTAAAAAGCAATGTTCAGGACGAACAACTAAAAGTGTGGGGTAATCTGATGGACCATAATTGTATGAATCATAAACACAGTTAAACCCACCAAATTAGACGCTTTGTCTATTTAACTTTTGCTTGTTAGTTCCGATATTTATCTGCAGGGTATTTTGGAGTCTAGAGAGAATACAGGCTAAGGAGGAGTTTTAAAGCTGAAAATGAATTATGAGTCATTCCAGGTCACGACCAAATTCTGACATTCAAGAACCGGACGTGGAATCACTCAAAACAAATCCAACCGAAGGGCAACCAGAGTCAGTCCGGAGCTGAAAGGACCGATGGCTTTTGGGGAAAAGATCACAAACTCACATCCACCTCTCCTCCATGGACATGTGGTCGGTGGCTATGGGAAGGGTGACATCACCCGATGGCTTTTGAGCTCTTCCTCCCATTTGATGACAAGTGTTGGCTCCTTATGGTCTCCCTTAGCCTATAAATACCAAGCCATTCTCACTTGTAATCTCATCCCAAGGTGTGGAGAGCTCATCTCTCTACACATTCCAAAAATCACAAATCACTTATCTCTCTAGATTGAGAGCACAATCATGTAATCACTTTATTTTGGAATCGAAGCTTTAGCACTTTCAACGGTTTTTGTAAGTACTCTTTTCTTTACTTTACTGTCTTTTCAATTCAGCAACTTTACTTTCCTATCTTTACTTTTGAAAACTTTACTTTACTGTCTTTCAAAAACCTTTACTTTTCAATGCACTTAGCTATGATGTCCTGTTCCATGAATAGTCGTAGCTAAACCCTTCATTCGGTTGAAGGGGTGTACTTGTGTCATAAGATGTTTTAGACCCTGCACCTAGTGCCTCTGATGAGCGATTATTTGCATGATCTTTGATGTACAAATTCACACACTTTGAGCTCTATTCTCATATAATATTACGCAGATTTGATGTTTTTACTTAGTGTTTCAGTGACAAAGCAATTTGAGAAGTAAATGGCAAAATGTGAGCTAAAGCTGCGTGAAAACACTAGGACCTCCAAGCGTGTACCCGACCTAAATCCTTCCTCCAACCGCTCGCACCTCCGAGCGTCTACCCGAGAAAAATTCCAAGCAGCCGGTCGGACCTCCGAGCTTCCATCCGACCTAAATCACCATATACCCGATCGCATGCCCGAGCACTCCATCCCTCATGCCCGATCGGCCAGCCGAGCGACACACCGCGTGAAATGCTCGCATGCCCGACCGACCATCCGACCTCTCTTAATCCATATCCATGTCCAGCCGATCGTGCACTCGACCTGAGCATCCTAGGGTGCCCGACCGTCGTTATTTGCAATAAATCTTCAAGTCGGCTCAAATGCATTTAATTCCATCGATCAGTGTGAGTCTTATGGGGACGCAAAGAGGCCATTGGAGATCGAGTAGCCTGCATCGGCTAGCCAGGAGACAAAGTAATTACAACAGTATAGAAGGAGGGCACATCAGTGAAAGAAAATCGATCATCAGACATAGTCAGAGAAAATCACAGAAGATACTTGGCGACAACAACATCACAACACCTTCAACAATCAGGGTTTCTCTTAACCTAGTCTTGTACTTCATTTTTTTTAGCTGTTGTCATGTATCAACTCACCATGAGTGAGTAGTCCACTTATTGGGGTCAAATGATCCCCAGAAACATCTGCAGTTGTAACACATGTCTTTTTATATGATTGCGATTTTATTTCTTTACATTAGATACGAATAGTTCGATTCATACATCCTGTATTTGGTATTTTCGTGAGATATCAATAATGTTTGTATGCGGATTGTTTGTATCTATTGTCAGTGTTTGCAGTAGCATATCACAGTAGGTTTATGATGGACCATAATTATACAAATAAAAAATATAGTAAAACCCACCAAATTAGACTGTTGGTCTATTTAACTTCTGCTTGTTAGTCTCGATTTATTTATATAGGGTATTTTGGCGCTTAGAGAGAAAACACGCTAAGGAGAGGATTTTACGCTGAAAAGATATTACGAGCCAGTCCAAGGTCACGATCAGACACCGAATGAAGAATCTCAAGATCCTGACGTAGGAAATACTCAAATCAAATCCAACCGAGGAACAACCAAGTCAGACCGGAGCAAAATTGGATTGACAATTTTGTGAAAAGACTGCACAAAACTGTCAAAACTCATCCATGGACCAAGTGACCGGTGGCTTTGGGTGAAATGGATGACTCATGGGTGGCTTCTCCTCCTCCTCCTCCATGGCAACCGGCGGCTCTTGGCAAGAGGTGGCCAAAGCCACCTCCCTTCCTCCCTTGCAACCGGCCACCGGCGGCTTTGGCTCCTCCATGGAGAAGTTGCCATGTGGTGGCTTCTCCACCACATCTTCATCTCTTCCTCCTCCACCCTTGGATGCACCACCACATGCCACCATCTCCACCCTCCATTCTCCTCCCCTTAGCCTATA
Organism: Rhodiola kirilowii; assembly: GCA_033675215.1. Lineage (NCBI taxonomy): Eukaryota > Viridiplantae > Streptophyta > Magnoliopsida > Saxifragales > Crassulaceae > Rhodiola > Rhodiola kirilowii. Next base: position 44,846,831 of record CM066199.1, read on the forward strand.
AAAGGAGAGCTCCTCCTCTCATTTGTATCATCCAAAAAATCAATAAACACTTCTCTCTCTAAGTTTTGTTACTTTGTAAGTTTGGTTTGGTTTTGGAAATAATACTCCTGTTTGTTCTTGAGTATTATACTGATTGGAAATAATACTCCTGTTTGTTCTTGAGTATTATACTTTAGAGAATACTCCTGTTGGTTCTTGAGTATTCAGTAGGAAATTGGGAATACTCCTGTTGGTTCTTGAGTATTCCACCCCTTTCCCTCTTACTGTTTTCAAAAACCCCCGAGTATTTAGCTATGGTATCCACCTCTATGGATATTCGTAGCTAAACTCTTTATTCGGTTAAAGGGGCGTATTTGTATTATAAAATGTTTTAATTCTTTTAGTTTCTTTTCTCTGTATTCAAAACTTGTTCTATGTGCCATTTATTAGATCAGAACTTCCAAGGTTGAGTGGATGCTTGAAATGGCAAAGCTCTTCCGTGGAAATTCGCAAACATACTCGGGTAAGTGGATGCTTGAAATGGCAAAGCTTATCTGAGGAGTTTGATCTCTCTCAAACACCATTTTGGGTAAATCGGAAAAGACAACCCAAAATGGATGCACATAGGCTAGTATACCTTGAAATGGGGTGCTAGTCTAAGTAGAACAAGGGCTTTACGTTTTTTGCAAAAGATTAGACAGTGTTGCAAGTCGAGTGCTTGAAATAGCCTTGATTCACTTTCGAACACTTTTGCAAAAGACTAGACAGTGTGGCAAATCGAGCGCCGGAAAAGGCCTTGATACACGTTTGAATACTTAGAAGGGTTACTAAAACAATAAACAGGCTATGATACAAGGCCCCTGAAACCGAATGTTTTCCTTGAATTACAAAATCCCCTGTATTTACTTTTATAAACTGCTCGATCAACTACAACCATCAACAGCTCATCTACCGGAGGATTCGCAAATCACGCATCACCCACTGTAAGTCTTCTTCCATTAATTCCTTTATTTTCAGTACTTATTTTCAGTATTTACCTTTCCGCATAAAAAACCAAAAAAACCAAAAACAGTAGCTTAGTAATTAGAAGTAAGTCCGCAATCGACCTAAAATCACTCACCATACGATCCCCTAAAGAATAGTTATCCCTCTAATTCCCTTGGGTTCGACCCCTACTTACCACTTACTACCCAGTAGTGTAGTCGCGAGTAGCGGAAAATATAAATTTATTTGTACAGAGAACATCGCACCTTAATGACAGTGCAGTGAGCTCCGTCAAATTGGCGCCGTTGTCGGGGAATTAGAGAATGGATAGTTGTTCTTTTTTCTGTTATACATAATGTCTTCCTACTACGAAAGCAAGCCTTCGAACTTGAAGTCCGCAAGAAGATCATCAACCTTACGCAATCCCGGGACGAAACTTTGGACGAGTACTTGGCGTAATTCAATTCCATTGTGGCGAGCTGCCCACACCACGGATTCGCAGATTCATATCTTCTTCGGACATTTCTTATTGGGATGAGACTTCCGGAGCTTTGCTTGCTAGATACTGCCGCAAGAGGATCAATAATGGAATTAAGCGAAGATAAAGCCTGGGGCTTGATATATGATTTGGCCAAGGACTCAAGGCTAAGGCAAGAACAACACAAGTCGCTTGAGAACGTGATGAAAGAGTTGGCAGCTAGCAACCAACGGATGGACAACATAATGCAAAACCGGTCCCTGGAGGATTTAAATGAAGAGTTGGCCGCAAGTTATGCGCAAATAGATGCAATAATTCTGCAGAATCAATCCGAGATGTCAAAGGCAATATCCGACTTGGCCGTGTCCGAACCGAGGAGAGACCGGGGAGAAGAGACAGTGGAGGACGTGAATACGGCGCTAAGGGAACCAACATTGAAGCCCACAAGGCTGACAGAGGCCATGATGGACGAGTCGGGAACCGGAAGCACCGAGGAAGAGCCCATATGGGATATCACTCCCGAGCCATCAGAAGACTTAGAACCGGAAACCGATATAGTATGGGACGAGGAAGAGCCCATATGAGATATCACTCCCGAGCCATCAGAAGACTTAGAACCGGAAACCGATATAGTGTGGGACGAGGAAGAGCCTACATGGGATATCACTCCCGAGCCATCCGAAGTGATGGACGAATCAGATACAGAAAGCATCGAGGAGGAGTCTTCATGGGAACTCACTACCGAAGCAGAAAAGGAAATCAAGCCAGGCCCAGTCTTCATTGCCAAACCAGTCGAGCCACTTGACCCGATCCTCATGGCCGAGAAGCCCCTACTTAACCCTTCGGTTTCTATGCAAATCACAGCGCCCGATGATGATGTGGTCAATAATGCGGTACTAGGCGAGTTGGAGGTGAAACATGAGCCAAAACAGCCAACAAAGGAGCTCTCACTCGTCATGAGCATAGAAAAACTGCCTGAAAATCTACTCAATCCAAAACGACCAATCATCTCTGCCACAAAGAAGAGGGGTATCAAGGGTACATGCTTGAGGTCGCTTGGCAAAAGACTGAACTTCCAAAACTGCAAAGATGCCAACCAGCCATATATGAAAAAGCGGCGAAGACATGGGCCGAAGGAATGGAACCCGGAAGGAGAAGTAAGAGAGCACGGCTCGATGGACCAGCAGCTATGGTCAAGGGAGCCTCACCTTCTCGGAGTTATGAAAATAAGAACCTGCCGAACCACTGGAGAACCAAACCGATCCCATCACTCCACAAGTGCTTTGAGCGGGATAAAAGAGCTGTCAAAAAGAAGTTTGACCTAAGCCACCCATGGGATCCCAACCAGTGATACAGGAATAAGGTACTGTCGAGCCAACGACGTTAAACAAGTGCACTGGTCGGGAGGTAACCCGACACTATCTTACTTTCCGCACTTTAATTTTCTGTCTTTTATTTTCTGTATTTTACTTTTTCAATAAGTCGCTCTCACCCACTTGGTGCATAGAAGATTTGACTATTCAGGAATCAGACTTGGATGCAACATTAAGCCAGTCAGGGCTACGCTAAGAGTTCAAGGCCCCAGCCGAACTCCCTCGATTATCCAGCCTCGTGCCATGTCGTTCACTCGACACCTTAAAGGGAGTTCTGTCCTTCCCTTTTCCTTAATATCATTTCCTTCTCGTAATTGTCTGCTTGCATGGCTTTTGAACTAAGTAGTGCTGAAAGGCACGACTTCGTTCAAAAGTGTGGGGTGAGATCCGCATGTGTAAATAAATAAATAATATGTTTTTCTTTTTTTATAAATATTATCTTTTTGAAAATATGAACTTAAGAATGTGAAAAAGATAGATTTAAAATTCATGCATTTACCTTGTAAAAATTCAACTGTCTAAAAACTTAAAACGTAACTTCTCATTTGTCCCTTTGTGCTAAGATAAACTAGGGATGTGGAGTTGATAGAAATGCCCTAGAGAGGCTTGGCAAGCAATCGAAGGATCGAATCAAACTATATGGTTTTCGAAGTCAGTGGAGGCTGCACTTCGGGTTTCAGTGAAGATTGAAGTCATCTCCGCCATGCAGTGTTTATGCAAAAAAGAAAAAAAGGCGAGGATGGGAATTAGACCGTCCTCTCTCTAGTTAAAGTAGCCGAGAAAATAGATGAGTGACCCTGTTCTTGACCCGCGCGAAACAACAACGATGAGAGGAGCGGGGAGGTATTTCCATAGGCTTGCGGGAGATGATTGGACCTCCCAAAAAGGCTTGAGAAAATGGACTAGCAAAGCCACAAAAAGGCGAAAAGCTCGAAGAAGCAAATCAAGAGGCCAAAGGCCCAAAATTGTGAAGGTTTTAACCGAACAAAAGGTGAAGTACTCAAAGAGTCAAATCAAAGGCCAAAGGCCGATTCACTACAAAAAGCAGTCCCTCGCCAAAAGAAAATCAAAGTACTCAAACCATTGAAACCCAAACTGAATCACGTGCTAGAGAAAGCTACAAGGAAACCATATAGTGAGAGACAATCCCGAGGTTGCAGTCCAGGAGCCTAAAAAGGGCTATCTCCCGAAACATCCAGAATAATTTGCATCTCAGCACGGAGGTACACGTATCAAGTTACTTCTATTTATTTATACAGTTCAATTTGGTAATAAGTAAGTAATGCATGAATTAGGATAAATCGAGTCCCACAGTCTAATTTTCATATTTTAAAAACCAAACTTAGAGTACCACCCTTTAATAGCATTGTTCGGGACGAACAACTAAAAGTGTGGGGTGATCTGATGGACCATAATTATACGAATCAAAAACACAGTAAAACCCACCAAATTAGACTGTTGGTCTATTTAACTTCTGCTTGTTAGTCCCGATTTATTTATACAGGGTATTTTGGCGCTTAGAGAGAAAACACGCTAAGGAGAGGATTTTACGCTGAAAAGATATTACGAGCCAGTCCAAGGTCACGATCAGACACCGAATGAAGAATCTCAAGATCCTGACGTAGGAATTACTCAAATCAAATCCAACCGAGGAACAACCAAGTCAGACCGGAGCAAAATTGGATTGACAGTTTTGTGAAAAGACTGCACGAAACTGTCAAAACTCATCCATGGACCAAGTGACCGGTGGCTTTGGGTGAAATGGATGACTCATGGGTGGCTTCTCCTCCTCCTCCTCAATGGCAACCGGCGGCTCTTGGCAAGAGGTGGCCAAAGCCACCTCCCTTCCTCCCTTGCAACCGGCCACCGGCGGCTTTGGCTCCTCCATGGAGAAGTTGCCATGTGGTGGCTTCTCCACCACATCTTCATCTCTTCCTCCTCCACCCTTGGATGCACCACCACATGCCACCATCTCCACCCTCCATTCTCCTCCCCTTAGCCTATAAAAGGAGAGCTCCTCCTCTCATTTGTATCATCCAAAAAATCAATAAACACTTCTCTCTCTAAGTTTTGTTACTTTGTAAGTTTGGTTTGGTTTTGGAAATAATACTCCTGTTTGTTCTTGAGTATTATACTGATTGGAAATAATACTCCTGTTTGTTCTTGAGTATTATACTTTAGAGAATACTCCTGTTGGTTCTTGAGTATTCAGTAGTAAATTGGGAATACTCCTGTTGGTTCTTGAGTATTCCACCCCTTTCCCTCTTACTGTTTTCAAAAACCCCCGAGTATTTAGCTATGGTATCCACCTCTATGGATATTCGTAGCTAAACTCTTTATTCGGTTAAAGGGGCGCATTTGTATTATAAAATGTTTTAATTCTTTTAGTTTCTTTTCTCTGTATTCAAAACTTGTTCTATGTGCCATTTATTAGATCAGAACTTCCAAGGTTGAGTGGATGCTTGAAATGGCAAAGCTCTTCCGTGGAAGTTCGCAAACATACTCGGGTAAGTGGATGCTTGAAATGGCAAAGCTTATCTGAGGAGTTTGATCTCTCTCAAACACCATTTTGGGTAAATCGGAAAAGAAAACCCAAAAAAGATGCACATAGGCTAGTATACCTTGAAATGGGGTGCTAGTCTAAGTAGAACAAGGGCTTTACGTTTTTTGCAAAAGATTAGACAGTGTTGCAAGTTGACTGCTTGAAATGGCCTTGATTCACTTTCGAACACTTTTGCAAAAGACTAGACTGTGTGGCAAATCGAGCGCCGGAAAAGGCCTTGATACACGTTTGAATACTTAGAAGGGTTACTAAAACAATAAACAGGCTATGATACAAGGCCCCTGAAACCGAATGTTTTCCTTGGATTACAAAACCCCCTGTAATTACTTTTATAAACTGCTCGATCAACTACAACCATCAACCGCTCATCTACCGGAGGATTCGCAAATAACGCATCACCCACTGTAAGTCTTCTTCCCTTAACTCCTTTATTTTCAGTACTTATTTTCTGTATTTACTTTTCCGCATAAAAAACTAAAAAACCAAAAATAGTAGCTTAGTAATTAGCAGTAAGTCCGCAATCGACCTAAAATCACTCACCATACGATCCCCTAAAGAACAGTTATCCCTCTAATTCCCTTGGGTTCGACCCCTACTTATCACTTACTACCCAGTAGTGTAGTCGCGAGTAGCAGAAAATATAAATTTATTTGTACAGAGAACATTGCACCTTAACGACAGTGCACTGCGCTCCGTCAGTTTACATAGTTGCATGATAGGCGAGAAGCAAAAGTTGAGTCTATGCATGTAATGAGATAAAATCTGATAGACGAGAAGTGAAAGTTGAGTCTTGATGATTTGTGTATCTAGTTTTATTATTATGCAAGAAGCGAAAGTTGAGCATGTAATAAAGCAAATGACCTAAGGAAATAATTCACTATCGTATATCAAGATCTACTGTTAGGCAAGAAGTGAAAGTTGAGTCTGCAGTAACTTTGTGTTATAATCTGTTTGTTTTTGGGGAGTCATTGATTCCCAATGTTTCATCAAATTAAAAGACAACCAAGCAACAAATCGTATGCAACAACAAATTAAATCTTTAGTTCTGTGTTAATTCATTTCATTGTTCAATTTATTTATTCTACTGTACTGCATTTTTATTTCAAACCCTTAATATAAACAATCACTTACAGAAAGTAGCAAACTAGTTCCCTGAGGATTCGACCTAAGTCACACTCAGATTAATTGTTTGATCGCGAGTTGCATTACAATCACTATATTTACAACCGATCAAAATGGCGCCGTTGCCGGGGAATTAGTCATTTGTTTATTTTCTGTTATTATTTTTGTTTATTACATTAGTACATTATCTATTCAGTACTCACTTTTAATCCTTCAGAAGCAAGACGAAGAGAGGAAGGAAAGGTAGAGGAAAGATGGAGCAGAACAATCACAACAATCTGGTGAACGTACATGTTCAGCAGAGGGAACCTACTGTCGCAGACTTCATGATACCGTCAACCCACACTCAAGGAAATCCCATCCAGATGCCTGAAGGAGGGAATATTGAATGGAGGTCCGGCCTGATACAGATGATAACCAGTAATGCCTACAATGGGATGACTGGTAATGCTCATCACCACTTGGATCAATTCAAGGATTTCTGTGCGACATACAAGCCAACAAATGTGGATTTGGAAACGATGTACCTTCGTCTGTTTCATTTGTCACTAAGGGACAGAGCCAAGGAATGGCTCAAGAACCATCCGCCAAAAACCTTCACCACCTGGGACCAGCTATCCAGTGCATTTATGATGCAGTTCTTCCCACCAGCAAAGACTAAAGAGCTGAGAGAAGCAATCAGCAAATTTACTCAAAAGATGTGCGAGAATTTTCATGAGGCTTATGAAAGACTCGAACGATTACTGTGGGAATGCCCACATCATGGAAACTCACCTTGGCAGCTGCTGTATTACTTCTACAACGGAATGGATAAGGAAGCCCGACATCTGATGGACAACAGTGGAAAAGGTGCCATCAACAAACTGCCACCAACTGAGGCCTTCCAAATGATAGAAGAACTCGCGGCAAACTCACTACAGTTGGGCAGTGGACGCAACAACTATCCTAAGGATAGAGACTTCATCAGTGGTGCTGTTGCAACCAAGGACAAAATTCAACGGCTCACCACAATGTTTGAAGCAATGATGAAGAATCAAAATCCTAGCGTAGCACAAGTCGGAATGGAATATAGCAACCAGTACACTGTTTCACCCTACAACAACAGTAGACCTGCATATGAAGCTAATAGGAACTACCAGCGTCAACCATACTTCAATTATCAGAACAATCAGATGCCTCAAACAAACTATGCAGCCCCTACCCCGAAACCATGGAATGCCAATCCTGTTGCACCTACTGCTCCCACACCACAAAACACTCAGCCAGGTAATGTCGCATCGTCGAGCAATTCTAATCCGACTGACCGATCTTCTATTATTACACAGCTTGCAGCAACACAACAACAGATGATGCAGCAGCAGTAACAGAGTCAATAGGAAAGCCAACTAGTACTACAGAAGCTTAACAAACTACAGAAACATAATGCAATTTTGGAGAATCAAATAGCTCAGCAAGCATCCGCATCTAGATTCCAGAGTCAATTGCCACCTCAAGCCGATGTAAAAAAGATGGAGAGCATCAATGCTATTACTTTAAGGAACGGGAAGGAGTTGCAAACAGCAAACCAAGCTAGGGTAGCTGATCAAAATGCTCGCATAACCGATCGTGTATCCGAGCTGCCAACCGATCGCACCTCCGAGCGTACCTCCGAGCTTCTATCCGCTCGCACCTCCGAGCGTGTGCCCGAGCAAAATGTCGCAAACACTCGCACCTTCGAGCAGCTGTCCGAGCAAATTTCCGCAAAAGACCGCATAGCCGATCGTGTATCCGAGCTGCCAACCAACCGCACCTCCGAGCGTGTACTCGAACAGGTAACCAAGCTTTCTTCAAATAAAAATTTCGCTAACCTGTTTGAACCTTTGCAGAAAGAAGTCGACAAGAGACATCAAGAGATCAAGGAGAAAATACCTTTTCCGCAAAGATTGAAAAAGAGGAACGACAATTCGCACATCCAAAGGTTTGCTAAACTTCTTAGCAACCTTCAGGTATCAATGCCATTCACCGATATAATACATCAAATGCCTGCTTATGGAAAATTTCTGAAAGATATTGTCACAAACAATAAAAAGTTAGACACTGATCATGTTACACTCGATGCAAATTGTAGTGCCATTATACAACATGCCATGCCTAAAAAGTTGAATGATTTTGGTGCATTCTGTATTCCCATTACAATAGGTCCTGTTAATGTGTCTAATGCTCTATGTGACTTGGGTGCGAGTATTTCATTAATGCCATTTTCTCTATACAAAAAGCTTGATGTAGGAGAATTAACACCAACGCCCATTAGCCTGAGATTAGCTGATAGAAGCTGTAGGTTGCCTACAGGTATTTTATAAGACATGCTCATTAAAATTGGTGAACTTTGGGTGCCCGTTGACTTCTATGTTCTAGAGATGGATGTTGAGAATGAAACTCCGATCATACTAGGTAGGCCATTTTTGAATACTGTTAAAGCTGTGATTGACTGTGGTAATGGAACTATTGAGATGAACCTGGGCAGTGAGAAAGCAAAATTTTTCTTGAAATCTATGATGAAAGCACCTATAGACTCTTTGGACTGTGCTTGGCTTGATACTTATGATGATTCTAACCATTTTGATGAGCTGCCAAATTTTGAACATAAACTACTAAGCAGTGACAAAGAAGCAGGTGCACTTATGATGCTGACGGAGTGCGAAGCATTTGAAGAAGCTATTGAGAATAAAGATAATGAAGACAAGGAATCAGATTCGGAATGGGTGAATCCTATTCATGTAGTGCCAAAGAAAGGAGGACTAACTGTAGTAACGAACAACAAAGGAGAACTTGTTCCAACAAGAAAGTTGTACAAGGAACGTTCGAAAAAATGGCATGATAGGAAACTAAGAGCTAAACACTTTTCTGTTGGAGAAAAGGTGTTACTGTACAAGTCCAAACTCCAGCTATTTCCAGAAAAGCTCAAGTCAAGATGGGTGAATGGACACAGGGTGAAGGAACGTTTCGGATACAAGCCTAACAAGCTGGAGAATTACAAATTTGGATACGTTGAATAAATCCACCCACCACAATCTCAACATTTAAGAGCAGCTCCGTCTTGGCCAAGACGTTAAACTAGGCCGGTAAGAACTTCAATCAAATAACTCTTTTCGCTTTCATCAATCAAATAATATTTTACTACCCTGCTTGCTCATTATTTACACTAGAATGCTTAGGGACTAAGCATGTTTTAAGTGTGGGGTGGTTGATGTTTATTTGATTATATTCGATTGATGATTGTTATGTGTGCTGAAAAGAAAATTGCAAAAAAATGATTGAATGTGCTTACCTGATACTTGCTCAAATCTTTGCTGAAAACACGTTGAATGATGAACATGTTAATCTCTGATGCTATGGCTTTGCTGCTCTGAACTCATGAATTTGTTAGCATCTGATTTCTGATTTTCCTTGTGATATGAAAGTTTATGTAAATAGACCATTTCATGCTAGCTTAGTTCAGCGTGTTGAATTCGTTTAGACTTTTGGAAAAATCATGATGAACTCCCGCAAACGAGTTTATTTTTCAGATTGGCTCTTAGGTGACTTCAAAAATACTGTGGTTGTGTTTTTGTGCTACACATTATTTTGGTGCACTGTCAATTTCAAGTGTGGGGTATTTTCTTATTTCAAAAAAAAATATAAAAAAGAAGAAAAAAAAGAAAAAAAAAGAAAAAAAAAGAGAAGTGTAGATGGCGGGGGTTAGGAAGCGGTAGATATGGGTAAATCCCTGAGCCAGGTCTTCCCCTTCGAAACCATCCACACCTGCACTAAAGTAGTGCCAAAGTTTGTATATAAATAAACCCCCCTCGCTTGATCGTGACTTTGTACCATATTTTGTGCACTAACATATTCACAGGTATTCTTTGAGGAAAGACCCTTGCAGATTACTGCGTGAGCCTTGAAGAGAATTTAAAAGTTTCGTGTAAGTGAAATTCTTCTTGATAATTCGATTAACTAAACTGACTTTTTGATTAGTCTGAATGAATGCTAGCATATTTGAGTCAAACTAGCATAAGCTGAATATCATATTGAAATAAAGAAACCTTTTGTTTGTTTTGAAGTGAGTGATATTGATGCAGCACTGCCTGAACTAATGAGTTACTATGTTTATCACTGCTTGGAAATTTCATTCGTAACTGAGCAAGTATCACAGGATTTGTGAGTATTTCTGTTCTGAAAACTCTCACTAGTTTTAATTGTTCTTTTGTTTCCTTCGTTTTAAGATGTTCTGGGGTGATGCTTCTGATGTGTGTTTGTTCGGGACGAACAAAATCTAAGTGTGGGGTATTTTGATGAGCGATTATTTGCATGATCTTTGATGTACAAATTCACACATTTTGAGCTCCATTCTCATATAATATTACACAGATATGATGTTTTTACTTAGTGTTTCAGTGACAAAGCAATTTGAGAAGTAAATGGCAAAATGTGAGCTAAAGCTGCGTGAAAACACTAGGACCTCCGAGCATGTACCCGACCTAAATCCTTCCTCCAACCGCTCGCACCTCCGAGCGTCTACCCGAGCAAAATGCCAAGCAACCGGTCAGACCTCCGAGCTTCCATCCGACCTAAATCACCATATACCCGATCGCATGCCCGAGCACTCCATCCCTCATGCCCGATCGGCCAGCCGAGCGACACACCGCGTGAAATGCTCGCATGCCCGACCGACCATCCGACCTCTCCAAATCCATATCCATGTCCAGCCGATCGTGCACTCGACCTGAGCATCCTAGGGCGCCCGACCGTCGTTATTTGCAATAAATCTTCAAGTCGACTCAAATGCATTTAATTCCATCGATCAGTGTGAGTCTTATGGGGACGCAAAGAGGCCATTGGAGATCGAGTAGCTTGCATCGGCTAGCAAGGAGACAAAGTAATTACAACAGTATAGAAGGAGGGCACATCTGTGTTCAAAACTTGTTCTATGTGCCACATATAAGGTTAGAACTTCCAAGGTTGAGTGGATGCTTTAACGGGCAAAGCTCTTCCGTGGGGTTCGTGAACATACTCGGGTAAGTGGATGCTTTAACGGGCAAAGCTTATCTGAGGAGTTTGACCTCTTTTAAAAACCATTTGGTTGATCGTAACTGAAGATCAAATGGATGCACATAAGGCTAAGATACTTCGAAAGGAGGAATTAGTCTAAATAGAACAAGTGTTCTAAACGATGTTGCAAGTCTTGTGCTAGAAATAGCCTCGATTCATCTTTGAACACTTAGTATGATCATTAGAGGTCAATGATAAACAGAATATGATACAAGGCCCCTAAAACCGAATCCTTTCCTTCCATTAAAATATCAACTGTTTACTTTCTGTATAAACCACTCAAACCCAACCCCAATCGCACTTTAATTTATGTGTAAGCATCATTAAAGAACAACTAATCCACACTGACTCTCTTGGGTTCGACCCCTACTTACCACTTGCTACCCAGTAGTGAAGTCGCGAGTAGCGGACTTATAAATTTATTCTTGACGTTTGCACACGACGACTGTGCCTCCGTCAGCTTGCCTCATGTCCGTCAGCTTAACTCTCTTCTCTTCATTTTCAATACAAACACTCTCTACATTTTACTTTATTCTTCACTTGTTCTTGAGCTCCAAGCTCTTTACTTTCCAGCAAGCACTCTTCACTTTGTTGTCAAGTTCTTGATTTGGAGCTCCTCTCCCTTACTTTCTTGTCTTGATAAAGCCACGGTTACTTGTATTCTGTGACATGAATACAAGTAGCTAAAGCTTTCCTTTTCATTTCCTTGGCAAAGCTCACGGCTACTTTTATTCCTTGACATGAATACAAGTAGCTAAGGCTTCTTTTACTTTCTTGTTGCTCACGGTTACAATTGCTCTTGGTTACTTGTCTTTACTTTTTTCTTGTTTTTTTCTTTTACTTTTGTAAGTATGGTGCTTGTATTCCTTGACATGAATACAAGTAGCTAAGCATATTCGGTCAAAGGGTGTTCATACTTGTGTATGCATCTTGAGACTAGAACTTAATGCTATTTTGTATCAACTAGTTCGGTGCCATTATTCGATTGAACAACAAGGCTAAGTGGATGCTCGAAAGAGGAAAGCTTAGCTGAGTAGTTCAATCTTGATTAGACAACAAGGCTAAGTGGATGCTCGAAAGAGGAAAGCTTAGCCGAGTAGTTTAATCTTCCTTAAGTCGCTTGGTTGATCGTAACTGAGAGATCAAGTGGCTGCACTTAGAACTAGAAGTCTATGTCTTGATTTTGGAATAGATTGTGGTGTAAGTGCTAGAAATGGCTTTACTTTAGGGTTTAAGTCTTAAAAGGAATAAACCCACACTTATGAACACAAAGTGAGATCATTTGACGTCTATGATGGTTGTCTCACAAGTAGAGACCCTAGACTGAATATCTTTCGTCCTTACTTATCAACACTTTACTTTCCTGTCATTTACTTTCACGCACATTACATTCAGTACTTTACATTTCAGCACTTTACTTTCACTCACTTTAATTTCAGTACTTTACTTTCAGCACTTATTTTCAGTCATTTACTTTCTGTCTAAAAACAACCAAAAAACCCAATTGTATTTACTTTCATTTTCTTTCTTTTCAAAGAACAACTATTCCACACTGACTCTCTTGGGTTCGACCCCTACTTACCGCTTGCTAATCCAATTATGAGCCAACAGTAGTGGACACTATAAATGTAAATTTTGCAGCGCACAACGACGTGCTGTCAATTCTCCACTATAGTTTTAGGTCGTTTCCGACGATATTTTGATGTCATTTGACCTCTATCTCTACATTTCAGGTAGAAAACAAGTATCTCCCAAGGTCGAAGCCCAAATACGAAAAATTGAGGAAAAAGTGTGAACTGCTACAGTGCTATTTTTTCACCCGAGCCTATAAATAGAAAGAGGGCTTTTGACCTAAAGTGTGGAGGTTTTTGGTGAGAAGTGATGAGTCGAGTTTTCGACTCGTTAATACCCGTTTTCACTATAGCTTTAGTTCGCTTCCAACGATAATTCGATGCCATTTGATCCCCTTTTCGTGCGTTTCAGGTACAAAATAAGATGTCTCAGTGTCAAAAGCCAATAGATGGAAACTCGGTGAAAATCGAAGACTAGAGCAAAAAGTGAGCAGAATTGGTCCCCAGTCGATCTACTAGGAAGCTCCCCTGCTCCAGTCGGTCGACTGGCAAGTGCTCCAGAAGGCCCTGCAAATCATGTTTCCACAGTCCGTCGACTGGACCTTCCAGTCGATCGACTGGTGAGTACTCCATCAAGAGCATGCAGGCCACGTGATCTCAGTCGATCGACTGGGAAGACATCCTGTGCCAGTCGGTCGACTGGTGAAGGCTTCAGGAGGGGTCAAAATCTATATTTCCATAGTCGATCGACTAGACCCCGAGTCGGTCGACTGGGAAACTACTTATCAACAGACGTTTCTTCCTCCAGTCGGTCGACTGGGCCACAAGCCCAACGCCAGTCGATCGATTGGGACTGCTACAGTTCCGGAATTTCAGCGAGCCTATAAATTGAAAGTGGTAAGTTTGACCTATCATCTTGGCTTCTTTCGGGAAAAAGACAAGGAAAAGTGAGCTCAATCAAGGTATCCATCATCATCTAATCAAGGAGGCTTGAAGATCAAGGGAGTTCATTAGGACTAATCATCCTACTCTATTCCTCTTCTTTTCTCTTAGATATTGTTAGAAACCCCACTGACGTCATGTTGTCTTACATGATGTGTGAGTAGTCCCCTTGTGTTTTGAGGGTCTTATGATCCTCCTTGGTACTCAATGATCATTGTATACACATTAACATGCAATTTATGAAGTTGATTTCATTTTACTATGCTCTTCATTCTAGACATGTTGCTAAGTGTTTGATAAAATGCCTAAGTGACATGTTTGTGTTAGAACTATGATCTAAGTATTGAGAGAGCTTAGTGATGGATTGGATATAGTAAAATTGAACTTATCGAGCATTTATGAGAGTAAATGCATGGGTGAGAGGCTAACCACAACTTTATGCATATAGCATTTGTGAAAATAGGTGCTATATAGTGAATAATATCTTTAATTAGTGAGATTCTATGTAAGAAGGCTTGACTAGGATTAGACTTGCATGATATTTTGTCTAATTTTAGCCTAAGCTAGGTTCAAAACCTTTTAACTCTTAAATGATTAAACTCTTGTATACATGATCATTGTAAAATGGCCAAGGAGGGGATTAACCCCTCGAAACTCGCTTTAATTGAATTCATTCCCCTTAAACCATTTCATTACTTGTTTTCATCATTGATAACCTTTCTCAACATTGAATTTGGAGGAATAGCCGAGTTAGAAATTGATAGACCTAGCGTATAATCCGTTTGCTCCTTTGGGTTCGACACCGGTTTTACCGATTAAAATACAAATTGTTTTTGACTACACAATTTATTGCAACGTCAAAATGGCGCCGTTGCCGGGGAGCAATAGCTAGATTATCCCTAGGAAAATCATTTAGTACTCCGACTATTCCATGTTTTCCTTTATTTGCTTTGTTACTCTTGATTCTTGAGCTTATTCACCATTCTCACTTGTCTTAATTGTTTTCCCCTTGTAGGTGCATCTCGTTTATGCCATCGAAGACAAAGAAGCTTACCAAAATTGTGGATAGAGATTTGAATCAACCCGTAAAAGAATTCGTGAATCCTCACCTTACAAGGAGTAAAACATTTAAGGAAAAAGGATCATCCTCGAACGTTCAAGAAATCGATCATCAAGTCATGGGTGATAGAGATAATAGACTTCCCCCTCCACCTCCACCACCCCAAGGTCAACTTCCACCATTGCCCCAATCTAGAAGGGTTCTCAAAGACTATGCCGCTCCTAGTGCATATGGATATCGTTCCCCAATCCTTGCTCCCGCGGTTGACAACTGAGACTTTGATTTGAAAAACTCTACAATCCAAATGATACAAGCAAACCGATTATCGGGAGGAGACCACGAGGACCCAAACTCTCATTTGACTACGTTTCTTGAAGTTTGTGATACTTTCAAGATTAATGGGGTTTCCGAGGATGCTAAGCTCTTGAGGTTGTTCCCTTTCTCGCTCACGGGAAAGGCCACGTCTTTGTTAAGGAGCCAAACGCCGGGAAGTTTCACCACTTGGGAGGAGCTTGCCGTTGCATTCCTCAACAAGTATTTCCCTCCTTCCAAGACGGCTTATTATAGGGGTCTAATCATGAATTCTGAGCAAATGGATGGAGAGACGCTTTATGAGGCGTGGGAAAGATACAAGGAGTACCAAAGGCTTTGCCCACATCACAACTTAGACACTCTTCTTGTGTTCCATACCTTCTATCATGGTGTAGATGGTCCCTCGCGGCTTGCACTTGATACCGCTGCGAGAGGAGCTATAATGGATCTTGAACCTCATGAAGGCTATGCGGTAATTGATAAGATCACAAATAACTACTTCACGTGGGGGAGTGAAAGAGGAAACCCAGGAAGGAAGGGAGAAAGACATGAAGCAAAGGCTGTAAGCATAAGAGACTACGATTCATTAGCTAGAAAATTTGAATCCCTTTCGGACGAAGTGTTTAAATTGAAACATCCGGAGAGAGGTCACTCAACTAGCCAAGGGTGTGACATTTGTGAGGTTTATGAGCATGAAACTAACTCTTGCCCATTGGTTCAAAGGGATGGACATAGAACCGGGTACGAAGAAGCAAATTATGTGGGTGAAAACCAAGGTAGAGAGTACGGAGCTAGTGCCACTCAAGGGCAAAATTCCCAATCTAACTATACTACTCCAAGGTTTTCCTCGGTTTGGAAGAATCACCCAAATTTTTCGTACAAGACTACAAATCCCACTCGTCCCGATTTTGGTACTACACCTCCCGGATTTGGTCCTAAGCCTACCTCAACGAATCAAGCGTTCCCTCCGAGGAATCAATTTCAACCAAGGAACCAACATCAAGGCCAACAATATCAAGCTCAACCTCAAAGGCCTTATCAACAAGAGGATCATCCTTCTCAACCATCAAATGAGCCTTCGAATTCCGATGTTATGCTTTCCGCAATCCTTGATATAAGTAAAGAATTGAAAGAAATGAAACAATCTCACCAAGGCTTGCAAACACATGTGAAGATGCTTGAGAACCAACTAGCTCAACAAGCCGAGTCATCAACTAGGGCACAAGGAAAGCTACCGGCACGTCCCGAGCATGAAAAGAAGGAGTTTTGCAACGCCATCTATATAGAGGAATTACTTGAGGATGAATTTTTAGAAAGGGAAGAATATTGTGAGGCGGTGACTCTTAGAAGTGGGAAACAATTGGAGGGTGTTACACCAAAGAAAGCCGTTCAAATGCCTCCAAAACCCATTGGCCAAGCTAGAGCCGAAGAAAAAGAACTCAATAAAGAGGTCCCCTGTTCAAGCTTGTGTCCAAGGTAGTATTGCGACAGACCTGGGACTCTTTGCACAATAGTTCAACACACAGAGGTTGAACTCTTATCACAACAGTTCAGCAAATAGATAAAGGCAGTAGAGATTCACAGATTGATAACCCAGTTTGGCTCCGCCTACTCTGGGGGGTTTCCCACACCCGAAAAAGGGACAGCAAATCTTTATTACGAGTATAGGGTTTCCACAGGGACTTACACTTACACCTTGTAATAGCCTAACCTCAATACTCCGTCTCTCAGATTTGCAACCGAGGTTCACCGTAATTCCCCTCGATCCCCTTCGTTCAGAACCTGCAGTCTGAACGTTCTCGACCTTCTCCAGAAGCTCGGATGCTTTCTCTCGAAAGCTTGTTCACCTTTGTTGTGTGCGGCAGTTGATACGCTTCAGACAGTCTGTGTTGCACTTGAACAGACTGCACTTGCACCGGTGTATTCTCAACGAGAAAACACAACCGACCGTCGCTTTCTTCTTCTCCAATCAGCAGGATATGCTCGTGTATATTTGATCTTTGAAAGCGATGAGAATTAGGTTTGCCCTTGCATTGTATTTATATGCTCGAGCGAAACCCTAATTCGCCCAAGATAATCCCATCAAATATTTCGGAATTGATTCCTAAATATTTGATGTATATCTTTCATAAATCGATTGGAAGAATATACAAAGTCTTCTTTCCAAGTAAGTCGCGCCATCTTCAATGTAGATATTCATTCGAATATCTAATGCTCGAATAAGTCGCAGGCCGACTTCCACTTGTCGAAATCTTCGTTGCCAATATCTTTCGGAAAATATCCTCGTGTATATCCTCGCGTCTTGATCATGCTGTACAGGAGTACCAGGATATTGTTCGAACTCCCCCTGAACACCTGCTCGAACTGTCTAAGCTATGTTTTGCCAAATACATGCCACTTAAGGGAGCATCAATCTCCCCATTGGCATTTTGGCAAAACCAGATCTACTAGATAACTAAGTCTATCTAACTATCTAGACAGTAGACAACTTTGAGGGAAACAAGAATTGTCTCCTCCAAAATACTCCCCCTTTTTGCCACAAACTGGCAAGGGGTGCGATCCGAGTTCGAACAGACAATCAAAATGTGCCAGAACAAGCACTAAGAACGATAGTTTTAAACAAATAGTTCAGGGAGAAAGTTTGAAGAGGACCTTCAATCAGAAGCTTCTTCAATGGAATCATCTTCAGAGGCAGTAGCTTCTGATTCATCATCACTGGGGTAGCTGAGAGCTCGAGCAAGCCTGTTGATTCGGCGACGCTGTTCCTTGTCCGCAGCAATGATAACATGGAGGTCCTTCAGTAGTTTGCTCCTCTCATCCACGCCCATTCTGGCTCCCCCTCGACTGGATTTCCCAATTTCTTTACCTGGCTTGCTCCCCCCTTTCAGATCATTCACATGCCGCCCTTTGTATAACTTGTGGTCCACTGTGAATTTGCTGGGAGCTTTAATAAGAAGATCAGACGAGGCTGTCAAATCAATGGCTTGATGAATAATCAGCTCATAAATCAGAGATGGAAAGCAGATCTGGTGCAGGGTTCTCATCGATGTAGCATGGTCAGCAATCTGTTTGAACATTATTCTGCCCAGGTTAAACTTCAGCTTGTTCCCTATCTGATAAATCAGTTGGGCCATGTCCTTGTTGACAGTAGAGCGATGATTAGACGGCCTCCAGTTAAACACTGCTATGAAAAACAGCATTGAATAGAACGTGGACAGATCCGCCGTATGCACAACTGACTCAGGTCTCCACTGAACAGAGCCTGCAGTGATGGTGCTTACTATCTTCTCGAGGCTGGATTCTTCTTCATCAACAGCTGGGTCATCCATGGAGAAGTATACATTGATCAGTTCTGGATCAATCTTGATCCTTCTTCCTCTTACATAGAAGACCCCATACTCAGCCTCTCCAATGACCCCAAACTTTGGAGGCAAGTTTGCCATGGCCTCACGCACCAGCTGTTCGTTGAATGGCTTGAATCTGTCTAACGTCCAGAATAGATCCGACTCTTTGAGCACCTCAATCACTTCTTTCCCTTTGTAACTCGATGCATCCAGTAGTCTCTCCGGTATGATTTTCCTCTTCTGCACACATCCCCATTTCAACGCAGCTTCTTTGTTCACGAACCACACACCTTTCTTGACCTTACCGACTGGGACATCCTCAGATTCAGGGGCTGGGACTTCACATCTCCCAGCATCTTCAGAGATGGGAACTACAGCAACGCGCTTTCTTTTCTTTGAAGAGCCAGCTCCCCCTGCACCACTGCTGACCTCAGTAACCTTCTGGGCTGGTTCCTTTGTAGACGTAGCAAAGGCAACCTTTTTCTTTTCCTTCCCCTTCGTTGTCCTCTTGAGGTTGACAAGGGGAACACTGTCTTGGTCATCTTCTGAAAGGGTAAACCTTCTACTGCTGATGTAGGGGCATCCTTACGAATGGATGGTTCATCATCCTTCAAATAATCCCGACGACGATCATCTTGAACTGTCATTGTTTCTTCACTCACTGCTTTCTCTGGTACTACTCCAGTCTTATCTTCGGTTTGAACACTCTGTTCCACTATTGGAGCACTTGAGACCTTTCCAGTACCAGACTCTTCTGCTTCAACACCCAGGTTACGCAGACCTTCCTCTGGAACTGGTGCTCTTTGAGCTTCAGTCTAAACAGAGGGTTCCACTGTTAAACCGCTTGCAGCTTTCTCTGTAGCTCTTCCAGTCTCAACACCAGACTGAACACTTGGTTCCATAGGTGGATCACTTGTAGCCTTTTCTACATCAACTTCTTTTGCCCTAACAGCCTGAGCTTCTTCCAGACTTGCCACTCCCTGATCCTTCTCCTTTTCCAGGTCTTCCATGACATCATCAATGTCTTTGTATAACTTCTCCAATTCATCATCCTTTTCTGCTGGGTTAATCTCCTCTGCCACAGCCTCATCATGCAAACCGAAACCTTCTTCAGTGATTCCTCCTTGATTTTCAGACGGATCAGCATCACTCATCACCACATTCCTCTTCCCCGAGGACTCGATGAACTTCTCTGTTTCTTCATCGGACATTGCAATCTTCCTTCCTCGAGCTGCATAGATCTGGGCGAGATATTTTCTGGGAGAGTCACTGGCCCGCTTCCCCTTCTTCCTGCGACCAGCCTTCGGAGGAATGTATCCTGTGGCAAAAATCTTTTCTCTCCACGTTCCTGAGCCTCCAGCCCCCTTACTGGGTTCCTCTTCTTCCACACTCTTGACAGACTTCTTCTTAGAAATCCCACTACCGGCTTTGTCAACCGTCACAGCCCTACCACTCTCATTATCTCCACAGGGAATCTCCCTACTGGTTTCAACACCATCGGCTTTAACACCACTAACAGCCTTACCACCATTATCGCCAATTACAGCCCTTCTGGCTTCAACACCGTCAATCAACTCAACAACCTTCTCACCCTCCACACTTGTTTCTTCATTCAGCACAGATTTTTCAACAGTGGGGATATTCGCAGAGACAGAAGGAATATTGGGATTTACCTGAATCCGTGGAGTTGAGTCCACTGTGCCCGACTGAGGGATTCCAGCGGTAACTCCTTCAACAGACTTCTCTTTGGCCAAAGATTCGGTGACTGAGTGTAAAGGCGACGTCTTTTTCATCTTCGCAGCTTTTGATTTCGGAATCTTTGATTTCGCCGCAAACGCCTTTGAGGTCTGCATGCTTTCTTTGATTTTCTCAGCAGATTTAGCACTGGATTTTGCTGACTTCCTGGTGTTCACCATTGTCGGTTGAGGAAAGAGCAGTTGAGAGGGAAGTTCCGTTCTAGGGTTTTCGAGAGAGAGAAGACGATACTCAGGGAATGAATTTGATTTTTTCAAAAATCAAATTTGTCTATATGACTCTTCAGCTTTCCAAAACCGTCAACCGAAAAAATCTTCAAGGATATTTAAAAAAATATTTTGTTGAGACTTCTGTTCCAGCTCTCTTTATTAGATGGTCAGTCCAACAGTTTCAGCTGGAGATTCGACTATGACTGACCACCGTCGGATGCTCTTAGTGGTTGACACCACATAGACCCCCTGGGGATCTGGGTGTTCCATTCTGTGACCTGCCATATGGGTTGACACAAGTATGGCTCCTCAGAGTTACCATCTTTCGTGAGCATTCATATTTTCTTGTACGGCTCCAGGCACATTTCTCTGGGCAGTGTACGGACTCCAGTTGCAACTGTACCACCGTCTGATTCGATAGCTTCCTGGGACACTCGGCAACCTTGATTTGTGCGCATCGACAATCAGATCTTGTGTAATCAGATCTTGTGTGCAAGGTCTTATCCACTCCCCCTCGCAGAAAACTAGGTTGTTCGTTTGCACATGGGAGAGCAACCGGTTGCTGGCCATGATTCTCATTGTTCATTGACTCCGTCAGACCCATCCTAATAGTATAGCAGTTGTTGGCATCCCTTTTTCCTTTCATCAGTGTATCACCATTCTGGTATAGTACAAGACATAAGTAGCTGGAGAATGACACATAGTGTCCATCGTCGCATAGTTGACTGATGCTGATAAGATTCCTGGTCAGTCCCTTAACAAGGAGGGTGTTCTTGAGTGCAGGGAGATCCGGAACCATCAATGTCCCACAGCCGATCACCTGACCCTTTTCACCATCCCCGAAGGTGACAAACCACATATGCTCAACAGGTCTAATATGGGTAAGATATTGAGAGTTACCTGTCATGTGTGCGGAGTATCCGCTGTCGAAGAGCCAGCTATCATGCGATGAGTAGTTTGAGGTGTAACAGGCTACCATGCAAACAGTTTGGTCTACCTTTTGAACCCAGACCTGTTTCTGTTGCGATGTGGTTCGTTGCTGGAAAGCACGTCGTTCGGCTAAAAACAGGCGACACTTTAGTTTAATGTGTCCCATCTGATTGCAATACCAGCAAGTGCGCCATTCTTTCCTTTGCGCTGAATGAGAGCCGAAGTGCATCGTACCATCCCTTCTTTGACCACTGTTGGGTTGTTCTTGTTGCAGGTCTATTTTCCGTCTGGGATGCTGTCTTACCTTCTGTTCTGTCTTCTGTTCCGACACCGGTCTGGTTTTAACAAGCGTCGTACCTTTTGAGCTGCCTTCTCCTGTGAACCCCAATCCTCTGTGTCCGGATTCCATTCTCTGGGATCTAAGAATATTATTTAAGTTTTTAGTGCCAGAGTTAAGCATTCTTACCGACTGTTTGAGGTGATTGAGTTCCTCTCTAGTGTCAGAGTGTTCCATCTTCTTGGATTCTAGCTGAAGTTCCAGCTGTTCCACCCTCCTTAGTTGGAACATTTCTTTCCGCTGTAGATCAATGATGGTTTTTCTCAGCCCCGCCATGCCTACAGGATGAGTGTCCCGATCCTTCTCTATTTTAACTTTTAGGGAGGACACAGTACCCAGGAGTTCCATTTTCTGAACAAGAAGATCCAGCCTTTCCTGTTTTACCTCAGCTAGTTGAGAAGTCAGTGTGTTAATTGTACCTTCCAATTCTGCCTTCAGTGTCAGTAGTATCTCAACCTCCTGCCATACCTTGTCCTTTTCCATAGTGACGCTTGCCACTGTGTCATTTAGCTTTTTGTTCATCTTGATCAGAAGCAGCCACTTCTCATACAGATCTTTATAAGTCTGAGCCAGAGAGTCCTGTGTGAGTTCTTCATTGTCACTGTCCGAGGGGTCTTCACCTAGGAGTTCCAACTGAGGTGGAACAGTTTCACTTGTGCTGCTGCATTCATCACGAGTTGTGACGAAGGCCACAAAGTTTGTGGTTTCACCTTTTTCTTCATCTGACTCACTGTCGCTGAAGCTCGCCACCATCGCCTTTTTCTTCATGAGAGTGTTTGCACACTGTGACGCAATGTGACCGAAACCCTTGCATTCATGACACTGAATCTCTTCTTTTCCTTTGTCAGACAAGTCTTGCCTCGAATCAGTAGACCTTGGCCTGCTGGATTTCCAGTTTCGGTAACCAGTTGATGAAGACTGACCTTGTTCTGGACCATGTCTGTTGATTTTCCGCACCATTCTTCCAAAGTTTTGTGCCATCATGGCTAGTTGCTCAGTGGTGCACCCAGAATCCAGTTTGTCTTCCGTTATATCGGCTTTAAGAGCGATTCCCTTCTCTTCTCCGGTTTGGAAGTCATGATTGATCTCGTAAGTTCTGAGAGAACCCATTAGCTCGTCTAGCTTCAGTGTGGTGATATCATGCATTTCCTCAATGGCCGTGACTTTCATGGCAAATCTTGGAGGAAGAGACCTTAGGACCTTACTGGCCAATCTTTCTTCATCGATGGGTTTCCCTAGTGCAGATGCCTCGTTGGACAGTTTCAGGACTCTGGTGTTGTACTCAGTGATGGTTTCACTCTCCTTCATCTTCATCTCTTCAAACCTGGTTGTGACAGCTTGCATGCGGGAGTTGCAAACTTTGTCTGTTCCTTCAAACGCTGTTTGGAGGATATCCCATGCTTCCTTGGCCACTTCACAGTTGATGATTAGCTTTATGACGTTTTCATCCACTGCCGAGAAAATTGCGTTCATTGCCTTTGAGTTGCCCATGGAAGCTTTGTCCTCCTCTTCTGTCCACAGAGCTTCTGGTTTGGCGATCGGTTCTCCAGTGAGATTGTTCATTATGGGTTCCGTCCACCCTTTCAGAACAGCCTTCCATGCCTTTTCGTCTAGTGATTTCAGAAAAGATCTCATCACAGGCTTCCATGTGGCATAGTTCGATCCTTCGAGCAGCGGGGGTCTGGTTATGCTTTGTCCTTCCTTCAGAGTCATCGTGAACAGTTCAGGATCCCACTCAGTGTGTCGAGTGACTTGCTCTGATACCAATTGAAATTATGTCCCCTGTTCAAGCTTGTGTCCAAGGTTGTGTTGCGACAGACCTGGGACTCTTTGCGCAACAGTTCAACACACAGAGGTTGAACTCTTATCACAACAGTTCAGCAAACAGATAAAGGCAGTAGAGACACACAGACTAATAACCCAGTTCGGCTCCGCTTACTCTGGGGGGTTTCCCACACCCGAAAAAGGGACAGTAAATCTTTATTACGAGTATAGGGTTTCCACAGGGACTTACACTTACACCTTGTAATAGCCTAACCTCAATACTCCGTCTCTCAGATTTGCAACCGAGGTTCACCGCAATTCCCCTCGATCCCCTTCGTTAAGAACCTGCAGTCTGAAC
Organism: Rhodiola kirilowii; assembly: GCA_033675215.1. NCBI lineage: Eukaryota > Viridiplantae > Streptophyta > Magnoliopsida > Saxifragales > Crassulaceae > Rhodiola > Rhodiola kirilowii. The sequence goes on from CM066199.1 coordinate 44,870,979, forward strand.
GTTCTCGACCTTCTCCAGAAGCTCGGATGCTTTCTCTCGAAAGCTTGTTCACCTTTGTTGTGTGCGGCAGTTGATACGCTTCAGACTATCTGTGTTGCACTTGAACAGACTGCACTTGCACCGGTGTATTCTCAATGAGAAAACACAACCGGCCGTCGCTTTCTTCTTCTCCAATCAGCAGGATATGCTCGTGTATATTTGATCTTTGAAAGCGATGAGAATTAGGTTTGCCCTTGCATTGTATTTATATGCTCGAGCGAAACCCTAATTCACACAAGATAATCCCATCAAATATTTCGGAATTGATTCCTAAATATTTGATGTATATCTTTCATAAATCGATCGGAAGAATATACGAAGTCTTCTTTCCAAGTAAGTCGCGCCATCTTCAATGTAGATATTCATTCGAATATCTAATGCTCGAATAAGTCGCAGGCCGACTTCCACTTGTCGAAATCTTCGTTGCCAATATCTTCCGAAAAATATCCTCGCGTCTTGATCACGCTGTACAGGAGTACCAGGATATTGTTCGAACTCCCCCTGAACACCTGCTCGAACTGTCTAAGCTATGTTTTGCCAAATACATGCCACTTAAGGGAACATCATCCCTAATTGATGAGCCGTATTTATACGACTCATCGAGTCGTTAATTCCCACCATTTCATTCACTTTATTATGCGAACAGTTACTTTTTAGTGTTGTTTCATATTTCAGGTGATTTGGAAGCCCTAGGAGGAAACACGCTTAAAAGACGGCATTTTCATGCCAGAAACATCGCAGTGGAAGAACGGAGCCAAAGGAGGGTCATGAACAGTACTCCGTGGCGAATAGTAATTCCGGCGTGAATAGTAATTCCGGCGTGAAAGTGATTCGGGGCCGTGAACAGTAACTTCGAAAAAAGAAAGTCCAAGCCCTAAATCCAGCAGCCGGCCCATTCTACATTGTGATATTAGGGCAACATTCAAATGCTAGGGTTTCAGAAGGTTCCAAGAAGATCAAAGGGTTTCCAAGAAGATCAAAGGGTTTCTCAAACCCTATATAAGGAGGAGTCCACAAGCATCTCATTATCCCTCATTCTACAATTCAGCCTTGTGCTACTCTCCTCATAATCCAGCCGTGCCTCCTTGCTCAGCCACAATTCCGCCGCTTCTCAGCCTTGCACGGCCGCTCATCAGCCCTACACGGCCAGCCCTTGCTTGCCTCGGTTTTGTGAAGTATTTCATCCCCTTTTATTATTTGCATTGTTTCATTATGATCATGTGTAACTAAACCTTCTATTCGGGTTAGGGTTAATAAATTGTGACTATGTTTTTTAGACTTGGATCTTTAATGCTATATTCTATGTTTTACTAATTCTCGTACATGAATTCCATGAAATATTGTTAGACTGGACGTATACTTTGTCGTGAAATCTAGTTGCGCATATTTCTACATTAATCATCTATCTAATACTTTGTCGTTTAGATAGATAGTACAACTAGGGCAATTAACACCTTTGTCGGGTTAATTAAACCTAGGGGAATTAGGTCGTGGCGTAACACCTTTGTCGGGTTACTTGGGAAATCACCTTTGTCGGGACAACCACACGTAAAACACGAATTGAATATTTAGAAGTCTATGATAAAACAAGTCACAATCAAACCCTAATCTGAATACTTCTCTCTGATATTTACAACCTTGCAATTTTCGATTATTTCACTAACCGTTACTCTCATTCTAGTTTCTTGTTTTTCTCCATTACAGAACAAATTAGTAGCTATCTAGCTCCCTTGGGTTCGACCCTTGCTTGCCATTGTGCTAACCCACAGTTCAGGACAAGGAAATTATAAATTGTTTTTGCACAGGTACGACGACAGCCTTCTCAAAATGGCGCCGTTGCCGGGGAGCTAAGCACGGTGAAACTTTTGTTCGTCTTTTATTTTTCGTTTATTTTTCTTCTTGCTATTTCGAAATTTGTTACTCGGTGAATTCATATTCAACTGTTCGAGATTTTGTTTTCCATTCTATTCGATTTCCGTTTTCTAGCTCTTAGAGGGTTCTGTCACCAAGACTTACGAGTCTAAGGATTTTGGGTTTTAAGTGGGACCGCTGTGACCCCTCCAATCTCCTGGGGACCCTTTGTTGCTAGTCTGTCTTTGTTATTTCGGTGTTTGCTATCTCGGTGTCTGTTACTCTCGTAACATGTCTCACGCAGGTAGTAGTGTTGGTCACAACAGTCACAGCAGTCACAACAGTCACGTAAACGAAGAAGTTAACCAGAATGTTCAAGTACAACATGGCGAAATCAGGGGGGCTATCCCTGATCAGTTTCAACAGTTCCAACAACAACAACAACCTCAAAACCAACAACAACCTCAAAACCAACAACAACCCCAACCACAGTACCCACAATACCCTCAGTACCCACCATATCAACAATATCCTCCACCACCATATCCACAGTACCCACAACCGCTCTACCCTCAGTATCCACAACCATATCCACCACTACAATACCTTCCACAACCACCACTACAACACCCACCACAAGCCCCACGTAGACAAGCAGTTGTGGATGATGAGGACGAATATGAAGGACCCGCTATGGGCGAGCTCTCGGTTCCTAGCTTCAGAGACCAGTCATGGCCAATTTATGAAGGACCAGACATGGCAGCCATCACGGTCAGTACAGCGGTCATTCACAATCTGCCCAAGTTCTCAGAATCCAAAGGAGAGTCGGCCCAGTCTCACTTGACGCGTTTCCACGGGATATGCTTGAACCTCAGGCCACACGGAGTAGAGGTGGATGACTTCAAACTGAAGGCATTTTACTTCTCACTGCAAGAAGCAGCTACAGACTGGTTCCTAGCTTTACCCTCAGGCAGTGTTCACACATGGGAACAGATGCAGAAGCACTTCATCAGCAAGTACTATCCAGCAGGGCGTGCAGCGCAAGTCCGGAGACAGTTGCAAGAGCTAAAGCAAGGCCCTCACGAGACCATGTACGAGTACGTGGAGAAATTTCTAGCCTTGGAGAAGAGTTGCTGCAATCTGGAGCTCCCGGAGAAATTAGTCGTAGAATATATGTTGGATGGACTTCGCAAGATGGACAGGAAGTTACTAGAGGCCTCAGCTGGAGGCCAACTCATGAACATGACGCCAGCCAGAGTGAAGCAGAGGATCATATCAGTGGCAGAGGGTGAGCGATTTCAGGATGAGACCATGAAGGAGGACGAGTATGCCCGAACAAAGAATGTGTCAACAGTTGAGCCTTCTATCAGTGCTGTATTCGCCGAACTTAAGGAGATGAGAGAGCTGATGAAGCATGTAGTCCGAAGGACACCAGTCCAGGCCAAGCCATGTGAGTTCTGTACATCCACAGAACACAAGACGGACGAGTGTCCTACCTTACGGACAGACGTCCAAGCTGATGTGAACGCAGTGGGCAATTATCAGAGTTATGGCAACCAACCAGGCCCAGTCAAGCAGTATGGCGCAGCAGCACCTAATCAAGGCGCCTGGAGGAACAACTACCAGCAAAATCAGACTCAGCAAGCACGACCGAATGTGCCTCAGCAGAATCAGCAGACTCAGCAGCCGTACAGACATCCTAACAGTCAGTACCAGCAGAATGCACCAGGGCAGTACCAGCAGAAAGGGCCGAACACTTATCAGGCAGGTCTGAGCAACCAAGGCCCCAGTAAGTCGCTAGAGGACATGGTAAGAGATCTGGCAGTTAGCGCCCAGCAGACAAATACAAACCTGAACCGGTACATGGCCAAAACCGACGGAGCACTAGCCGACATTCAGAAGCAAATAGGGCAGATGTCCACAACTCTCTCCAGGCTTGATGACAACACAGGACGACTTCCCTCACAGACCATTCAAAATCCAAAGGGGAACGTTAGTGCTGTCACAGTGAGGAGTGGACATAGAGCAGCAGAACCAGTAGAGAACCAGGAGGAGGCAGCCGAACCTAGTGCCCCCAGCCAGGAAGAGATCAGCCCAGACGTGATTCCATCAGAGGCCCCTCGGCCAGTACAGGTACCCATTGTCGAAAACTCTAATGTCCAGGTACCTTTACCTTTTCCAGTGCAGGCCCGAGCTCCGAAGAAGTATGTGATGGACAAGGAAGTGTGGGAACTATTCAGTAAGGTAGAGATTAACATCCCACTCCTTGAGGCCATCAAGCAGATCCCGAGGTACTCCAAGTTTCTGAAGGAGTTGTGCACGAACAGACGGAAAGGAACCCAGCCAGATGAGGAGCTTATGAGCAGGAATGTTTCAGCGGTAATTCAGCGCAAGGTGCCACCAAAATGCGGTGATCCAGGCACATATACCATTCCCTGCATGATCGGTAACATTAGGCTAGAAAATTGCATGCTTGATCTTGGTGCCTCTATTAATGTTTTACCATATTCTATATACTCCTCCTTGCGCATTGGTCCTTTAGAACCTGCAGGTCTTACCATACAGCTGGCGGACAGGTCATGCAAGCAACCCGAGGGCTAGATTGAGGATGTGCTCGTACAGGTCGGAGAGTTGGTATTCCCAGCGGACTTCTATGTCCTCAAGATGGAGAGCAGTAGCCCCACAGACCATGCACCGATCCTACTCGGCCGACCATTCCTCAAAACGTCGAAGATGAAGATAGACTGCGACACTGGGACGTTGACTATGGAGGTTGAGGAAGAAATGATCAGCTTTGACATCTTCGGGGCCATGAAGCATCCCACAGAGTATGAGGCGGTCCATGCTTTAGACACCTTGGACGACCTTATCCAGGAGGTACATCCAGAGAGACGGACCGACCCGCTAGAGGAAGTCATTGAGGAGGCAGTATACTCGCCCGAGGATTCTTATGAGCATACAGAGGCGATCAAGGATGCCCTAGATCAGATAGAGATCACCCCACCACTCACACCGAGGTACGAGGTTAATGCAATTCGGTTATTTAAATCACAAGTGTGTTTGCCTTCTGTTGTGCAGGCACCTACGGTAGAATTGAAGCCTCTACCTGGACATTTGAAGTATGCATTCTTAGGGGAGAACAGCACGCTGCCAGTCATCATCAAGAGCGGCCTAAAGGTAGATCAGGAACGTAGGTTGATTGGAGTACTGACCGAGCACAGACAGGCCATTGGATGGACACTAGCCGACATCAAGGGAATCAGCCCTACTGTCTGTATGCATCGGATTTTGCTGGATGATGGAGCTAAGCCTTCGAGGGAACCTCAGCGCAGATTGAATCCTATCATGATGGAGGTGGTCCAAAAGGAGATTCAGAAGCTTCTGGATGCTGATGTGATTTACCCGATCTCAGACAGTCAGTGGGTAAGTCCGGTACATGTTGTGCCGAAAAAGACTGGGATCACAGTGGAGAAGAATGCTGAGGGCGAGATGGTGACTACACGAGTCAAGAATGGATGGCGCATGGGCATAGACTACAGGAGGCTGAATGCAGTTACGCGCAAGGATCACTTTCCTCTTCCATTTATTGACCAGATGCTCGACCGCTTGGCAGGTAAGCCTTATTTTTGTTTTCTAGATGGTTTTTCAGGCTATAACCAAATTCCCATAGCACCCGAGGATCAGGAGAAGACAACCTTTACATGTCCATTCGGTACGTTTGCTTTTCGCCGGATGTCTTTTGGCTTGTGTAACGCACCAGGTACTTTTCAGAGGGTGGTTACTAGCATATTCTCTGACATGATAGGGTCATTTATTGAGGTGTTTATGGATGACTTCACTGTGCATGGTGACACTTTTGATGCATGTCTAGATAATTTGAGCATGGTACTTGCACGTTGTGTTTCTATGAATTTGGTGCTCAATTATGAAAGGTGTCATTTTATGGTTACTCATGGAGTTGTACTCGGTCACATAGTCTCACATGAGGGGATAGAGGTAGACAAGGCTAAGATAGATTAGATTGTTACTCTACCATATTCCTCTACAGTCCGTGATATTAAGTCATTTCTAGGGCATGCTGGTTTCTATCGTAGATTCATTAAGGATTTCTCGAAAAAGGCACTGCCTTTATCTAACCTCTTGCAGAAAGATGTTCCTTTTGAGTTTACAGATCAGTGCAGGGCAGCTTTTGACGAGCTAAAGGAGGCCCTCACCAGCACGCCCATCATTAGAGCTCCGGACTGGACTCAGCCATTTGAGATTATGTGTGACGCGAGTGATTATGCTGTAGGAGCAGTTCTTGGTCAGAAGGTGGACAAGAAGCCCGTGGTGATCTACTACGCTTCGAGGACACTGGACGTGACCCAGAAGAACTATTCGACCACAGAGAAGGAGCTGCTAGCCGTGGTTTTTGCCTTGGAGAAATTTAGATCATATCTGTTTTGTACTAAAGTTGTTGTCAATTCTGACCATGCAGCTATTAGGTACTTGATGACGAAGAAGGAGGCGAAACCAAGGCTCATTAGGTGGATCCTGCTCCTACAGGAGTTTGACGTGGAGATCAGGGACAAGAAGGGCATAGAGAACACAGTCGCAGATCACTTGAGCCGTCTTGTCAGAGAGGAGGATGCTGGGCAGATTACCGAGATGTTCCCAGATGAGCACTTATATGCTATTTCGGGTAAGATGCCATGGTTCGCTCCCCTAGTGAACTACCTGGTAGGAGGTAAGTTCCCGCCATCATATTCTAGGGCACAGTGTTTGAAACTGAAGCATGATGCTAAATACTATGTGTGGGATGACCCGTACTTATGGAAAATAGGCGTAGACCAGATTCTTAGACGGTGTATCCCTGATGATGAGATTGCTTCAGTTATCAGTTTTTGCCATGAATTAGAGTGTGGAGGCCATTTCGGCCCTAGGAGGACTGCTAGGAAGATTTTAGATAGTGGTTTCTTTTGGCCGCATGTTTTTAGAGATGCCTACGATCATTGTAAGAGATGTGATAGATGCCAGAGAGTAGGTAACATTTCGGCCAGACAGGAGATGCCACAGGTCCCCATATTAGTGAATGATGTGTTTGACATTTGGGGGATAGATTTTATGGGTCCTTTTCCTGCTTCATGTGGTTTTGAATTTATCTTAGTTGCAGTTGATTATGTGTCCAAGTGGGTAGAGGCCAAGGCCACTAGATGTGCTGATGCTAAAACTGTCGTAGACTTTTTGCGCACTAACATCTTTTGCAGGTACGGAGTACCTAAGGCCATTATCAGTGATCAGGGGACACACTTCTGCAACCGCATCATGGCATCCACACTGAAGCGCTACCATGTTCATCACCGGACTTCCACAGCATATCACCCCCAGACGAATGGGCAAGCGGAGATCTCCAACCGCGAAATTAAGGGAATTCTGGAGAAGATGGTAGGACCGACTAGGAAGGATTGGAGCCAGCGGTTAGATGAGGCATTGTGGGCGTACAGGACAGCTTACAAGACCCCGATAGGCACCTCACCTTTTCGGTTGGTCTATGGGAAGGCGTGCCACTTGCCAGTAGAGTTAGAGCACAAGGCGTATTGGGCACTGAAGAAGTGCAATCCAGACTTACAGGCAGCCGGGTTAGACAGGCAGTTGCAGTTGTGTGAGCTTGAGGAGCTGCGCCTCGAGGCTTATGAGAGCCAGACAGACTACAAGGCGCGGACCAAGCTCTACCACGACAAATTCATACTAAGGCGCTCCTTTGAAGTCGGACAGAAGGTGCTCTTATTCTCATCACGGTTACGACTCATGCCCGGGAAGTTGAGGTCCAGATGGACGGGACCGTACACGATCGTTCAGATTTACAATCATGGGGCACTGGCGTTGGAGAACCCAAAGGATGGGCATCGGTTCAAGGTCAATGGACAGAGAGTTAAGCACTACCACGGAGAGATCGAGGTACCAGCCCAGGAGTTTGACCTAGCCGAGCCAGTTGAGGGTCCCGTTGATGAGGTTCCCGTTGATGAGCCTCCTGACACTTAGAGGAGGTACTGTCGAGCCAACGACATTAAACAAAGGCGCTCGCAGGGAGGCAGCCCTGCACGGTTTGCACTGCATTTTATTTAGTTACCATGTTTATTTATGAGTCTTATTTGTCACATTGTACCTTGGAAAGTATTTGGTTTCATTTTGTAGGGATTGGACTTAGTCGGCCGGAAAATTCACTTGCGAGCTACGCATTTTGCACTCTACGCTACGCATTTTAGCACAAGACGAGTCCGGGTCGCGTCCCATTGAGACCGGACTTGGCCCGAGTTCAGCCGACCACGTCTACACCCCAGGGGAGTCTTGCTCTACCCTTCTCCTTTCCTTATCTATTTATTGCATGCATTTGTGTCTAGATTTGAGTCGTGCCGTGAGGACACAGCTCATTTCAAAAGTGTGGGGTGGGAAAGTCAGTTATGAGTCAGTTATCGAGTCAGCATGCCCACCACACAGAGTCAGCACGTTTCGAGTCATTTTTAAATTTTTTTGTACATGATTACTTCACTATTTCCTAGACTTGCAGTATTGGATCATGATTAGGTGAAATAGATAGAGCCGATTACATGCATGTCTTTGGTGAAACTTGATTTGTGCGACTAACATGTGATCTTTAAATCATTGCGTGCCTTTGTCAGTTGAGATAAACAGGGATGTAGAGTTGATAGCAATGCCCTAGAGAGACTTGACAGATCATTCAGAGACCGGACTCAGGATATATGGTTTTGTGGAGCTCGTGGAGGCTAGCACTTCGAGGCAACATAGTACGAGTCTGCTCCGCCACTGCGGTACCTTTGCGGTTGGTCGGGACGGGAATACTTCACACCGTCCAAGCTCTAGTCCAAGTAGCCGAGAAAATAGGCAAGCGACCCTTGACTTGACCCGTGTCGAAAGGACGAGGATGAGTAAGAGCAGGAAGGTTTCTAATCCGAGTAACCGGGAAAATAGACGAGCGACCCTCGGCTTGACTCGCGTCAAAAGGAGAAGGAAGCACGGTTCGAGCAAATCACAATCTGCACTACAAAGCAACAAATCCACAAACCATCGTGATAGTCCACACGTCTCATGTGACAGCATCATTGAAATCCCAAATCAGATGACACTATAGCTGGCCGAATAACACTCAACACTTTGAAGCTCGAATCAATCACGTGCAAGAAAAAGCGGCAAAGCATAACCATATAGCAGCGAGTTCGAGTCCGAGAATGAGGGTTCATGGGTCTAAACAGGACTATCTCCAGATACATCCGAATTGATTTGCATCTCGACTTCAAAGGTAATACGTATCTTTAGCCCTTGTTTTCGCACAATGATATTAGTAGCAAGCATGCATAACAGGTAGGATCTATAGTAGCCAAGTCATGTCCATGTAGCTCGTCTAGGATGACCGAAGCATTGTGATGTTTACATTAGTCGTTCCTCTTATGACCTTGTTCTTGTTCGGGATGAACAAGTTTAAGTGTGGGGTGGTTTGATGAGCTGTATTTATACGACTCATCGAGTCGTTAATTCCTACCATTTCATTCACTTTATTATGCGAACAGTTACTTTTTAGTGTTGTTTCGTATTTCAGGTGATTTGGAAGCCCTAGGAGGAAACACGCTTAAAAGACGGCATTTTCATGCCAGAAACATCGCAGTGGAAGAACGGAGCCAAAGGAGGGTCGTGAACAGTACTCCGGCGGCGAATAGTAATTCCGGCGTGAATAGTAATTCCAGCGTGAATAGTGATTCGGGCCGTGAACAGTAACTTCGAAAAAAGAAAGTCCAAGCCCTAAATCCAGCAGCCGGCCCATTCTACATTGTGATATTAGGGCAACATTCAAATGCTAGGGTTTCGGAAGGTTCCAAGAAGATCAAAGGGTTTCCAAGAAGATCAAAGGGTTTCCAAGAAGATCAAAGGGTTTCTCAAACCCTATATAAGGAGGAGTCCACAAGCATCTCATTATCCCTCATTCTACAATTCAGCCTTGTGCTACTCTCCTCACAATCCAGCCGTGCCTCCTTGCTCAGCCACAATTCCGCCGCTTCTCAGCCTTGCACGGCCGCTCATCAGCCCTACACGGCCAGCCCTTGCTTGCCTCGGTTTTGTGAAGTATTTCATCCCCTTTTATTATTTGCATTGTTTCATTATGATCATGTGTAACTAAACCTTCTATTCGGGTTAGGGTTAATATATTGTGACTATGTTTTTGAGACTTGGATCTTTAATGCTATATTCTATGTTTTACTAATTCTCGTACATGAATTCCATGAAATATTGTTAGACTGGACGTATACTTTGTCGTGAAATCTAGTTGCGCATATTTCTACATTAATAATCTATCTAATACTTTGTCGTTTAGATAGATAGTACAACTAGGGCAATTAACACCTTTGTCGGGTTAATTAAACCTAGGGGAATTAGGTCGTGGCGTAACACCTTTGTCGGGTTACTTGGGAAATCACCTTTGTCGGGACAACCACACGTAAAACACGAATTGAATATTTAGAAGTCTATGATAAAACAAGTCACAATCAAACCCTAATCTGAATACTTCTCTCTGATATTTACAACCTTGCAATTTTCGATTATTTCACTAACCGTTACTCTCATTCTAGTTTCTTGTTTTTCTCCATTACATAACAAATTAGTAGCTATCTAGGTCCCTTGGGTTCGACCCTTGCTTGCCATTGTGCTAACCCACAGTTCAGGACAAGGAAATTATAAATTGTTTTTGCACAGGTACGACAACAGCCTGTTCACTAATCCTCCAACCGAAAAGGCAAAAGAAAGTAACGAGAGAAAGGAAGAACTCAAGCCTTATGTTCCACCGGTTCCCTTCCCTCAAAGGCTCATCAAGACCTCTAAGTTGGACAAAGAATATGAGGTCTTCACCAAGATGTTGAAGAAGCTATATGTATACATGCCATTTCATGAGCTCATAAAGAAAGCACCTCTCTACAACAAGTTTCTAAAAGAGATTTTGTCCAACAAGAGGACATTGAAGAAGATGATCCACATCCCCTCCACCACGAATGTAGCGCCCTCTTCTCAAAGCAAATTCCCCAAAAGATGGGAGATCCCGGCAAATTCACTATCCCTTGCTCAATAGGGGATATGAGCTTCTCAAGCCCACTAGCCGATCTTGGGGCTAGCGTGAGCGTGATGCCTCTTGCCATCTACCACAAGCTTAAATTGAATGGGGTGAAGACCGCTAAAATGACTCTTCAACTCGCAGATGGCAGTATAAGGCACCCTTGGGGCCTAGTGGAGAATGTCCCCATCAAAGTTGACAAATTCTACATTCCATGCGACTTTGTGGTGATTGATATGGGGGACAACTTCACTTCATCATTGATTCTTGGACGCCCCTTTCTGGCGACCGCCAGTTTTAAGGTTGATGTGGGAAAAGGGAAATTGACCCTAAAGATTGGTGGAGAAAAGGTAAAGATAGAAAAACCAAAAGAAGAACAAGTGGCTAGTGTTGAGAAAAAACTAGAGAATGAGGAAGTCGAAGTTATTAAGGGCGAGAAAGTTAATATGAAAGAGTGGCACAACATGTTTGAACCCGATGAAGACCCTCCCCGTGATCAATATGAATCATCATCCGACGATGATATGAGTAAGAATGGAAAAGCGAATACATCAAAGGGTGAGAAGCTACCACTTTGGAAAAGGGCTATTAAACGAGTTGCTTGCAACTCTTCAAAGAATCCGGATTGAATCTTCCAATATTATAACAAGTCCGCTTGAGGAGGGATCCTAGCAAAGGACTCCTTAAGTGTGTTTCTTAATCATGAAGAGATTCGGCTCGGTCTTTGCCAAGACGTTAAACTAGGCCCTCACGGGAGGTAACCCGGTTTGTAAGTTGTCCATCTACTTAAAATTAATTTCATATATATGTTTGGCATGCGTACTTTTAATGTTGAATGTGAACATGAGTGCTAGGATGATGAAAATGCATGATTGGATGTGCTTGGTGTGGATTGGTGCTTGCATGAAATTCCTAGATGATGGTGATGCCTTAAGTGTGGAGTGTGTGATCCTAGCTTGCTCTTTTGTCAAAAATCATTTGTATGCTAGTAATTTCTTAGCGGTGCACGCGTGGGTATGTATTTGTATTGATTTGCAGAGTTGGGTTTGATTTAAGTGTGGAGTTGGATTCAAGCTATAATGGAAGAGTTTTTGAAATCAAAATTCAGAAAATGCTGAGGTCCAGATTCTAGCCGACCGGCTGAGAAACACTCTTATTCAGCCGACCGGCTGAGAGCATACATTGAAAATCAATTGTCTCGACTGGTTTCAGCTGGTCGGCTGACATCTGACCCGGTCGACTGGTTTTTGCTTATCTCAAATACCGACCTACAAATTCAAACCTAAACCAGCCGACTGGCTGGAAATTAACTATTTGACCCGACCGGCTAAATTTTCCATATCCAAAATCATACCCTTTTCCTCTTCAAATTCATTCCCAGTCGTTCCCATCTCACCTCAGCCGACCTCGATTTCCTCCCAGTCGACCCAGGACCTTCTGCCCCTCGCACCGCTTCTCCCTCACCATCTATTGAGGATATGGAGGAGGACGATGTAGATTCTACTAGAGAGACCACTTCGGGAGATGACACGGCTACATCTTCAGCTTCTAGTACATTTTGATCATACTTGTATTGATGTTTTGATGTTTTTCTTACTTTGATCATGTACTTGGATGTCAAGTCGCCTTTTGGCGCAATTTCGAATGATGTATGCCATCTTTTTGATGTACTCTTGACTTGTCTTTGGTTGTATTCTACATTCCATATGATATTGAAGGTGTTTACCATTTCTACTGTTTACTCTATAGGATGTACACTTACATACTATTCTCATGTTCAAAATTCACCTTCTTTGTCTACACTTACAACCAAATGAATATATGTCATTCCCAAGAGTTATGTCATCGGCTCTTCAAACGAGGGGAGTTCCTATGCGCCATCGCCTTTATTTTATCATTCTTTGCGCTTAGGGACTAAGCTTGAATTAAGTGTGGAGTGGGTTAATGCGCATAGTTCACATGTTTGCATGCCATGCATATCATTTTTAGATGGACTCTTGCATCTTTTGCACCTTATCCCTACATGAGAGTGTTTTTAACCACATAGGCTTGTGGCGCATCAAGCCTACTTATCACGTTTATTGGATCTTGAACTTAGAACCGACCTAGTCCATTGAATGTGTATTCTTGAGAACCAATATCATTGCTAGTTTTCGTCTATCCAATCATCTAAGCATTTTCATTGAAATACTTTGGATCAAGTTATAGCAAGCACTTTTTAAAATCTTAGTGAAAAACTTAGACCATTTGAATGCTCCTTGGTGACTTGAGTTCTCTAACACGGTGCCTTGTTCATGTTTGATCCCCGCACATTCCATACACTTTTTGAACATATTGTCAAGTTTTAAGTGTGGAGTCAAAAACAAAAGAGGGCGAACAATAAGCCCAAACAACAAAAAAAGCTTCATTTTCATGGTCAAAAGAGGGCAAAGCCCCGACCAAAAACTTTCTCGAGCGCTAGAGAAGTTTTGTGCAAAAATATACAAATGCCGGGGGTTAGGAAGAAAAGTTCCCCCTCGAAAGCATTTGTAGGCCAAAGGCCGTTTGAAAAAGAAAAGAAAATAAGAAGCAGTTACAAACTTGACTCTATGTTCTTCCATCATTCTACATTTGCGCGGGTGAATCATTTGTGTTGTGTGCTAGTTGGAATGACTTTTGGACAATCCATGTGCTTGCACGGGAGCTATCACTTGGTCTATGCTTGTTTATTAAGAAACTCTAGTGTCGAACTCCTCTTCCCTTATGGATTATGGCTTAAGCGCCTAAAACTTGGGAATGAGTTCCATGTCGCAAACCCATGGACTAGCCCTAGCTAGCATAGGTGAGCGATTGACGTTTTTTATGTGCAAACTACAAACTCTACCTCCATTGTATTGCCTTGAAAATGAGTAGATCTTTGGATGAGACGATTGATAGCTTTAGTATTGATGACCTCGAATCCACAACCTCAAGGGTACTCAAAGTGGTTCGAAAGTTCTTTTGATGATATTGAGATGGTAGTCCTAGCGTGAGGTGAGGAATTTATTTTGAGAAATCATAGCCTCGGTTGAACACTCTTGAATTCATTCTTATGCGATAGGTGCCTTTGGGATTTGTGAGTATTCCCTTTTCTGAAAACTCTCACGAGACTATAACTCGTCCACTAGGGTAGCCTAGGGGTTTAAAGGCTTAATGCATATGCTAAATGCATTCGTAACGCCTACGAAAAGGAGCTAGTTAGATTGTACATACTTGTCATTTTTCTTTCAATAACATGTTTAGAAATAATGATCGAGACCTTGTGAAATCTAGTGAGGCAAATGCACGAAAAACATAGCACCACTAGCATTTCGCCATTTGCACTTCCTTGGCATATTTGCATACTTTGTTCGGGACGAGCAAAGCTTAAGTGTGGAGTGTTGATGAGTCGAGTTTTCGACTCGTTAATACCCGTTTTCACTATAGCTTTAGTTCGCTTCCGATGATAATTCGATGCCATTTGATCCCCTTTTCGTGCGTTTCAGGTACAAAACAAGATGTCTCAGTGTCAAAAGCCAATAGATGGAAACTCGGTGAAAATCGAAGACTAGAGCAAAAAGTGAGCAGAATTGGTCCCCAGTCGATCCACTGGGAAGCTCCCCTGCTCCAGTCGGTCGACTGGCAAGTGCTCCAGAAGGCCCTGCAAATCATGTTTCCACAGTCGGTCGACTGGACCTTCCAGTCGATCGACTGGTGAGTACTCCATTAAGAGCATGCAGGCCACGTGATCTTAGTCGATCGACTGGGAAGACATCCTGTGCCAGTCGGTCGACTGGTGAAGGCTTCAGGAGGGGTCGAAATCTATGTTTCCATAGTCGATCGACTGGACCCCCAGTCGGTCGACTGGGAAACTGCTTATCAATAGACGTTTCTTCCTCCAGTCGGTCGACTGGGCCACAAGCATAACGCCGGTCGATCGACTGGGACTGCTACAGTTCCGGAATTTTGACGAGCCTATAAATAGAAAGGGGTAAGTTTGACCTAGCATCTTGACTTCTTAGGGGAAAAAGACAAGGAAAAGTGAGCTCAATCAAGGGATCCATCATCATCTAATCAATGAGGATTAAAGATCAAGGGACTTTATTAGGACTAATCATCCTACTCTATTCCTCTTATTTTCTCTTAGATTTTGTTAGAAACCCTACTCACATCATGTTGTCTTACATGATGTGTGAGTAGTCCCCTTGTGTTTTGAGGGTCTTATGATCCTCCTTGGTACTCAATGATCATTGTATACACATTAACATGCAATTTATGAAGTTGATTTCATTTTACTATGCTCTTCATTCTAGACATGTTGCTAAGTGATTGATAAAATGCCTAAGTGACATGTTTGTGTTAGAACTATGATATAAGTATTGAGAGAGCTTAGTGATGGATTGGATATAGTAAAATTGAACTTATCAAGCATTTATGAGAGTAAATGCATGGGTGAGAGGCTAACCAAGACTTTATGCATATAGCATTTGTGAAAATAGGTGCTATATAGTGAATCAATATCTTTAATTAGTGAGATTCTATGTAAGAAGGCTTGACTAGGATTAGACTTGCATGATATTTTGTCTAATTTTAGCCTAAGCTAGGTTTTAAACCTATCAACTCTTAAATGATTAAACTCTTGTATACATGATCATTGGAAAATGGCCAAGGAGGGGATTAACCCCTCGAAACTCGCTTTAATTGAATTAATTCCCCTTAAACCATTTCATTACTTGTTTTCATTATTGATAACCTTTCTCAACATTGAATTTGGAGGAATAGCCGAGTTAGAAATTGATAGACCTAGCGTATAATCCGTTTGCTCCTTTGGGTTCGACACCGGTTTTACCGGTTAAAATACAAATTCTTTTTGACTACACAATTTATTGCAACGTCAAGAAGAAGATTGGAAAAGAGGTCCATCCAAGGTCATCAATCAACAATCCAACCAAGGAGAAGAAGAAGGCACAAAAGAGAGTTCAAGAATTCCAAATCCTCCCTTTACTCTTTTCCTATTCTCTTTGTGTTGCTATTAAACCCTACTCACACCATGTTGTCTTACATAATGTGTGAGTAGTGATCTTGTGTTTTGAGGGTCTTATGACTCTCATTGGTACTCTTTGATCACATATATACATTTGATATTCATATGGATGATTGTTGATTTCATTTTCTCTTGTGTTATGAATGTTATGCACTCTAGGTGTTTGTTAAAATGCCTAAGTGACAATTTGGACTAAAACTTGAACCTAGAGCTTGGAAACCCTAGGGAATGGTTCTAGGATGGAGAAAATGATCTATATCTTAAATCATGCAAATGAACCTTAGGATATGGATGCTTGACTAAGGATTGAATGTTTGATTCATTGGAGTTAGTCATTAAGCGAATCATCAATTAATCCCATCTAATGGTGTCAATTTCATGTTCTCTATGCACTTCATATATGACATGCTACTAAGTGTTTGAGGAAATGCATAAGTAACATGTCGAATCTAGTTCGGATAATAGAGAATGTGATCCTATCTAGTGTATGCATTTGTTGTTAACTAGTCCCCGAGTTCATAGTATTTATTACCTTAGGAAGACATTCCAAGAATAATAGTGCTATGGAATGAACCAATTACCTCGAGAGAGTTAGGTTCGACCTATAAGAGAGCTTAACTAAGATTAGATTCACATGAGAATTGGTCTATCTTAGTCTAAGATAGGTTTTCCACAATGCACGGGTAGGAAGTGAACTAGTGCGTATGTTCATTGCATTTATCTCCCAACCATAGGATGCTAATGCTATGGAATGAACCGATATCCTCAAATTGAGTGAGGTTCGAGCTAAGAAGGTTCTAAACTATTTGACTACCATGAAATGTTTGAATATCGTGTATGTGATCATTGGGAAATTGCCAAGGAGGGGAGTAACCCCTCGAAACACCTACTATCTATCTTTTATCTCTAATTACTCGCCACTTTGGATTTAGATACGCCACTTCATACATTTTTGGTTTAGAATAGCCGAATGGAAACACAATCTTGAATAGTACATGTGCTTGGCTTGCTCCTCTTGGTTCGACCCGGTACTTTACCGGTATTATAAATGTTTTGACACTACGATGATCCTCTTCAAAACCGACACGTCGGGAGGGTAAAAATAGACGTTGTCAAATGGTGCCGTTGCCGGGGAGCAACTAGTTGGCACGTCCCTAGACTAGATTGTGTGGGAGTTCTGACTATTCTTGTGAATATTTTTCTCTTTTTTCTTATACTTGTATATTCTCTTATTCTCTCATATCCCTTACTAACTTAAGTTAATCTTGTTTTGCGAGGATGGATCACTACAACCAACAAGTCTATTCAATGAGGGATACTATCAAGAGGAGGAGCAATCATATTGGAATTACCAAGAGCATGGCTATCAAACTAGTTATTATAATTTAGATGGGAATGACCAAGAAGAGGTGGAATCAAACGCCTATTGGGAAAACTCTTGGAATCCATGACATACCTACACTCAAAGTTGGAATGATAGTCAATGTTTTGAAATTGAAGGCTCCTACCCTCTATACCTTCAACCTTCTCAACCTTCAAGTGAGCCCTCCAACATAGAATCAATGCTTGCCACATTCCTTGAAAATCAAGAGAAGATGCATACAGACATGCAAGCTCAATTGATGGAGATGGATGCAAAATTTGATAGATTGGAGGCTCAACACCAAGTTTTGGGAAGTGAATTGGCGCAACAAGCAATTGAAAATGAGAACTTGGATGGGGAAGAGGAGGTCTCCGAAGAAGAAGAAGAAGTCCTTGAATCTAATGCCTCAAGGGAAGAACGGGATCAAGAAGGGGAAGATATGTTTTGGAGGTCTCCCCCGATTCAACTATGTTCCTCACAAAATGCATCCTTATGTCAATGTGCTTTGACCTTTCATGGAACACCTGATGTTTTGATAAGTGAATGGCACCCTGATTATCACAGAACACTCTGACAGTACTCTGCACAAACCCAAGCTCACTCATCAACCCTTTTGATAAGTCGAGTTTTCGACTTATTAATACCCGTTTCTCACTATAGCTTTAGTTCATTTCCGGTGATAATTTGATGTCATTTGATCTCTTTTCATACGTTTCAGGTACAAAACATGATATCTCAGTGTCAAAACCCAAATGCGAAAACTCGGGGAAAAATCGGAGACTTGAGCAAACTTTGGGCAGAAAAGAGCTTCACAACACTGCCTTGTCGCGAGGCAATGTGTACAAAATTAATTTATAAGTCCTCCACTCGTGACTTTACTATTGGGTAGTAAAGCGGTAAGTAAGGGTCGAACCCAAGGGAATTAGTGGATAGTTGTTCTTTCAAAAATGGAAAATTAAATAAGACAGTTGGGGGTTGGTTGTCATTTTAGTACTGAAAAGTAAATGACTGAAAGTAAAGAAAGTAAATACAGGACTGAAAGTAAATACTGAAAAGTAAAGTGCTGGAACTTTCGAGTTCAATGTCAACCGCAAACACACTTTTGATTTGTCGCACGCTGTGTCTCAAGCGTGATGCACGCCAAAGTTGTGTTGGATTGATGTTGAACAAGTCTGTAGTGAAAGTAAAGTGCGGAAAGTAAATACTGAAAAGTAAATTGCTGGAATAGTCTAATTCAATATCGACTAATCAACATACTTTTGGTATGGACTGATATTGAAAGGGTCTGTAATAATCGACAGAAAGTGAATTACTGAAAAGTGAATTGCTGGAAAGTAAATGTGCGGAAATTAAAGTACTGAAAGTAAATGACTGAAAATAAGCAGTTGATAATGAGACTGAAAGTAAAGTGACAGGTGATGTTTTAATTAAAGGAAAGGATTCGGTTTAAGGGGCCTCGTATCATAAATCTGTTCATCATCGACCTCTAATGATCATACTACGTGTTCAAAATGTATCAAGGCTATTTCTAGCACTCGACTTGCCACACCGTCTAGTCCTTTTCAAGACATCGAACACTTGTTCTATTTAGGCTAATTCCTCCTTTCGAAGTATCTTGGCCTTATGTGCATCCACCTGATCAATCATTTCCGATCAACCAAGTGGTGTTTTAAAGAGGTTGAACTCTACAGAAAAGCTTTGCTCTTTCGAGCCTCCACTTAACCACGTATGTTCACGAACCCCATGGAAGAGCTTTGCTCTTTCGAGCCTCCACTCAACCAATAGTGTTCTAACCTAATATAAGGCACATAGAACAAGTTTAAACACAATAGAGGCACTAAGAGAAGGGTCTAAAACATGTTTTGATACAAGCACACCCCTTCAACCGAATGAACGATTTAGCTACGATTATCCATGGAAGAGGACATCATAGCTAAGTGCTTGAAAAGTAAAGGTTTTCGAAAGACGAAAAAGTAAAGTTTTTTGAAAGTAAAAGACACGGAAAAGCTTGAGCACTTCAAGAACCAACAAGAGTACTCAAGAACAAACTTGGAGCTTCCAATATCAAAGTAAAGTGTTTACAAGGATTGTGCCTAAAATCTAGAGAGATTTTCTACAAGGACTATGAGACTTGGGACTACACTTTGGGACTCAAACTAGGACTATGGGACTTGAGACTACAATTTGGGACATGAGGCATTGATTCAAGGAGGGGGAGCTCTCTATTTATAGGCAAGGGGAGAAGAGGGGAGTAAAACACATGGCAAAGGGGGGGAGAGGAGGAGCCAAAATCCGCC
Organism: Rhodiola kirilowii; assembly: GCA_033675215.1. NCBI lineage: Eukaryota > Viridiplantae > Streptophyta > Magnoliopsida > Saxifragales > Crassulaceae > Rhodiola > Rhodiola kirilowii. The sequence goes on from CM066199.1 coordinate 44,890,667, forward strand.
GGCCATGAGGTGGTTCTCCAAAAGCCGCCGCCCATGTGGCAACTCCACAAGGGAAGCCACCGGCCATAGGTGGAGAAAGTGAGTGTGAGTGGGTTGTGATATTTTCTTCCAAAAGCCATCGGTTCCCTCACAACTCCGGTTAGAGCTTGGTTGCATCTTGGGTGCTTCTTGGTTGCAATCAAAAGACAAGGCACAAGCCTTGCACATGGGTGGCAAGACTTGGCATTCACTTGAGTTCTTGATCTTTGTTGAGGTTTGGAACAAGTCATTGGGACATGTTTGAGTGATTCCACGTTGGGTTCATGAAGGTTGTAAAGCCGAAATCTGGTCGTGGCCTGGAATGACTTGTAATTCATTTTTAGCTTTAAGAACTCCTTTTTAGCTCGTTTCATCTCTAATCCTCGAAATAGCCTGTAGAACAAAAGTGAAACTAACAAGTAAAAGTTGTATAGACAAAGGGTCTAATTTGGTGGGTTTAACTATCTTAATGAATCATATAAATATGGTCCATCAGATCACCCCACACTTTTAGTTGTTCGTCCCGAACAATGCTATTCGAAATTGGAACACAAAATCCAAGTAAAAACTTTAAATAAGAAAGTGAGAATGTGGGACTAGATTTATCCTATTCATGCAATACTTACTTGTTACCAATCTAAATCGTGTAAATACTTAGAAGAAACTTGATAACCTTCGAGCTGAGAAGCAAATTAATTCGGATGATTCGGGAGATAGCCCTTTTCAGGCTCCTGGACTGCATTCTCGAGACCGACTAGCACTATATGGTTTTCTTGTAGCTTTCTCTAGCACGTGATTTGGTTCGGGTTTCAATGATCTGAGCTCTTTGATTTCCTTTTGGTGAGGGACAGCTTTTTGAAGTGACTTGGTCTTTGACCTTTGATGTTGAATTGGAGTTTCTTCACTTTTGTTTTGGTTAAAATCTTCACAATTTTTGCCTTCGGCCTTTGATTTGCTTCTTCGAGCTTTGCTTCTTTGTGACTTGCTTGTCCATTTTCTCAACCTTTTTGGGAGGTCCAATCATCGCCCGAGAGCATATGGAAATACCTCCCCGCTCTTTCTCATCCTCTCTGTTTCGCGCGGGTCAAGATGAGGGTCGCTCATCTATTTTCCCGGCTACTAGGAATAGATATAGGACGGTTTGATTCCCATCCCGCCTCTTGCATAAATGCTGCATGGCGGAGATGACTCCTGACTCAACTGAAACCCGAAGTGCAGCCTCCACTGACTTCGTAAACCATATAGTGAAATTCGATCCTTTGAGTGCTTGCCAAGCCTCTCTAGAGCATTTTATATCAACTCCACATCCCCTGTATATCTCAACACAAAGGGACAAATGAGAAGTTACATCCTAAGTTTTTATACAGTTGAGATTTCACAAGGTAAATGCATGAATTTAGATCTATCTTTTTCACATTCTCAAGTTCATATTTTCAAAAAGATAATATTAAGGGAAAAGGAAAAAAAAAGCATGTTAACTATGTACAAAGGCGGTTCTCACCCCACACTTTTGAACGAAGGCGTGCCTCACAGCACGACTTAGTTCAAAAGTCAATTGCAAGCAAATATATACAGGAAAGGTGTGAATGACTTAAGGCAAAAACTAAATGACATAAAATAAAATGACTGAAAGTAAGATAGATGTCGGGTTACCTCCCGACCAGTGCCTTTGTTTAACGTCGTTATCTCGACGATACCTCACTCCTGGATCATAAGTTTGGATCCCATGGGTGGCTCAGGTCAAATTTTTCCTCGGCTCCTGCATTGATTCTTGCCTTGACTCACCACGAGTTATTGTGGGATGATGTGCTCGGGTCCTGTTCCCATTGTTCTGGTGGTTTCTCTTTCCAACACCTCTAAGAAGGCGAGGGACCCTTCACTATAGTCGCTGGTTTCTTGAGTCGGGCTCTCTTATGTTTAGGGTTGCCTTGTCTAGTTGTGGTCAAAAAAATGCTCCATCAAGGAGTCGTTCTGCTTAGGCCTTTCTTCCATCCTTATTTCAGACTCATCATTGATCACATAGTTTTCTACGATTTGCATATTGATCAAGGGGAAAAGTTGGGAAGCTCTCATTAGATGGACCGGATCTGCATTGGCCAGCCTGTCCGTGAGGACCTGGTCTTGGTTGATTTCTTTGGCCGCTTCGGTAGTGAGAGTGGGGTATGTCACGGGCAGTTCGCAAGTGGTGTCTCGGGTTTCCTCCTCTGCCGGCTCGGTAGTGAGTTCCCATGAAGGTTTTTCCTCGTCCCACACTGTATCGGTTTCTGGCTCTAAGTCTTCTGATGGCTCGGGAGTGATTTCCCATGTAGGCTCTTCCTCGTTGCTTCCGGTGCTTTCTGTATCTGTTTCGACCATCATGGCCTCTGCAATGTCTTCTCTACTCCTTTATAGATTAGTTTCTACCATCTGCGCTCTTCTATCAGCTTGGAGCATTGGCCTTCGTTTTGTGGCTTCGGCCAAGTCATCTATAACATCCCACATTTGAGTCATGGTTAAGTGCATGGCCGATCCTCCTACTGCGTCATTAATCCTTGATTGGTCAACCGGCCTCATCCCACAAAGAAATTTTTGAAGAAGAAACACTTCCGTGAATCCATGATGCGGGCAGCGCAAACAACTGTATCAAAGTATGTATAATACTCATCCAGTGTCTCGTCCCGGGATTGTTGAAGGCAGATGATCTTCTCGCGGGTGTCATGTCGTAAGGATGGCGGGGAGAATTCTTTTAGGAATTGGGCACGAAGATCCACATAATAGCCTGCACAACTAGCAGTTGATGAGTAATACCAAATTGCAGCGAAGTCAGTTAAAGTAAGTTTAAAGCATTCCATCTTAAACTTCTCTAACGTCTCATTTTCAGGTTTCATGTGGCGGCATATATGGTGAAAATGTTGGCAATGTATTACAGGGTCCTCTCCAACTGTACCTCCAAACTGAGGAAGATGTCGAGTCATCCATGCATACATAGTGGACAGTGCAATGAAGAAATGAAAAGGGAAAGAAAAGAACAACTAATCTGATAGCTAATTCCCCGGCAACGGCGCCAATTTGACAACACTGCCTTGTCGCGAGGCAATGTGTACAAAATTAATTTATAAGTCCGCTACTCGTGACTTTACTATTGGGTAGTAAAGCGGTAAGTAGGGGTCGAACCCAAGGGAATTAGTGGATAGTTGTTCTTTCGAAAATGGAAAATTAAATAAGACAGTTGGGGGTTGGTTGTGATTTTAGTACTGAAAGTAGTGTGGGTTGGTTGTGACTTTAGTGCTGAAAAGTAAATGACTGAAAGTAAAGAAAGTAAATACAGGACTGAAAGTAAATACTGAAAAGTAAAGTGTTGGAACAGTCGAGTTCAATGTCAACCGCAAACACACTTTTGGTTTGCCGCACGCTGTGTCTCAAGCGTGATGCGCGCCAAAGTTGTGTTGGATTGATGTTGTACAAGTCTGTAGTGAAAGTAAAGTGCGGAAAGTAAATACTGAAAAGTAAATTGCTGGAACAGTCGAATTCAATATCGGCTAATCAACATACTTTTGGTATGGACTGATATTGAAAGGGTCTGTAATAAGCGACAGAAAGTAAATTACTGAAAAGTGAATTGCTGGAAAGTAAATGTGCGGAAATTAAAGTACTGAAAGTAAATGACTGAAAATAAGCAGTTGATAATGAGACTGAAAGTAAAGTGACAGGTGATGTTTTAATTAAAGGAAAGAATTCGGTTTTAGGGGCCTTGTATCATAAATCTGTTCATCATCGACCTCTAATGATCATACTACGTGTTTAAAATGTATCAAGGCTATTTCTAGCACTCGACTTGCCACACCGTCTAATCCTTTTCAAGACATAGAACACTTGTTCTATTTAGGCTAATTCCTCCTTTCGAAGTATCTTAGCCTTATGTGCATCCACCTGATCAATCATTTCCGATCAACCAAGTGGTGTTTTAAAGAGGTTGAACTCTACAGAAAAGCTTTGCTCTTTCGAGCCTCCACTTAACCACGTATGTTCACGAACACCATGGAAGAGCATTGCTCTTTCGAGCCTCCACTCAACCAATAGTGTTCTAACCTAATATAAGGCACATAGAACAAGTTTAAACACAATAGAGGCACTAAGAGAAGGGTCTAAAACATGTTTTGATACAAGCACACCCCTTCAACCGAATGAATAGTTTAGCTACGATTATCCATGGAAGAGGACATCATAGCTAAGTGCTTGAAAAGTAAAGGTTTTCGAAAGACAAAAAAGTAAAGTTTTTTGAAAGTAAAAGACACGGAAAAGCTTGAGCACTTCAAGAACCAACAAGAGTACTCAAGAACAAACATGGAGCTTCCAATATCAAAGTAAAGTGTTTACAAGAATTGTGCCTAAAATCTAGAGAGATTTTCTACAAGGACTATGAGAGTTGAGACTACAATTTGGGACTCAAACTAGGACTATGGGACTTGAGACTACAATTTGGGACATGAGGCATTGATTCAAGGAGGGGGAGCTCTCTATTTATAGGCAAGGGGAGAAGAGGGGAGTAAAACACATGGCAAAGGGGGAGAGGAGGAGCCAAAATCCGCCGGCCATGAGGTGGTTCTCCAAAAGCCGCCGGCCATGTGGCAACTCCACAAGGGAAGCCGCCGGCCACAGGTGGAGAAAGTGAGTGTGAGTGGGTTGTGATATTTTCTTCCAAAAGCCATCGGTTCCCTCACAACTCCGGTTAGAGCTTGATTGCATTTTGGGTGCTTCTTGGTTGCAATCAAAAGACAAGGCACAAGCCTTGCACATGGGTGGCAAGACTTGCCATTCACTTGAGTTCTTGATCTTTGTTGAGGTTTGGAACAAGTCATTGGGACATGTTTGAGTGATTCCACGTTGGGTTCATGAAGGTTGTAAAGCCGGAATTTGGTCGTGGCCTGGAATGACTTGTAATCCATTTTTAGCTTTAAGAACTCCTTTTTAGCTCGTTTCATCTCTAATCCTCGAAATAGCCTGTAGAACAAAAGTGAAACTAACAGGTAAAAGTTATATAGACAAAGTGTCTAATTTGGTGGGTTTAACTATCTTAATGAATCATATAAATAGGGTCCATCAGATCACCCCCACACTTTTAGTTGTTCGTCCCGAACAATGCTATTCGAAATTGGAACACAAAATCCAAGTAAAAACTTTAAATAAGAAAGTGAGAATGTGGGACTAGATTTATCCTATTCATGCAATACTTACTTGTCACCAATCTAAATCGTGTAAATACTTAGAAGAAACTTGATACTTGTACCTTCAAGCTGAGAAGCAAATTAATTCGGATGATTCGGGAGATAGCCCTTTTCAGGCTCCTGGATTGCATTCTCGAGACCGACTAGCACTATATGGTTTTATTGTAGCTTTCTCTAGCACGTGATTTCGTTCGGGTTTCAATAATCTGAGCTCTTTGATTTCCTTTTGGTGAGGGACAGCTTTTTGAAGTGACTTGGTCTTTGACCTTTGATGTTGAATTGGAGTTTCTTCACTTTTGTTTTGGTTAAAACCTTCACAATTTTGGCCTTCGGCCTTTGATTTGCTTCTTCGAGCTTTGCTTCTTTGTGACTTGCTTGTCCATTTTCTCAACCTTTTTGGGAGGTCCAATCATCGCCCGAGAGCATATGGAAATACCTCCCCGCTCTTTCTCATCCTCTCCGTTTAGCGCGGGTCAAGATGAGGGTCGCTCATCTATTTTCCCGGCTACTAGGAATAGAGATAGGACGGTTTGATTCCCGTCCCGCCTCTTGCATAAATAATGCATGGCGAAGATGACTCCTGACTCAACTGAAACCCGAAGTGCGGCCTCCACTGACTTCGTAAACCATATAGTGAAATTCGATCCTTTGAGTGCTTGCCAAGCCTCTCTAGGGCATTTTATATCAACTCCACATCCCCTGTATATCTCAACACAAAGGGACAAATGAGAAGTTACATCCTAAGTTTTTATACAGTTGAGATTTCACAAGGTAAATGCATGAATTTAGATCTATCTTTTTCACATTCTCAAGTTCATATTTTCAAAAAGATAATATTAAGGGAAAAGGAAAAAAGAAAGCATGTTAACTATGTACAAAGGCGGTTCTCACCCCACACTTTTGAACGAAGGCGTGCCTCACAGCACGACTTAGTTCAAAAGTCAATTGCAAGCAAATATATACAGGAAATGTGTGAATGACTTAAGGCAAAAACTAAATGACATAAAATAAAATGACTGAGTAAGATAGATGTCGGGTTACCTCCCGACCAGTGCCTTTGTTTAACGTCGTTAGCTCGACGATACCTCATTCCTGGATCATAAATTTGGATCCCATGGGTGGCTCAGGTCAAATTTTTCCGCGGCTCCTGCATTGATTCTTGCCTTGACTCTCCCCGAGTTATTGTGGAATGATGTGCTCGGGTCCTGTTCCCATTGTTCTGGTGGTTTCTCTTTCCAACACCTCTAAGAAGGCGAGGGACCCTTCACTATAGTCGCTGGTTTCTTGAGTCGGGCTCTCTTATGTTTAGGGTTGCCTTGTCTAGTTGTGGTGAAAAAATGCTCCATCAAGGAGTCGTTCTGCTTAGGCCTTTCTTACATCCTTATTTCAGACTCATCATTGATCACATAGTTTTCTGTGATTTGCATATTGATCAAGGGGAAAAGTTGGGAAGCTCTCATTAGATGAACCGGATCTGCATTGGCCAGCCTGTCCGTGAGGACCTGGTCTTGGTTGATTTCTTTGGCCGCTTCGGTAGTGAGAGTGGGGTATGTCACGGGCAGTTCGCTAGTGGTGTCTCGGGTTTCCTCCTCTGCCAGCTCGGTAGTGAGTTCCCATGAAGGTTTTTCCTCGTCCCACACTGTATCGGTTTCTGGCTCTAAGTCTTCTGATGGCTCGGGAGTGATTTCCCATGTAGGCTCTTCCTCGTTGCTTCCGGTGCTTTCTGTATCTGATTCGACCATCATGGCCTCTGCAATGTCTTCTCTACTCCTTTTTAGATTAGTTTCTACCATCTGCGCTCTTCTATCTGCTTGGAGCATTGGCCTTCGTTTTGTGGCTTCGGCCAAGTCATCTATAACATCCCACATTTGAGTCATGGTTAAGTGCATGGCCGATCCTCCTACTGCGTCATTAATCCTTGATTAGTCAACCGGCCTCATCCCACAAAGAAATTTTTGAAGAAGAAACACTTCCGTGAATCCATGATACGGGCAGCGCAAACAACTGTATCAAAGTATGTATAATACTCATCCAGTGTCTCGTCCCGGGATTGTTGAAGGCAGATGATCTTCTCGCGGGTGTCATGTCGTAAGGATGGCGGGGAGAATTCTTTTAGGAATTGGGCACGAAGATCCACATAATAGCCTGCACAACTATCAGTTGATGAGTAATACCAAATTGCAGCGAAGTCAGTTAAAGTAAGTTTAAAGCATTCCATCTTAAACTTCTCTAACGTCTCATTTTCAGGTTTCATGTGGCGGCATATATGGTGAAAATGTTGGCAATGTATTACAGGGTCCTCTCCAACTGTACCTCCAAACTGAGGAAGATGTCGAGTCATCCGTGCATACATAGTGGACAGTGCAATGAAGAAATGAAAAGGGAAAGAAAAGAACAACTAATCTGATAGCTAATTCCCCGGCAACGGCGCCAATTTGACAACACTGCCTTGTCGCGAGGCAATGTGTACAAAATTAATTTATAAGTCCGCTACTCGTGACTTTACTATTGGGTAGTAAAGCGGTAAGTAGGGGTCGAACCCAAGGGAATTAGTGGATAGTTGTTCTTTCGAAAATGGAAAATTAAATAAGACAGTTGGGGGTTGGTTGTGATTTTAGTACTGAAAGTAGTGTGGGTTGGTTGTGATTTTAGTACTGAAAAGTAAATGACTGAAAGTAAAGAAAGTAAATACAGGACTGAAAGTAAATACTGAAAAGTAAAGTGTTGGAACAGTCGAGTTCAATGTCAACCGCAAACACACTTTTGGTTTGTCGCATGCTGTGTCTCAAGCGTGATGCGCGCCAAAGTTGTGTTGGATTGATGTTGAACAAGTCTGTAGTGAAAGTAAAGTGCGGAAAGTAAATACTGAAAAGTAAATTGCTGGAACAGTCGAATTCAATATCGGCTAATCAACATACTTTTGGTATGGACTGATATTGAAAGTGTCTGTAATAAGCGACAGAAAGTAAATTACTGAAAAGTGAATTGCTGGAAAGTAAATGTGCGGAAATTAAAGTACTGAAAGTAAATGACTGAAAATAAGCAGTTGATAATGAGACTGAAAGTAAAGTGACAGGTGATGTTTTAATTAAAGGAAAGAATTCAGTTTTAGGGGCCTTGTATCATAAATCTGTTCATCATCGACCTCTAATGATCATACTACGTGTTTAAAATGTATCAAGGCTATTTCTAGCACTCGACTTGCCACACCGTCTAATCCTTTTCCAGACATAGAACACTTGTTCTATTTAGGCTAATTCCTCCTTTCGAAGTATCTTAGCCTTATGTGCATCCACCTGATCAATCATTTCCGATCAACCAAGTGGTGTTTTAAAGAGGTTGAACTCTACAGAAAAGCTTTGCTCTTTCGAGCCTCCACTTAACCACGTATGTTCACGAACCCCATGGAAGAGCATTGCTCTTTCGAGCCTCCACTCAACCAATAGTGTTCTAACCTAATATAAGGCACATAGACCAAGTTTAAACACAATAGAGGCACTAAGAGAAGGGTCTAAAACATGTTTTGATACAAGCACACCCCTTCAACCGTATGAATGGTTTAGCTACGATTATCCATGGAAGAGGACATCATAGCTAAGTGCTTGAAAAGTAAAGGTTTTCGAAAGATGAAAAAGTAAAGTTTTTTGAAAGTAAAAGACACGGAAAAGCTTGAGCACTTCAAGAACCAACAAGAGTACTCAAGAACAAACTTGGAGCTTCCAATATCAAAGTAAAGTGTTTACAAGGATTGTGCCTAAAATCTAGAGAGATTTTCTACAAGGACTATGAGAGTTGAGACTACAATTTGGGACTCAAACTAGGACTATGGGACTTGAGACTACAATTTGGGACATGAGGCATTGATTCAAGGAGGGGGAGCTCTCTATTTATAGGCAAGGGGAGAAGAGGGGAGTAAAACACATGGCAAAGGGGGAGAGGAGGAGCCAAAATCCGCCGGCCATGAGGTGGTTCTCCAAAAGCCGCCGGCCATGTGGCAACTCCACAAGGGAAGCCGCCGGCCACAGGTGGAGAAAGTGAGTGTGAGTGGATTGTGATATTTTCTTCGAAAAGCCATCGGTTCCCTCACAACTCCGGTTAGAGCTTGATTGCATCTTGGGTGCTTCTTGGGTGCAATCAAAAGACAAGGCACAAGCCTTGCACATGGGTGGCAAGACTTGGCATTCACTTGAGTTCTTGATCTTTGTTGAGGTTTGGAACAAGTCATTGAGACATGTTTGAGTGATTCCACGTTGGGTTCATGAAGGTTGTAAAGCCGGAATCTGGTCGTGGCCTGGAATGACTTGTAATCCATTTTTAGCTTTAAGAACTCCTTTTTAGCTCGTTTCATCTCTAATCCTCGAAATAGTCTGTAGAACAAAAGTGAAACTAACAAGTAAAAGTTGTATAGACAAAGTGTCTAATTTGGTGGGTTTAACTATCTTAATGAATCATATAAATATGGTCCATCAGATCACCCCCACACTTTTAGTTGTTCGTCCCGAACAATGCTATTCGAAATTGGAACACAAAATCCAAGTAAAAACTTTAAATAAGAAAGTGAGAATGTGGGACTAGATTTATCCTATTCATGCAATACTTACTTGTTACCAATCTAAATCGTGTAAATACTTAGAAGAAACTTGATACTTGTACCTTCCAGCTGAGAAGCAAATTAATTCGGATGATTCGGGAGATAGCCCTTTTCAGGCTCCTGGATTGCCTTCTCGAGACCGACTAGCACTATATGGTTTTCTTGTAGCTTTCTCTAGCACGTGATTTGGTTCGGGTTTCAATAATCTGAGCTCTTTATTTTCCTTTTGGTGAGGGACAGCTTTTTGAAGTGACTTGGTCTTTGACCTTTGATGTTGAATTGGAGTTTCTTTACTTTTGTTTTGGTTAAAACCTTCACAATTTTGCCCTTCGGCCTTTGATTTGCTTCTTCGAGCTTTGCTTCTTTGTGACTTGCTTGTCCATTTTCTCAACCTTTTTGGGAGGTCCAATCATCGCCCGAGAGCATATGGAAATACCTCCCCGCTCTTTCTCATCCTCTCCGTTTCGCGCGGGTCAAGATGAGGGTCGCTCATCTATTTTCCCGGCTACTAGGAATAGAGATAGGACGGTTTGATTCCCGTCCCGCCTCTTGCATAAATGTTGCATGGCGAAGATGACTCCTGACTCAACTGAAATCCGAAGTGCAGCCTCCACTGACTTCGTAAACCATATAGTGAAATTTGATCCTTTGAGTGCTTGCCAAGCCTCTCTAGGGCATTTTATATCAACTCCACATCCCCTGTATATCTCAACACAAAGGGACAAATGAGAAGTTACATCCTAAGTTTTTATACAGTTGAGATTTCACAAGGTAAATGCATGAATTTAGATCTATCTTTTTCACATTCTCAAGTTCATATTTTCAAAAAGATAATATTAAGGGAAAAGGAAAAAAGAAAGCATGTTAACTATGTACAAAGGCGGTTCTCACCCCACACTTTTGAACGAAGGCGTGCCTCACAGCACGACTTAGTTCAAAAGTCAATTGCAAGCAAATATATACAGGAAATGTGTGAATGACTTAAGGCAAAAACTAAATGACATAAAATAAAATGACTGAAAGTAAGATAGATGTCGGGTTACCTCCCGACCAGTGCCTTTGTTTAACGTCGTTAGCTCGACGATACCTCACTCCTGGATCATAAATTTGGATCCCATGGGTGGCTCAGGTCAAAATTTTCCGCGGCTCCTGCATTGATTCTTGCCTTGACTCTCCCCGAGTTATTGTGGAATGATGTGCTCGGGTCCTGTTCCCATTGTTCTGGTGGTTTCTCTTTCCAACACCTCTGAGAAGGCGAGGGACCCTTCACTATAGTCGCTGGTTTCTTGAGTCGGGCTCTCTTATGTTTAGGGTTGCCTTGTCTAGTTGTGGTGAAAAAATGCTCCATCAAGGAGTCGTTCTGCTTAGGCCTTTCTTCCATCCTTATTTCAGACTCATCATTGATCACATAGTTTTCTGCGATTTGCATATTGATCAAGGGGAAAAGTTGGGAAGCTCTCATTAGATGGACCGGATCTGCATTGGCCAGCCTGTCCGTGAGGACCTGGTCTTGGTTGATTTCTTTGGCCGCTTCGGTAGTGAGAGTGGGGTATGTCACGGGCAGTTCGCTAGTGGTGTCTCGGGTTTCCTCCTCTGCCAGCTCGGTAGTGAGTTCCCATGAAGGTTTTTCCTCGTCCCACACTGTATCGGTTTCTGGCTCTAAGTCTTCTGATGGCTCGGGAGTGATTTCCCATGTAGGCTCTTCCTCGTTGCTTCCGGTGCTTTCTGTATCTGATTCGACCATCATGGCCTCTGCAATGTCTTCTCTACTCCTTTTTAGATTAGTTTCTACCATCTGCGCTCTTCTATCAGCTTGGAGCATTGGCCTTCGTTTTGTGGCTTCGGCCAAGTCATCTATAACATCCCACATTTGAGTCATGGTTAAGTGCATGGCCGATCCTCCTACTGCGTCATTAATCCTTGATTGGTCAACCGGCCTCATCCCACAAAGAAATTTTTGAAGAAGAAACACTTCCGTGAATCCATGATGCGGGCAGCGCAAACAACTGTATCAAAGTATGTATAATACTCATCCAGTGTCTCGTCCCGGGATTGTTGAAGGCAGATGATCTTCTCGCGGGTGTCATGTCGTAAGGATGGCGGGGAGAATTCTTTTAGGAATTGGGCACGAAGATCCACATAATAGCCTGCACAACTAGCAGTTGATGAGTAATACCAAATTGCAGCGAAGTCAGTTAAAGTAAGTTTAAAGCATTCCATCTTAAACTTCTCTAACGTCTCATTTTCAGGTTTCATGTGGCGGCATATATGGTGAAAATGTTGGCAATGTATTACAGGGTCCTCTCCAACTGTACCTCCAAACTGAGGAAGATGTCGAGTCATCCGTGCATACATAGTGGACAGTGCAATGAAGAAATGAAAAGGGAAAGAAAAGAACAACTAATCTGATAGCTAATTCCCCGGCAACGGCGCCAATTTGACAACACTGCCTTGTCGCGAGGCAATGTGTACAAAATTAATTTATAAGTCCGCTACTCGTGACTTTACTATTGGGTAGTAAAGCGGTAAGTAGGGGTCGAACCCAAGGGAATTAGTGGATAGTTGTTCTTTCGAAAATGGAAAATTAAATAAGACAGTTGGGGGTTGGTTGTGATTTTAGTACTGAAAGTAGTGTGGGTTGGTTGTGATTTTAGTACTGAAAAGTAAATGACTGAAAGTAAAGAAAGTAAATACAGGACTGAAAGTAAATACTGAAAAGTAAAGTGTTGGAACAGTCGAGTTCAATGTCAACCGCAAACACACTTTTGGTTTGTCGCACGCTGTGTCTCAAGCGTGATGCGCGCCAAAGTTGTGTTGGATTGATGTTGAACAAGTCTGTAGTGAAAGTAAAGTGCGGAAAGTAAATACTGAAAAGTAAATTGCTGGAACAGTCGAATTCAATATCGGCTAATCAACATACTTTTGGTATGGACTGATATTGAAAGGGTCGGTAATAAGCGACAGAAAGTAAAATACTGAAAAGTGAATTGCTGGAAAGTAAATGTGAGGAAATTAAAGTACTGAAAGTAAATGACTGAAAATAAGCAGTTGATAATGAGACTGAAAGTAAAGTGACAGGTGATGTTTTAATTAAAGGAAAGAATTCAGTTTTAGGGGCCTTGTATCATAAATCTGTTCATCATCGACCTCTAATGATCATACTACGTGTTTAAAATGTATCAAGGCTATTTCTAGCACTCGACTTGCCACACCGTCTAATCCTTTTCCAGACATAGAACACTTGTTCTATTTAGGCTAATTCCTCCTTTCGAAGTATCTTAGCCTTATGTGCATCCACCTGATCAATCATTTCCGATCAACCAAGTGGTGTTTTAAAGAGGTTGAACTCTACAGAAAAGCTTTGCTCTTTCGAGCCTCCACTTAACCACGTATGTTCACGAACCCCATGGAAGAGCATTGCTCTTTCGAGCCTCCACTCAACCAATAGTGTTCTAACCTAATATAAGGCACATAGACCAAGTTTAAACACAATAGAGGCACTAAGAGAAGGGTCTAAAACATGTTTTGATACAAGCACACCCCTTCAACCGAATGAATGGTTTAGCTACGATTATCCATGGAAGAGGACATCATAGCTAAGTGCTTGAAAAGTAAAGGTTTTCGAAAGACAAAAAAGTAAAGTTTTTTGAAAGTAAAAGACACGGAAAAGCTTGAGCACTTCAAGAACCAACAAGAGTACTCAAGAACAAACTTGGAGCTTCCAATATCAAAGTAAAGTGTTTACAAGGATTGTGCCTAAAATCTAGAGAGATTTTCTACAAGGACTATGAGAGTTGAGACTACAATTTGGGACTCAAACTAGGACTATGGGACTTGAGACTACAATTTGGGACATGAGGCATTGATTCAAGGAGGGGGAGCTCTCTATTTATAGGCAAGGGGAGAAGAGGGGAGTAAAACACATGGCAAAGGGGGAGAGGAGGAGCCAAAATCCGCCGGCCATGAGGTGGTTCTCCAAAAGCCGCCGCCCATGTGGCAACTCCACAAGGGAAGCCGCCGGCCACAGGTGGAGAAAGTGAGTGTGAGTGGGTTGTGATATTTTCTTCGAAAAGCCATCGGTTCCCTCACAACTCCGGTTAGAGCTTGATTGCATCTTGGGTGCTTCTTGGGTGCAATCAAAAGACAAGGCACAAGCCTTGCACATGGGTGGCAAGACTTGGCATTCACTTGAGTTCTTGATCTTTGTTGAGGTTTGGAACAAGTCATTGAGACATGTTTGAGTGATTCCACGTTGGGTTCATGAAGGTTGTAAAGCCGGAATCTGGTCGTGGCCTGGAATGACTTGTAATCCATTTTTAGCTTTAAGAACTCCTTTTTAGCTCGTTTCATCTCTAATCCTCGAAATAGCCTGTAGAACAAAATTGAAACTAACAAGTAAAAGTTGTATAGACAAAGTGTCTAATTTGGTGGGTTTAACTATCTTAATGAATCATATAAATATGGTCCATCAGATCACCCCCACACTTTTAGTTGTTCGTCCCGAACAATGCTATTCGAAATTGGAACACAAAATCCAAGTAAAAACTTTAAATAAGAAAGTGAGAATGTGGGACTAGATTTATCCTATTCATGCAATACTTACTTGTTACCAATCTAAATCGTGTAAATACTTAGAAGAAACTTGATACTTGTACCTTCGAGCTGAGAAGCAAATTAATTCGGATGATTCGGGAGATAGCCTTTTTCAGGCTCCTGGACTGCATTCTCGAGACCGACTAGCACTATATGGTTTTCTTGTAGCTTTCTCTAGCACGTGATTTGGTTCGGGTTTCAATAATCTGAGCTCTTTGATTTCCTTTTGGTGAGGGACAGCTTTTTGAAGTGACTTGGTCTTTGACCTTTGATGTTGAATTGGAGTTTCTTTACTTTTGTTTTGGTTAAAACCTTCACAATTTTGGCCTTCGGCCTTTGATTTGCTTCTTCGAGCTTTGCTTCTTTGTGATTTGCTTGTCCATTTTCTCAACCTTTTTGGGAGGTCCAATCATCGCCCGAGAGCATATGGAAATACCTCCCCGCTCTTTCTCATCCTCTCCGTTTCGCGCGGGTCAAGATGAGGGTCGCTCATCTATTTTCCCGGCTACTAGGAATAGAGATAGGACGGTTTGATTCCCGTCCCGCCTCTTGCATAAATGTTGCATGGCGAAGATGACTCCTGACTCAACTGAAATCCGAAGTGCAGCCTCCACTGACTTCGTAAACCATATAGTGAAATTTGATCCTTTGAGTGCTTGCCAAGCCTCTCTAGGGCATTTTATATCAACTCCACATCCCCTGTATATCTCAACACAAAGGGACAAATGAGAAGTTACATCCTAAGTTTTTATACAGTTGAGATTTCACAAGGTAAATGCATGAATTTAGATCTATCTTTTTCACATTCTCAAGTTCATATTTTCAAAAAGATAATATTAAGGGAAAAGGAAAAAAGAAAGCATGTTAACTATGTACAAAGGCGGTTCTCACCCCACACTTTTGAACGAAGGCGTGCCTCACAGCACGACTTAGTTCAAAAGTCAATTGCAAGCAAATATATACAGGAAAGGTGTGAATGACTTAAGGCAAAAACTAAATGACATAAAATAAAATGACTGAAAGTAAGATAGATGTCGGGTTACCTCCCGACCAGTGCCTTTGTTTAACGTCGTTAGCTCGACGATACCTCACTCCTGGATCATAAAATTGGATCCCATGGGTGGCTCAGGTCAAATTTTTCCGCGGCTCCTGCATTGATTCTTGCCTTGACTCTCCCCGAGTTATTGTGGAATGATGTGCTCGGGTCCTGTTCCCATTGTTCTGGTGGTTTCTCTTTCCAACACCTCTGAGAAGGCGAGGGACCCTTCACTATAGTCGCTGGTTTCTTGAGTCGGGCTCTCTTATGTTTAGGGTTGCCTTGTCTAGTTGTGGTGAAAAAATGCTCCATCAAGGAGTCGTTCTGCTTAGGCCTTTCTTACATCCTTATTTCAGACTCATCATTGATCACATAGTTTTCTGTGATTTGCATATTGATCAAGGGGAAAAGTTGGGAAGCTCTCATTAGATGGACCGGATCTGCATTGGCCAGCCTGTCCGTGAGGACCTGGTCTTGGTTGATTTCTTTGGCCGCTTCGGTAGTGAGAGTGGGGTATGTCACGGGCAGTTCGCTAGTGGTGTCTCGGGTTTCCTCCTCTGCCAGCTCGGTAGTGAGTTCCCATGAAGGTTTTTCCTCGTCCCACACTGTATCGGTTTCTGGCTCTAAGTCTTCTGATGGCTCGGGAGTGATTTCCCATGTAGGCTCTTCCTCGTTGCTTCCGATGCTTTCTGTATCTGATTCGACCATCATGGCCTCTGCAATGTCTTCTCTACTCCTTTTTAGATTAGTTTCTACCATCTGCGCTCTTCTATCAGCTTGGAGCATTGGCCTTCGTTTTGTGGCTTCGGCCAAGTCATCTATAACATCCCACATTTGAGTCATGGTTAAGTGCATGGCCGATCCTCCTACTGCGTCATTAATCCTTGATTGGTCAACCGGCCTCATCCCACAAAGAAATTTTTGAAGAAGAAACATTTCCGTGAATCCATGATGCGGGCAGCGCAAACAACTGTATCAAAGTATCTATAATACTCATCCAGTGTCTCGTCCCGGGATTGTTGAAGGCAGATGATCTTCTTGCGGGTGTCATGTCGTAAGGATGGCGGGGAGAATTCTTTTAGGAATTGGGCACGAAGATCCACATAATAGCCTGCACAACTGCCTTGTCGCGAGGCAATGTGTACAAAATTAATTTATAAGTCCGCTACTCGTGACTTTACTATTGGGTAGTAAAGCGGTAAGTAGGGGTCGAACCCAAGGGAATTAGTGGATAGTTGTTCTTTCGAAAATGGAAAATTAAATAAGACAGTTGGGGGTTGGTTGTGATTTTAGTACTGAAAGTAGTGTGGGTTAGTTGTGATTTTAGTACTGAAAAGTAAATGACTGAAAGTAAAGAAAGTAAATACAGGACTGAAAGTAAATACTGAAAAGTAAAGTGCTGGAACAGTCGAGTTCAATGTCAACCGCAAACACACTTTTGGTTTGTCACACGCTGTGTCTCAAGAGTGATGCGCGCCAAAGTTGTGTTGGATTGATGTTGAACAAGTCTGTAGTGAAAGTAAAGTGCGGAAAGTAAATACTGAAAAGTAAATTGCTGGAACAATCGAATTCAATATCGACTAATCAACATACTTTTGGTATGGACTGATATTGAAAGGGTCTGTAATAAGCGACAGAAAGTAAATTACTGAAAAGTGAATTGCTGGAAAGTAAATGTGCGGAAATTAAAGTACTGAAAGTAAATGACTGAAAATAAGCAGTTGATAATGAGACTGAAAGTAAAGTGACAAGTGCTGTTTTAATTAAAGGAAATAATTCGGTTTTAGGGGCCTTGTATCATAAATCTGTTCATCATCGACCTCTAATGATCATACTACGTGTTTAAAATGTAACAAGGCTATTTCTAGCACTCGACTTGCCACACCGTCTAATCCTTTTCAAGACATAGAACACTTGTTCTATTTAGGCTAATTCCTCCTTTCGAAGTATCTTAGCCTTATGTGCATCCACCTGATCAATCATTTCCGATCAACCAAGTGGTGTTTTAAAGAGGTTGAACTCTACAGAAAAGCTTTGCTCTTTCGAGCCTCCACTTAACCACGTATGTTCACGAACCCCATGGAAGAGCATTGCTCTTTCGAGCCTCCACTCAACCAATAGTGTTCTAACCTAATATAAGGCACATAGACCAAGTTTAAACACAATAGAGGCACTAAGAGAAGGGTCTAAAACATGTTTTGATACAAGCACACCCCTTCAACCGAATGAATGGTTTAGCTACGATTATCCATGGAAGAGGACATCATAGCTAAGTGCTTGAAAAGTAAAGGTTTTCGAAAGACAAAAAAGTAAAGTTTTTTGAAAGTAAAAGACACGGAAAAGCTTGAGCACTTCAAGAACCAACAAGAGTACTCAAGAACAAACTTGGAGCTTCCAATATCAAAGTAAAGTGTTTTCAAGGATTGTGCCTAAAATCTAGAGAGATTTTCTACAAGGACTATGAGAGTTGAGACTACAATTTGGGACTCAAACTAGGACTATGGGACTTGAGACTACAATTTGGGACATGAGGCATTGATTCAAGGAGGGGGAGCTCTCTATTTATAGGCAAGGGGAGAAGAGGGGAGTAAAACACATGGCAAAGGGGGAGAGGAGGAGCCAAAATCCGCCGGCCATGAGGTGGTTCTCCAAAAGCCGCCGCCCATGTGGCAACTCCACAAGGGAAGCCGCCGGCCACAGGTGGAGAAAGTGAGTGTGAGTGGGTTGTGATATTTTCTTCGAAAAGCCATCGGTTCCCTCACAACTCCGGTTAGAGCTTGATTGCATCTTGGGTGCTTCTTGGGTGCAATCAAAAGACAAGGCACAAGCCTTGCACATGGGTGGCAAGACTTGGCATTCACTTGAGTTCTTGATCTTTGTTGAGGTTTGGAACAAGTCATTGAGACATGTTTGAGTGATTCCACGTTGGGTTCATGAAGGTTGTAAAGCCGGAATCTGGTCGTGGCCTGGAATGACTTGTAATCCATTTTTAGCTTTAAGAACTCCTTTTTAGCTCGTTTCATCTCTAATCCTCGAAATAGCCTGTAGAACAAAAGTGAAACTAACAAGTAAAAGTTGTATAGACAAAGTGTCTAATTTGGTGGGTTTAACTATCTTAATGAATCATATAAATATGGTCCATCAGATCACCCCCACACTTTTAGTTGTTCGTCCCGAACAATGCTATTCGAAATTGGAACACAAAATCCAAGTAAAAACTTTAAATAAGAAAGTGAGAATGTGGGACTAGATTTATCCTATTCATGCAATACTTACTTGTTACCAATCTAAATCGTGTAAATACTTAGAAGAAACTTGATACTTGTACCTTCGAGCTGAGAAGCAAATTAATTCGGATGATTCGGGAGATAGCCCTTTTCAGGCTCCTGGACTGCATTCTCGAGACCGACTAGCACTATATGGTTTTCTTGTAGCTTTCTCTAGCACGTGATTTGGTTCGGGTTTCAATAATCTGAGCTCTTTGATTTCCTTTTGGTGAGGGACAGCTTTTTGAAGTGACTTGGTCTTTGACCTTTGATGTTGAATTGGAGTTTCTTTACTTTTGTTTTGGTTAAAACCTTCACAATTTTGGCCTTCGGCCTTTGATTTGCTTCTTCGAGCTTTGCTTCTTTGTGATTTGCTTGTCCATTTTCTCAACCTTTTTGGGAGGTCCAATCATTGCCCGAGAGCATATGGAAATACCTCCCCGCTCTTTCTCATCCTCTCCGTTTCGCGCGGGTCAAGATGAGGGTCGCTCATCTATTTTCCCGGGTACTAGGAATAGAGATAGGACGGTTTGATTCCCGTCCCGCCTCTTGCATAAATGTTGCATGGCGAAGATGACTCCTGACTCAACTGAAATCCGAAGTGCAGCCTCCACTGACTTCGTAAACCATATAGTGAAATTTGATCCTTTGAGTGCTTGCCAAGCCTCTCTAGGGCATTTTATATCAACTCCACATCCCCTGTATATCTCAACACAAAGGGACAAATGAGAAGTTACATCCTAAGTTTTTATACAGTTGAGATTTCACAAGGTAAATGCATGAATTTAGATCTATCTTTTTCACATTCTCAAGTTCATATTTTCAAAAAGATAATATTAAGGGAAAAGGAAAAAAGAAAGCATGTTAACTATGTACAAAGGCGGTTCTCACCCCACACTTTTGAACGAAGGCGTGCCTCACAGCACGACTTAGTTCAAAAGTCAATTGCAAGCAAATATATACAGGAAATGTGTGAATGACTTAAGGCAAAAACTAAATGACATAAAATAAAATGACTGAAAGTAAGATAGATGTCGGGTTACCTCCCGACCAGTGCCTTTGTTTAACGTCGTTAGCTCGACGATACCTCACTCCTGGATCATAAATTTGGATCCCATGGGTGGCTCAGGTCAAAATTTTCCGCGGCTCCTGCATTGATTCTTGCCTTGACTCTCCCCGAGTTATTGTGGAATGATGTGCTCGGGTCCTGTTCCCATTGTTCTGGTGGTTTCTCTTTCCAACACCTCTGAGAAGGCGAGGGACCCTTCACTATAGTCGCTGGTTTCTTGAGTCGGGCTCTCTTATGTTTAGGGTTGCCTTGTCTAGTTGTGGTGAAAAAATGCTCCATCAAGGAGTCGTTCTGCTTAGGCCTTTCTTCCATCCTTATTTCAGACTCATCATTGATCACATAGTTTTCTGCGATTTGCATATTGATCAAGGGGAAAAGTTGGGAAGCTCTCATTAGATGGACCGGATCTGCATTGGCCAGCCTGTCCGTGAGGACCTGGTCTTGGTTGATTTCTTTGGCCGCTTCGGTAGTGAGAGTGGGGTATGTCACGGGCAGTTCGCTAGTGGTGTCTCGGGTTTCCTCCTCTGCCAGCTCGGTAGTGAGTTCCCATGAAGGTTTTTCCTCGTCCCACACTGTATCGGTTTCTGGCTCTAAGTCTTCTGATGGCTCGGGAGTGATTTCCCATGTAGGCTCTTCCTCGTTGCTTCCGGTGCTTTCTGTATCTGATTCGACCATCATGGCCTCTGCAATGTCTTCTCTACTCCTTTTTAGATTAGTTTCTACCATCTGCGCTCTTCTATCAGCTTGGAGCATTGGCCTTCGTTTTGTGGCTTCGGCCAAGTCATCTATAACATCCCACATTTGAGTCATGGTTACGTGCATGGCCGATCCTCCTACTGCGTCATTAATCCTTGATTGGTCAACCAGCCTCATCCCACAAAGAAATTTTTGAAGAAGAAACACTTCCGTGAATCCATGATGCGGGCAGCGCAAACAACTGTATCAAAGTATGTATAATACTCATCCAGTGTCTCGTCCCGGGATTGTTGAAGGCAGATGATCTTCTCGCGGGTGTCATGTCGTAAGGATGGCGGGGAGAATTCTTTTAGGAATTGGGCACGAAGATCCACATAATAGCCTGCACAACTAGCAGTTGATGAGTAATACCAAATTGCAGCGAAGTCAGTTAAAGTAAGTTTAAAGCATTCCATCTTAAACTTCTCTAACGTCTCATTTTCAGGTTTCATGTGGCGGCATATATGGTGAAAATGTTGGCAATGTATTACAGGGTCCTCTCCAACTGTACCTCCAAACTGAGGAAGATGTCGAGTCATCCGTGCATACATAGTGGACAGTGCAATGAAGAAATGAAAAGGGAAAGAAAAGAACAACTAATCTGATAGCTAATTCCCCGGCAACGGCGCCAATTTGACAACACTGCCTTGTCGCGAGGCAATGTGTACAAAATTAATTTATAAGTCCGCTACTCGTGACTTTACTATTGGGTAGTAAAGCGGTAAGTAGGGGTCGAACCCAAGGGAATTAGTGGATAGTTGTTCTTTCGAAAATGGAAAATTAAATAAGACAGTTGGGGGTTGGTTGTGATTTTAGTACTGAAAGTAGTGTGGGTTGGTTGTGATTTTAGTACTGAAAAGTAAATGACTGAAAGTAAAGAAAGTAAATAAAGGACTGAAAGTAAATACTGAAAAGTAAAGTGTTGGAACAGTCGAGTTCAATGTCAACCGCAAACACACTTTTGGTTTGTCGCACGCTGTGTCTCAAGCGTGATGCGCGCCAAAGTTGTGTTGGATTGATGTTGAACAAGTCTGTAGTGAAAGTAAAGTGCGGAAAGTAAATACTGAAAAGTAAATTGCTGAAACAGTCGAATTCAATATCGGCTAATCAACATACTTTTGGTATGGACTGATATTGAAAGGGTCTGTAATAAGCGACAGAAAGTAAAATACTGAAAAGTGAATTGCTGGAAAGTAAATGTGCGGAAATTAAAGTACTGAAAGTAAATGACTGAAAATAAGCAGTTGATAATGAGACTGAAAGTAAAGTGACAGGTGATGTTTTAATTAAAGGAAAGAATTCAGTTTTAGGGGCCTTGTATCATAAATCTGTTCATCATCGACCTCTAATGATCATACTACGTGTTTAAAATGTATCAAGGCTATTTCTAGCACTCGACTTGCCACACCGTCTAATCCTTTTCCAGACATAGAACACTTGTTCTATTTAGGCTAATTCCTCCTTTCGAAGTATCTTAGCCTTATGTGCATCCACCTGATCAATCATTTCCGATCAACCAAGTGGTGTTTTAAAGAGGTTGAACTCTACAGAAAAGCTTTGCTCTTTCGAGCCTCCACTTAACCACGTATGTTCACGAACCCCATGGAAGAGCATTGCTCTTTCGAGCCTCCACTCAACCAATAGTGTTCTAACCTAATATAAGGCACATAGACCAAGTTTAAACACAATAGAGGCACTAAGAGAAGGGTCTAAAACATGTTTTGATACAAGCACACCCCTTCAACCGAATGAATGGTTTAGCTACGATTATCCATGGAAGAGGACATCATAGCTAAGTGCTTGAAAAGTAAAGGTTTTCGAAAGACAAAAAAGTAAAGTTTTTTGAAAGTAAAAGACACGGAAAAGCTTGAGCACTTCAAGAACCAACAAGAGTACTCAAGAACAAGCTTGGAGCTTCCAATATCAAAGTAAAGTGTTTACAAGGATTGTGCCTAAAATCTAGAGAGATTTTCTACAAGGACTATGAGAGTTGAGACTACAATTTGGGACTCAAACTAGGACTATGGGACTTGAGACTACAATTTGGGACATGAGGCATTGATTCAAGGAGGGGGAGCTCTCTATTTATAGGCAAGGGGAGAAGAGGGGAGTAAAACACATGGCAAAGGGGGAGAGGAGGAGCCAAAATCCGCCGGCCATGAGGTGGTTCTCCAAAAGCCGCCGCCCATGTGGCAACTCCACAAGGGAAGCCGCCGGCCACAGGTGGAGAAAGTGAGTGTGAGTGGGTTGTGATATTTTCTTCGAAAAGCCATCGGTTCCCTCACAACTCCGGTTAGAGCTTGATTGCATCTTGGGTGCTTCTTGGGTGCAATCAAAAGACAAGGCACAAGCCTTGCACATGGGTGGCAAGACTTGGCATTCACTTGAGTTCTTGATCTTTGTTGAGGTTTGGAACAAGTCATTGAGACATGTTTGAGTGATTCCACGTTGGGTTCATGAAGGTTGTAAAGCCGGAATCTGGTCGTGGCCTGGAATGACTTGTAATCCATTTTTAGCTTTAAGAACTCCTTTTTAGCTCGTTTCATCTCTAATCCTCGAAATAGCCTGTAGAACAAAAGTGAAACTAACAAGTAAAAGTTGTATAGACAAAGTGTCTAATTTGGTGGGTTTAACTATCTTAATGAATCATATAAATATGGTCCATCAGATCACCCCCACACTTTTAGTTGTTCGTCCCGAACAATGCTATTCGAAATTGGAACACAAAATCCAAGTAAAAACTTTAAATAAGAAAGTGAGAATGTGGGACTAGATTTATCCTATTCATGCAATACTTACTTGTTACCAATCTAAATCGTGTAAATACTTAGAAGAAACTTGATACTTGTACCTTCGAGCTGAGAAGCAAATTAATTCGGATGATTCGGGAGATAGCCCTTTTCAGGCTCCTGGACTGCATTCTCGAGACCGACTAGCACTATATGGTTTTCTTGTAGCTTTCTCTAGCACGTGATTTGGTTCGGGTTTCAATAATCTGAGCTCTTTGATTTCCTTTTGGTGAGGGACAGCTTTTTGAAGTGACTTGGTCTTTGACCTTTGATGTTGAATTGGAGTTTCTTTACTTTTGTTTTGGTTAAAACCTTCACAATTTTGGCCTTCGGCCTTTGATTTGCTTCTTCGAGCTTTGCTTCTTTGTGATTTTCTTGTCCATTTTCTCAACCTTTTTGGGAGGTCCAATCATCGCCCGAGAGCATATGGAAATACCTCCCCGCTCTTTCTCATCCTCTCCGTTTCGCGCGGGTCAAGATGAGGGTCGCTCATCTATTTTCCCGGCTACTAGGAATAGAGATAGGACGGTTTGATTCCCGTCCCGCCTCTTGCATAAATGTTGCATGGCGAAGATGACTCCTGACTCAACTGAAATCCGAAGTGCAGCCTCCACTGACTTCGTAAACCATATAGTGAAATTTGATCCTTTGAGTGCTTGCCAAGCCTCTCTAGGGCATTTTATATCAACTCCACATCCCCTGTATATCTCAACACAAAGGGACAAATGAGAAGTTACATCCTAAGTTTTTATACAGTTGAGATTTCACAAGGTAAATGCATGAATTTAGATCTATCTTTTTCACATTCTCAAGTTCATATTTTCAAAAAGATAATATTAAGGGAAAAGGAAAAAAGAAAGCATGTTAACTATGTACAAAGGCGGTTCTCACCCCACACTTTTGAACGAAGGCGTGCCTCACAGCACGACTTAGTTCAAAAGTCAATTGCAAGCAAATATATACAGGAAAGGTGTGAATGACTTAAGGCAAAAACTAAATGACATAAAATAAAATGACTGAAAGTAAGATAGATGTCGGGTTACCTCCCGACCAGTGCCTTTGTTTAACGTCGTTAGCTCGACGATACCTCACTCCTGGATCATAAAATTGGATCCCATGGGTGGCTCAGGTCAAATTTTTCCGCGGCTCCTGCATTGATTCTTGCCTTGACTCTCCCCGAGTTATTGTGGAATGATGTGCTCGGGTCCTGTTCCCATTGTTCTGGTGGTTTCTCTTTCCAACACCTCTGAGAAGGCGAGGGACCCTTCACTATAGTCGCTGGTTTCTTGAGTCGGGCTCTCTTATGTTTAGGGTTGCCTTGTCTAGTTGTGGTGAAAAAATGCTCCATCAAGGAGTCGTTCTGCTTAGGCCTTTCTTACATCCTTATTTCAGACTCATCATTGATCACATAGTTTTCTGTGATTTGCATATTGATCAAGGGGAAAAGTTGGGAAGCTCTCATTAGATGGACCGGATCTGCATTGGCCAGCCTGTCCGTGAGGACCTGGTCTTGGTTGATTTCTTTGGCCGCTTCGGTAGTGAGAGTGGGGTATGTCACGGGCAGTTCGCTAGTGGTGTCTCGGGTTTCCTCCTCTGCCAGCTCGGTAGTGAGTTCCCATGAAGGTTTTTCCTCGTCCCACACTGTATCGGTTTCTGGCTCTAAGTCTTCTGATGGCTCGGGAGTGATTTCCCATGTAGGCTCTTCCTCGTTGCTTCCGATGCTTTCTGTATCTGATTCGACCATCATGGCCTCTGCAATGTCTTCTCTACTCCTTTTTAGATTAGTTTCTACCATCTGCGCTCTTCTATCAGCTTGGAGCATTGGCCTTCGTTTTGTGGCTTCGGCCAAGTCATCTATAACATCCCACATTTGAGTCATGGTTAAGTGCATGGCCGATCCTCCTACTGCGTCATTAATCCTTGATTGGTCAACCGGCCTCATCCCACAAAGAAATTTTTGAAGAAGAAACATTTCCGTGAATCCATGATGCGGGCAGCGCAAACAACTGTATCAAAGTATCTATAATACTCATCCAGTGTCTCGTCCCGGGATTGTTGAAGGCAGATGATCTTCTTGCGGGTGTCATGTCGTAAGGATGGCGGGGAGAATTCTTTTAGGAATTGGGCACGAAGATCCACATAATAGCCTGCACAACTGCCTTGTCGCGAGGCAATGTGTACAAAATTAATTTATAAGTCCGCTACTCGTGACTTTATTATTGGGTAGTAAAGCGGTAAGTAGTGGTCGAACCCAAGGGAATTAGTGGATAGTTGTTCTTTCGAAAATGGAAAATTAAATAAGACAGTTGGGGGTTGGTTGTGAATTTAGTACTGAAAGTAGTGTGGGTTAGTTGTGATTTTAGTACTGAAAAGTAAATGACTGAAAGTAAAGAAAGTAAATACAGGACTGAAAGTAAATACTGAAAAGTAAAGTGCTGGAACAGTCGAGTTCAATGTCAACCGCAAACACACTTTTGGTTTGTCACACGCTGTGTCTCAAGAGTGATGCGCGCCAAAGTTGTGTTGGATTGATGTTGAACAAGTCTGTAGTGAAAGTAAAGTGCGGAAAGTAAATACTGAAAAGTAAATTGCTGGAACAATCGAATTCAATATCGACTAATCAACATACTTTTGGTATGGACTGATATTGAAAGGGTCTGTAATAAGCGACAGAAAGTAAATTACTGAAAAGTGAATTGCTGGAAAGTAAATGTGCGGAAATTAAAGTACTGAAAGTAAATGACTGAAAATAAGCAGTTGATAATGAGACTGAAAGTAAAGTGACAAGTGCTGTTTTAATTAAAGGAAATAATTCGGTTTTAGGGGCCTTGTATCATAAATCTGTTCATCATCGACCTCTAATGATCATACTACGTGTTTAAAATGTAACAAGGCTATTTCTAGCACTCGACTTGCCACACCGTCTAATCCTTTTCAAGACATAGAACACTTGTTCTATTTAGGCTAATTCCTCCTTTCGAAGTATCTTAGCCTTATGTGCATCCACCTGATCAATCATTTCCGATCAACCAAGTGGTGTTTTAAAGAGGTTGAACTCTACAGAAAAGCTTTGCTCTTTCGAGCCTCCACTTAACCACGTATGTTCACGAACCCCATGGAAGAGCATTGCTCTTTCGAGCCTCCACTCAACCAATAGTGTTCTAACCTAATATAAGGCACATAGACCAAGTTTAAACACAATAGAGGCACTAAGAGAAGGGTCTAAAACATGTTTTGATACAAGCACACCCCTTCAACCGAATGAATGGTTTAGCTACGATTATCCATGGAAGAGGACATCATAGCTAAGTGCTTGAAAAGTAAAGGTTTTCGAAAGACAAAAAAGTAAAGTTTTTTGAAAGTAAAAGACACGGAAAAGCTTGAGCACTTCAAGAACCAACAAGAGTACTCAAGAACAAACTTGGAGCTTCCAATATCAAAGTAAAGTGTTTACAAGGATTGTGCCTAAAATCTAGAGAGATTTTCTACAAGGACTATGAGAGTTGAGACTACAATTTGGGACTCAAACTAGGACTATGGGACTTGAGACTACAATTTGGGACATGAGGCATTGATTCAAGGAGGGGGAGCTCTCTATTTATAGGCAAGGGGAGAAGAGGGGAGTAAAACACATGGCAAAGGGGGAGAGGAGGAGCCAAAATCCGCCGGCCATGAGGTGGTTCTCCAAAAGCCGCCGCCCATGTGGCAACTCCACAAGGGAAGCCGCCGGCCACAGGTGGAGAAAGTGAGTGTGAGTGGGTTGTGATATTTTCTTCGAAAAGCCATCGGTTCCCTCACAACTCCGGTTAGAGCTTGATTGCATCTTGGGTGCTTCTTGGGTGCAATCAAAAGACAAGGCACAAGCCTTGCACATGGGTGGCAAGACTTGGCATTCACTTGAGTTCTTGATCTTTGTTGAGGTTTGGAACAAGTCATTGAGACATGTTTGAGTGATTCCACGTTGGGTTCATGAAGGTTGTAAAGCCGGAATCTGGTCGTGGCCTGGAATGACTTGTAATCCATTTTTAGCTTTAAGAACTCCTTTTTAGCTCGTTTCATCTCTAATCCTCGAAATAGCCTGTAGAACAAAAGTGAAACTAACAAGTAAAAGTTGTATAGACAAAGTGTCTAATTTGGTGGGTTTAACTATCTTAATGAATCATATAAATATGGTCCATCAGATCACCCCACACTTTTAGTTGTTCGTCCCGAACAATGCTATTCGAAATTGGAACACAAAATCCAAGTAAAAACTTTAAATAAGAAAGTGAGAATGTGGGACTAGATTTATCCTATTCATGCAATACTTACTTGTTACCAATCTAAATCGTGTAAATACTTAGAAGAAACTTGATACTTGTACCTTCGAGCTGAGAAGCAAATTAATTCGGATGAATCGGGAGATAGCCCTTTTCAGGCTCCTGGACTGCATTCTCGAGACCGACTAGCACTATATGGTTTTCTTGTAGCTTTCTCTAGCACGTGATTTGGTTCGGGTTTCAATAATCTGAGCTCTTTGATTTCCTTTTGGTGAGGGACAGCTTTTTGAAGTGACTTGGTCTTTGACCTTTGATGTTGAATTGGAGTTTCTTTACTTTTGTTTTGGTTAAAACCTTCACAATTTTGGCCTTCGGCCTTTGATTTGCTTCTTCGAGCTTTGCTTCTTTGTGACTTGCTTGTCCATTTTCTCAACCTTTTTGGGAGGTCCAATCATCGCCCGAGAGCATATGGAAATTCCTCCCCGCTCTTTCTCATCCTCTCCGTTTCGCGCGGGTCAAGATGAGGGTCGCTCATCTATTTTCCCGGCTACTAGGAATAGAGATAGGACGGTTTGATTCCTGTCCCGCCTCTTGCATAAATGTTGCATGGCGAAGATGACTCCTGACTCAACTGAAATCCGAAGTGCAGCCTCCACTGACTTCGTAAACCATATAGTGAAATTTGATCCTTTGAGTGCTTGCCAAGCCTCTCTAGGGCATTTTATATCAACTCCACATCCCCTGTATATCTCAACACAAAGGGACAAATGAGAAGTTACATCCTAAGTTTTTATACAGTTGAGATTTCACAAGGTAAATGCATGAATTTAGATCTATCTTTTTCACATTCTCAAGTTCATATTTTCAAAAAGATAATATTAAGGGAAAAGGAAAAAAGAAAGCATGTTAACTATGTACAAAGGCGGTTCTCACCCCACACTTTTGAACGAAGGCGTGCCTCACAGCACGACTTAGTTCAAAAGTCAATTGCAAGCAAATATATACAGGAAAGGTGTGAATGACTTAAGGCAAAAACTAAATGACATAAAATAAAATGACTGAAAGTAAGATAGATGTCGGGTTACCTCCCGACCAGTGCCTTTGTTTAACGTCGTTAGCTCGACGATACCTCACTCCTGGATCATAAAATTGGATCCCATGGGTGGCTCAGGTCAAATTTTTCCGCGGCTCCTGCATTGATTCTTGCCTTGACTCTCCCCGAGTTATTGTGGAATGATGTGCTCGGGTCCTGTTCCCATTGTTCTGGTGGTTTCTCTTTCCAACACCTCTGAGAAGGCGAGGGACCCTTCACTATAGTCGCTGGTTTCTTGAGTTGGGCGCTCTTATGTTTAGGGTTGCCTTGTCTAGTTGTGGTGAAAAAATGCTCCATCAAGGAGTCGTTCTGCTTAGGCCTTTCTTACATCCTTATTTCAGACTCATCATTGATCACATAGTTTTCTGTGATTTGCATATTGATCAAGGGGAAAAGTTGGGAAGCTCTCATTAGATGGACCGGATCTGCATTGGCCAGCCTGTCCGTGAGGACCTGGTCTTGGTTGATTTCTTTGGCCGCTTCGGTAGTGAGAGTGGGGTATGTCACGGGCAGTTCGCTAGTGGTGTCTCGGGTTTCCTCCTCTGCCAGCTCGGTAGTGAGTTCCCATGAAGGTTTTTCCTCGTCCCACACTGTATCGGTTTCTGGCTCTAAGTCTTCTGATGGCTCGGGAGTGATTTCCCATGTAGGCTCTTCCTCGTTGCTTCCGATGCTTTCTGTATCTGATTCGACCATCATGGCCTCTGCAATGTCTTCTCTACTCCTTTTTAGATTAGTTTCTACCATCTGCGCTCTTCTATCAGCTTGGAGCATTGGCCTTCGTTTTGTGGCTTCGGCCAAGTCATCTATAACATCCCACATTTGAGTCATGGTTAAGTGCATGGCCGATCCTCCTACTGCGTCATTAATCCTTGATTGGTCAACCGGCCTCATCCCACAAAGAAATTTTTGAAGAAGAAACATTTTCGTGAATCCATGATGCGGGCAGCGCAAACAACTGTATCAAAGTATCTATAATACTCATCCAGTATCTCGTCCCGGGATTGTTGAAGGCAGATGATCTTCTTGCGGGTGTCATGTCGTAAGGATGGCGGGGAGAATTCTTTTAGGAATTGGGCACGAAGATCCACATAATAGCCTGCACAACTGCCTTGTCGCGAGGCAATGTGTACAAAATTAATTTATAAGTCCGCTACTCGTGACTTTACTATTGGGTAGTAAAGCGGTAAGTAGAGGTCGAACCCAAGGGAATTAGTGGATAGTTGTTCTTTCGAAAATGGAAAATTAAATAAGACAGTTGGGGGTTGGTTGTGATTTTAGTACTGAAAGTAGTGTGGGTTAGTTGTGATTTTAGTACTGAAAAGTAAATGACTGAAAGTAAAGAAAGTAAATACAGGACTGAAAGTAAATACTGAAAAGTAAAGTGCTGGAACAGTCGAGTTCAATGTCAACCGCAAACACACTTTTGGTTTGTCGCACGCTGTGTCTCAAGAGTGATGCGCGCCAAAGTTGTGTTGGATTGATGTTGAACAAGTCTGTAGTGAAAGTAAAGTGCGGAAAGTAAATACTGAAAAGTAAATTGCTGGAACAATCGAATTCAATATCGACTAATCAACATACTTTTGGTATGGACTGATATTGAAAGGGTCTGTAATAAGCGACAGAAAGTAAATTACTGAAAAGTGAATTGCTGGAAAGTAAATGTGCGGAAATTAAAGTACTGAAAGTAAATGACTGAAAATAAGCAGTTGATAATGAGACTGAAAGTAAAGTGACAAGTGCTGTTTTAATTAAAGGAAATAATTCGGTTTTAGGGGCCTTGTATCGTAAATCTGTTCATCATCGACCTCTAATGATCATACTACGTGTTTAAAATGTATCAAGGCTATTTCTAGAACTCGACTTGCCACACCGTCTAATCCTTTTCAAGACATAGAACACTTGTTCTATTTAGGCTAATTCCTCCTTTCGAAGTATCTTAGCCTTATGTGCATCCACCTGATCAATCATTTCCGATCAACCAAGTGGTGTTTTAAAGAGGTTGAACTCTACAGAAAAGCTTTGCTCTTTCGAGCCTCCACTTAACCACGTATGTTCACGAACCCCATGGAAGAGCATTGCTCTTTCGAGCCTCCACTCAACCAATAGTGTTCTAACCTAATATAAGGCACATAGAACAAGTTTAAACACAATAGAGGCACTAAGAGAAGGGTCTAAAACATGTTTTGATACAAGCACACCCCTTCAACCGAATGAACGGTTTAGCTACGATTATCCATGGAAGAGGACATCATAGCTAAGTGCTTGAAAAGTAAAGGTTTTTGAAAGACCAAAAAGTAAATTTTTTTGAAAGTAAAAGACAAGAAAAAGGTTGAGCACTTCAAGAACGAACAAGAGTACTCAAGAACAAACTTGGAGCTTCCAATATCAAAGTAAAGTGTTTACAAGGATTGTGCCTAAAATCTAGAGAGATTTTCTACAAGGACTATGAGACTTGAGACTACAATTTGGGACTCAAACTAGGACTATGGGACTTGAGACTACAATTTGGGACATGAGGCATTGAGTCAGGGAGGGGGAGCTCTCTATTTATAGGCAAGGGGAGAAGAGGGGAGTAAAACACATGGCAAAGGGGGAGAGGAGGAGCCAAAATCCGCCGGCCTTGAGGTGGCTCTCCAAAAGCCGCCGCCCATGTGGCAACTCCACAAGGGAAGCCGCCGGCCATAGGTGGAGAAAGTGAGTGTGAGTGGGTTGTGATATTTTCTTCCAAAAGCCATCGGTTCCCTCACAACTCCGGTTAGAGCTTGGTTACATCTTGGTTGCTTCTTGGTTGCAATCAAAAGACAAGGAACAAGCCTTGCACATGGGTGGCAAGACTTGGCATTCACTTGAGTTCTTGATCTTTGTTGAGGTTTGGAACAAGTCATTGGGACATGTTTGAGTGATTCCACGTTGGGTTCATGAAGGTTGTAAAGCCGAAATCTGGTCGTGGCCTGGAATGACTTGTAATCCATTTTTAGCTTTAAGAACTCCTTTTTAGCTCGTTTCATCTCTAATCCTCGAAATAGCCTGTAGAACAAAAGTGAAACTAACAAGTAAAAGTTGTATAGACAAAGTGTCTAATTTGGTTGGTTTAACTATGTTAATGAATCATATAAATATGGTCAATCAGAGCTCCAGTCGGTCGACTAGGAATTTCCCCTACACCAGTCGATCGACTGAATGCACAAACAGGAGAGGCACTCAACATCGCCCATCGAGTCGATCGACTGGCCCTCCAGTCGATCGAGTAAGGAGAAGCTTCAGCGCCCGTCAATTCCTCGTCCATCGAGTCGGTCGACTGAACCTCTAGTCGGTCGAGTTGATGATCACCTCATGAGGCTCTTCAAGCTTGTCAATCGAGTCGGTCAACTGAACCCTCAGTCGGTCGACTGGGAAGTCACTTCAACAGGCATCCTCCTCTCCTCCAGTCGATCGACTGGGACACCAGCATCAGCCAGTCAACCGACTGGGACTGCTACAGTACTGGATTGCAGCCGAGCCTATAAATAGAAAGAGGGGTTTTTGACCTAAACACTTGGCTTCTTTGGGAGATTTTACAAGGAAAAGTGATCAAATCAAGGGCATCCATCATCATCCAATCAAGGAGGATTGAAGATCAAGGGAGTTTACTAGGATTAATCATCCTATTCTATTCCTCTTCTCTTCTCTTTAGATTGTGTAGAAACCCTAGTCACACCATGTTGTCTTACATGATGTGTGAGTAGTCCCCTTGTTTTTTGAGGGTGTTAATACCCTCTTTGGTACTCAATGATCATTGTATACACATTAAAATGCAAATTTATGGAGTTGATTTCATTTTACTATGCTCTTTATTTTAGATATGTTGCTAAGTGTTTGATAAAATGCCTAAGTGACATGTTTGTGTTAGAACTATGATCTAAGTCTTGAGAGAGCTTAGTGATGGTTTGGATATAGTAAAAATGAATTCATCCAACATTTATGAGAGTAAATGCATGGGTGAGGGGTTAACTAAGACTTAGTGCATATATCATTTATTACATTGGGAGATGTTCCAAGGATAATAAGTGCTATATAGGGAATCAATATTCTTTAATTGGTGAGATTCTAATTAAGAGAGCTTGACTAGAATTGGACTTGCATGATAGTTGTCTATTTTTAGCCTAAGCTAGGTTTTAAACCCATCAACCCTTAAAATGATTAAATTCTTGTATACATGATCGTTGGGAAATTGCCAAGGAGGGGAGTAATCCCTTGAAACTCTCTTTAATCGAATTAAAACCCCCTAAAAACCATTTCATTACTTGTTTTCTTGATTGATACTCATTCCATAATTGAATTGAAGGAATAGCTGAGTAGAAAATTTGATCCACCTAGCGTATAATCACGTTTACTCCTTTGGGTTCGACACCGGTCTTACCGGTCAAATTATAAATATCTTTTGACTATAAAATTACAACGTCAAAATGGCGCTGTTGCCGGGGAGTAATGGCTAGATTGTCCCTAGGAAAATCATTTAGGACTCCGACTATTCCATGTTTTTCTTTATTTGTTTTGCAACTTGTGATTCTTGAGTTTATTGCAATATCCTCACTTGTTCTAATTGTTTTCCCCTTGTAGGTTCATTTCTTTTATGCCACCAAAGACAAAGAAGCTTACTCAAATTGTGGATAGAGATTTGAATCAACCGATAAGAGAATTCGTTAACCCCTACCCTACAAGGAGTAAGACAACCAAAGACAAGGGAACCGCCTCGAACGTTCAAGAAATCGCTCATCAAGTCATGGGAGATAGAGATAATAGACTTCCTCCTCCACCTCCACCACCCCAAGGTCATCTACCACAAGGCCCTCAAGCTAGAAGGGTTCTTAAGGACTATGCCGCTCCTACGGCTTATGGATACCGATCCCCAATCCTTGTCCCGGTGGTTGATAACCAAGACTTCGACTTGAAGACCTCAACCATCCAAATGGTCCAATCCAACCAATTCTCGGGGAGAGATCATGAGGACCCAAACTCTCATTTGACCACATTCCTTGAAGTTTGTGCCACCTTCAAGATTAATGGGTTCTCCAAAGATGCAAAGCTATTGAGGTTATTCCCTTTCTCCCTCACGGGAAGGGCAAGGGATTGGTTAAGAAGCCAAATGCCCGATAGTTTCACCACTTGGGAGGAACTAGCCGTGACGTTTCTCAACAAGTATTTCCCTCCTTCCAAGACGACCTATTATAGAAGTCAAATTACAAATTTTTCACAAATGGATGGGGAGACACTATATGAGGCTTGAGAGAGGTACAAAGAGTACTAAAGGCTTTTTCGGCATCACAACTTGGACGACCTCCTCGTTTTCCACACTTTCGATCATGGTGTTGATGGTGCCTCGCGGCATGCACTTGATACCGCCGCGGGAGGAGCTATCATGAACATGAAACTCCCGCGGGATATGCGGTAATCAAGAAGATCACAAAGAACTATTTCATGTGGGGAAGCGAAAGAGGGAATCCAAGAAGGAAAAATGAGAAGCATGAAGTGAAGGCAGTGAGCACAATTGACTATGATGCTTTAAGGAAGGACTTTGAGAACCTCTCGGATGAAGTTTTTAAGTTGAAACACCCGGAGAAAGAACCTTCAACAACCCAAGGGTGTGATATTTGTGAGGTTTATGAGCATGAAACCAATTCTTGCCCCTTGGTTCAAAGAGATGGACATAGATATGGCTATGAAGAAGCAAATTTTGTGGGAGGAAACCAAGGTAGAGAGTATGGGGCTAGTGCCACTGATGTTCCCTTGTGTGGCATGTGTTTGGCAAAACGTTGTTAGACAGTTCGAGCAGGAGTTCAGGGGGAGTTCGAACATATCCTAGTACTTCTGTACAGCGTGATCAAGACGCAAAGGATATTTTCGGGAAGATATTGGCAACGAAGATTTCGTCAAGTTAAAGATGGCGTGCGACTTATTCGAGCAGGATATTCGAATGAATATACACAATTGAAGACGGCGTGACTTGCTTGGGAAAGAAGACGACTTCGTATATTCTTCCAAAGATTTGTGAAAGATATACATCAAATATTCCAAAATATTTGATGGGATTATCTTGTGCGAATTAGGGTTTCGTCCGAGCCTATAAATACGAATGCAAAGGCAACCCTAATTCCCATCGCTTTCAAGATCAGAATACACACGAGCACATCCTGCTGATTGGAGAAGAAGGAAGCGACGGCCGGTTGTATTTTCTCATTGGAAATACATCGGTGAATGTGCAGTCTACTCAAGTGCAAACACAGACTGCCTGACACGATCTAATTGCTGCACACAACAAAGGTGAACAAGCTTTCGAGAGAAAGCGTCCGAGCTTCAAGGGAAGGTCGAGAACGTTCGGACTGTCTATTCGGACGAAGGGGATCGAGGCTTACTGCTGTGAACCTCGGTTGCAAATCTGAGAGACGGAGTATTAGAGGTTAGCAATTATAAGGTGTAAGTGTAAGTCCCTGTGGAAGCCCTATACTCGTAATAAAGATTTGCTGTCCCTTTTTCGGGTGTGGGAAACCCCCCAGAGTAGGCGTAGCCGAACTGGGTTATCAGTCTGTGTGTTCTGCTGCTTTTGTTTAGTTGCTGAACTATTGTGTCGAGAGTGCAAGGTCTGTCTCAACTGAGCCTTGGACTGTTGTGAAAGGAGTTCAAGGTCTGTCTCAACAGTACCTCGAACACTAACTTGAACAGGGGATAGAACTTCAGCCACTCAAGGGCAAAATTCTCAAGCTAATTACACTACACCAAGGTTTTTCTCGTGATGGAAGAATCACCCTAATTTCTCCTACAAGACAACAAATCCCACTCGTCCCGACTTTGGAGCTACACCTCCCGGATTTGGTCCTAAGCCTACTCAAACTAATCAAGCTTTCCAACCTAGGAACCAATATCAAAGTCAAGGACCGACTTTGCTTCAAAGAAACCAAAACCAAGGGCAACAATACCAAACTCAAGCTTAAAAACCCTATCAACAAGTTGACCCCCTCCACAAATTTCAAATGAACCCTCCGTGTGGAAGCAATGTTGGCCAAAATCCTTGCACAATAAGAGAAGGCAAGTAGAGACGTTCAAGCTAAATTCGAAGACATGCAAACCCAGTTTG
Organism: Rhodiola kirilowii; assembly: GCA_033675215.1. Lineage (NCBI taxonomy): Eukaryota > Viridiplantae > Streptophyta > Magnoliopsida > Saxifragales > Crassulaceae > Rhodiola > Rhodiola kirilowii. The sequence continues at coordinate 44,926,431 of CM066199.1, forward strand.
AGAGGTTGGAAACCCACAACAAAATGCTTGAGAACCAAATAGCTCAACAAGCCGACCCTTCTACAAGGGCGCAAGGGAAATTGCCGGCTAGACCCGAGCAAGGGCAAAGAGAACATTGTAATGCGGTTACATTGAGGAGCGGAAAGGAGCTAAAGGATGAGCTACAAGAGAAGAAGAAATTCTCATTTGATAAGAGGCCAAGCTAGTGCCGAAATTGAAGAGTTGGATGAAGAGGTCCCTAATCCTCGAACCCAAAAGGACAATGAAGTGGAAAAAGAGAAGGATGAGCTTAAACCATACACTCCACCTATTACCTTCCCACAAAGACTAAAGAAGAAAAGCAATGACAAGCAATTCTCAAAGTTTGCCGAAATGACGAGGAAGTTTTATGTTACCATGCCCTTCACCGAGGTAATCACTCAAGCTCCATCTTATGCAAGATTTCTAAAAGATGTTATTACTTGCAGGAGAACGATCGAAGACCTTGCCACGGTGTCCCTCAATGGGGAATGTAGTGCGATACTCCAACCGTGAATGCCACCCAAACTATAGGATCCCGGTAGCTTCTCCATTTCATGCTATATAAATGATGTTAAAGTTGAACGTCCTATGTGTGATTTGGGTGCTAGCATATCGTTGATGCCTTATTCTTTGTGTAAGAAATTGAATATGGGTGAGCCAAAACCAACTCAAATGATTCTAAGACTCGCGGACCGCTCCTCAAGATTGCCTAAGGGAGATCTTAAGGATGTCCCGGTTAGAGTAGGGAATTTCTATATTTCGGGGGATTTTGTGGTATTAGAGATGGAAGAGGACAATGAAATTCCCATTCTTTTGGGAAGGCCTTTCCTCTACACCGCGGGGGCTATAATTGATACCTCTAAGGGGTCAATTATCATGAGAGTAGGTGATGAGGAAGTTGAATTTAACCTAGAAAAAGCACAAAAAGGTCCTAGTCCTACCATGAGTTGTAATTATCTAGACCTTGTTGATGCTTATGAAATGTATGATGTGCCTAACTTGCTTATGGATGAAATTGACGACCTTGATTATGAGCTCCCTAAGCGTGTTGATTGTTGGGCTATCTTGAATGACAAAGATGAAGAGGGTACTCAAAGCGACAAAGGTAGGGAGTCTTGTTCGGCAGAGTTAAAAACTCTACCAACAAGCCTAATGTATGAGTTCTTAGGCCCTAATTCTACTTTGCCTATCATTGTGAATGCCTCCTTGAATGATAATGAGACTTCGAGATTGCTTGATGTGGTTAGAGAACACAAAGATGCTATTGGCTATTCTATTGGTGATTTGAAGGGGATAAGTCCCGATTTGTGCATGCATACAATAAATTTAGAGGATGATAGTTCACCATCTAGGGAACGTGCTAGGAGACTTAATCCCATTGTTGGTGAAGTAGTAAAAAAAGAAATTTTGAAAATGCTTGACGCGGGAATCATTTTCCCTATTGCGGATTCCAATTGGGTAAGTCCCATTCATGTGGTACCGAAGAAGGGGCGCATGACGGTGGTTAAAAATGATAAAAATGAGTTAATACCAACTAGAACCGTCACCGGTTGGCGAATGTGCATTGATTTCCGAAAACTCAATAAAGCCACTAAGAAAGATCATTTCCCACTTCCTTTTATAGATCGAATGTTAGAAAGACTAGCCAAGCATGATTACTTTTGCTATCTTGATGGATATAGTGGATTTTTCCAAATCCCTATTCATCCACAAGATCAAGAAAAAACTAGCTTTACTTGTCCCTATGGAACATTTGCCTATTAGTGAATGCCCTTTGGACTTTGTAATGCGCCGGACACATTTCAATGATGCATGATGTCTATTTTTCGGAATTTATTGAGGAAATTATGGAAGTATTCATGGATGATTTTTCTGTTTATGGTTCCTCGTTTGATGATTTCTTGGCCAACTTGGCAAAAGTTTTGAAAAGTTGTATTGAGACGAATCTTGTGCTAAATTGGGAAAAATGTCATTTTATGGTGCAGGAGGGCATAGTGCTTGGACACTTGGTCTCAAAAAGAGGAATTGAGGTGGACAAGGCTAAAGTGGAAGTTATTGAAAAATTGCCACCTCCATGGGATGTCAAGGGAATAAGGAGTTTTCTTGGCCACGTCGGTTTCTATAGAAGGTTCATTAAAGATTTCTCGAAGATTGCAAAGCCCTTGACAAATCTATTGTGCAACGATATAAAATTCCATTTTGATGAAGAGTGCTCGACGGCTTTTGAGAAGTTAAAGGAAGCATTGATCTCTGCCCCTATTATCCAACCCCCAAATTGGGACTTGCCCTTTGAGCTCATGTGCGATGCTAGTGATTACGCTATTGGAGCGGTTCTTGGTCAAAGGGTGGACAAGAAACTTCACGCCATTCACTACACAAGCAAGGTCCTAAATGGAGCTCAAATGCATTATTCGACAACCGAAAAGGAACTCCTCGCTATTGTGTATGCATTCGACAAGTTTCGTCCGTATCTAGTGGGGTCAAAGATAATAGTATTCACCAACCACGCGGCGATCAAATATCTTTTGTCAAAGAAGGATTCCAAGCCAAGGTTTTTAATGTGGATCCTCTTGCTCCAAGAATTCGATATTGAAATCAAAGATAAAAAGGGAGTGGAGAATTTGGTCGCCGATCATTTATCTAGGCTAGAGGGAAATGAGGAGCTTAAGGAAGACACCACTCTTGTGGACGACTCTTTCGTTGGAGAGCAACTTATGATAATGGAAGCAGAAGCCCTCCCTTGGTATGCGGATTTGATAAACTTCGTGGTATGTGGGATCATACCCCATGACATGAATCATCATCAAAAGAGGAAATTCTTATCCGAGACGAAGAGGTATTATTGAGATGAGTCCTACTTGTATAGACTTTGCTCAGACAGTATATATAGAACTTGCGTCGCCGAAGAAGAGATGAGGAACATCCTATACCATTGTCATTCATCCCAATATGGAGGACGTGGTAGTGGAGCAAAAACGACATCAAAAGTCCTACAAAGTGGATTCTATTGGCATACCCTTTTTAGAGATGCTTATGAATTTGTGAAAGCTTGTGACCCATGTCAAAGGTCGGAAAATATTTGATAGGTGACCTTGTCGTGAGGCCAAATCAAATCTAAATTTATAAAGTGTCCACTACCTTAGGCTCACTATGGATTAGTAGAGCGGCAAGTAGGGGTCGAACCCAAGGGAATTAAATCAACTACTCGTTGTTCTTAGTGCAAGTACAAGGAAAGTAAAGTAAGTAAAGACAAGGGGGTTTTGGAATTGGTTTGAACGTAAGTGCATGCAAAAGTAAGGGAAAGGGTTTGTGATCAAGAGAGGGAATATTCAGTTTAGGGCCTCTCTTATGCAACACTTATCATAGGCAACCATATCGTCATTCTACATCCCATAGAGTGTGGAATTTCCGACAAAGGAAATCACCCAAAGTACTCCGGCAAGGGTAGTACACCACGGCCTCAACCGACCTAGGTAGTAGTGTGGTGCCAAAGGCAACCCAAGGTATTGAAACCCCACTACCTCACTAGGCACGGTCTAAGCTTCCTAATCTAGTCCTTATTAGATTGAACAATCCGGCAAGGGTATTGTTCTATCTATGTCTACTACCCATTATTGCCGCAAAGCCTCAAATGGATGTTACAATAAGGATCATTAGCTTGACTAAGCTTAGTGGCAAGACATCCACTTAGCCTTGCCTTTGATCCGTGGAATGAGATCCAAGGACTAGTGGAATGTAGAATGAAATTAAGTACAAGTGCCTCAAAATGTAAGCATAAGAGATAAAACCCTAAATCGAATAAGAAAGTTAGCTACTTGTATTCATGGTGTGGAATACAATAGCCAAAGGCATTCAACAAGAAAATTACAAGTTTCAAGCTAAAATGCCGAGAGAAGGGTAGAGAGAAGTTGAGAGAATTCAAGCCTTGATCCAAGAGAGTTTCGACTAGCAATTTGAGAGTGGATTTTTTTGGATGATTTTTCCTTGCTCCAATAGGTTGTATTTATAAGCATGAGCTAGGGTTTCTCTTGTCTTGGACCCCAAGTTTGGAGTGGCACAAGTGGATTGGCATGAGCCAATGATGAGATGCTTCTAGAATCATCAAGGCACTCTTGCTCTGGAAGTAGTCAAAATGGATTGGCATGAGCCAATGATGAGATGCTTCTAGAATTATCAAGATTTTGCAAGTGGAATACGTTTGGCTTGGGCTCACGTGTGGGCCAATAATGTCTTGTGGTGATTTTGGCCTTAAATGTCATCTTTTAAGCCCGATTCTTCTTTAGACTCCAAAAGGCCCTGAAATGCAAAACGACATTAACAAGCATATGTTCTTTTGATCAAATGTCGTATTTGGTGGGTTTTGTAGACTCGATGAATCGTATAAATATGACTCATTAAACCACCCCACACTTGAACTTGTTCGTCCCGAACAAGACCTTAAGTCACAAGAGGAAAACAAATACAAACACCACAAGTCCTTCTCGACATCCTAGATATGGATAAGAGTGCTAGTCTAGATTTTACCTTTCCATGCATAACTCAACTAATACTCAAAGCATCATGCTTAGAAATAGATTTAACTTGCTACTTGTTACCTTGGAGCCGAAATGCAAACCAATTCGAATGAGTGGGAGATAGTCCTTTTCAAGCCCATGATCTACACTCTTGGTCTCGGGTTCTTGCCATATGGTTATATTTCTTCGCTTTCTCTAGCACATGATTCATTCGAGCTTAAGGGTCGAGTGTTCTAACTTCTTGGAAGGACAGCTTTGGTAGAGAGTTGGCCTTCGGCCTTTGATAAGACAGTGATGGATTTCACTCAAGGCCATTGTATGTTCTCATCCTCTTAATCTTCTTACCTGTCTTATTTTCAACTAAAGCTTTCCACTCTTTAAACACAGTTAGTACATCACTTTTCAATCTTAAATTATATACCCACACCTTTCTAGTATAATCATTAATATAGGTATGAGTGTATATATTCAAGTAAATCATTAGTTCTGTGTATTCCCTTGCTAAAACTAACCTTTTTTAGATTTACCAAGTATGCAATTTTCACAAAACTTTAGCTTACCCAGACATTCATTTCCTAAGCAACCATTTTCATGCAGTTTCTTAAGGCCAAAATTCACTTACATGTCCCAATCTCAGATGCCACAGGTTTACTTTATCATCAACTTTATCAGATACATTTAACACTGATTCAGTCACTGTGTTCCCCACTAAGACCTAAACACCATTTGATCTCTTACCCTTCATGACAACTAAGGTTCCCATTGAAATTTTCATAATGCCTTTCTCTACCTTAAACACATATCCAAGTTTATCTAAAGTACCTAAAGAAATTAAATTTCTTTTGAGATCAGGGACATACCTGACATCATAGAGGTTTGCCTCTTACCCATCAGCAGTCTTTATCATCACTGATCCAGCTCCTTGCATTCTGCAAGCCTTGTTGTTTCCCAAAAAAAACATTCCTCCTTCCATCTCCTCGAAACCTTGAATCCAGGCTTTGTTGGGAGTCATATGATAAGAGCAGCCACTATCTAGAATCCATCCCTTTGCACCAGCAGCATCTGTTGCAACCATGACATCTGCACTATCATACCCTTCCTCCTCCACAACTGCTGCTTTAGCCTTTTCACCATTTTCTAAGAGCCTTGCTTCTTCCTCTCAGGGCAATCTCTCCTAAAGTGTCCCTCCTTATGACAAAGGAAACACTTCAGTTTCTTAGCCCCAGACTGCTGTTGAGATCCCCATTTGGATTTTAGCTTGAAATTTCCTTTGGATGTCTTCTACTGGAAAATTTTCTTATCAAATTTCTTTTGGACTCTAAGACCTTCTGCAGCTGCATTTGAAGTATTCCATTCCATTTGCTTAGACTTTAAAGCTGATATGACCTCTTCTAAGGACAATGTCTCTCTAGCATATTTCATAGTCTCCCCAAAAGAATGATATGAAGGAGGGCAGGGCATTAAGGATAATGATGGCGTGGTCTTCATCATCAATTTTTACTTCAATGTTTTCTAGGTCAAGTATAATCTTGGAGAATTAATCTAAACTTTTATCAAGGTCCTTATCTTCACTAATCTTAAACCAAAAAGTTCACCTTTCAGATAGACTTTGTTTGTCAATGTCTTAGTCATATACAATGTCTCCTGTTTGAGCCATACTTTTGCAGCTGTTTTCTCCTTGGCCACCTCCCAAAGGACTTTATCACTCAAGTGTAGGATTATAGTGCTATATGCCAACTCCTTGGCTTCATCAATCTCGTCTTCTGTCATTATTGCCGGGAAATCTTTCTCACCGGCTAAAGCCTTCACCACCTTCCTCAGCATAAGAATCGCACGCATGCGCTAGCGCCACAGACTGAAGTCACCTTTCCCGTCAGATCTGTCTATGTTAATCTTCATCAGAACCATCACTGATATCACAGGGTCTGATACCAATTGTAGAGTTGATTGTGGATCGAATCGAAACAATGATGGTTCGAAGAACACGAAAGAAAAGCAACGCAAGCAATTACCCTAGTTCGGAACCATGTGGTCCTACTCCAGCACTAATATGAGAGATTTTATTAAGCCAATGGAACAATCGAATGTACATCGACGCTTAAGACAAGCTCACAAACAAATTATAACAAGAGAAACAAAGCAATTTTGCTTGAATAAAAAAATCCCAATTTCGGAGCTCAAGAACCCTAAATCTGCAGAATGCCAGAAATTGAACGCGCCAGGAGAAATTATCCGTTGTTGATGAAGACCCAAAATGACGACATCTCACTAAAAACTCAGACTCGGCCAGAACGACAAAGTTTAATACGCTCTTCTCCGTGCTTGAAAGCGCAACACCAAAACGGCGACGTTTTCCTAACGCGCATGCCCAATTTCAACCTGACCACAAAACGACATCGCAACCTTAACCAAACAACACCAAACTTCCCCTTCAAGCTCTAATTTTGATGTTCCCTTGAGTGGCATGTATTTGGCAAAACGTAGTTAGACAGTTCGAGCAGGAGTTCAGGGGGAGTTCGAACATATCCTAGCACTCATGTATAGCGTGGAACAGATGCAAAGATATTTCCCGAAAGGATTTAGACAGCGAAGATCTCATCGATTTGAATTCGGCCAGCGAATTATTTGAACAGTAGATATTTGAATGAATATCTACATTGAAGGCGGCGTGGCTGACTTGGGCTAGAAGTCTTCGTATTTTCTTCCAACAGATTTGAGAAAGATATACATCGAATATTTAGGAATATTTCCTAAATATTTGATGGGATTATCTGGAGCAGATTTGGAGATCGTCCTGGCATATAAATACAATGCTAGGGCATGCATAATCTGCATTGCTTTCAATATCAAACATACACGAGTATACCCTATCGATTGGAGAAGAAGAAAGCGACGGCTGATTGTGTTTCCCCATTGGAAACTCATCGGTGCAAGAGCAGTCTTATCAACGTGCTACTCAGACTGCCTAGAAGCGATCCAACAGCTGCACAAAACAAAGGCGAACAAGCTTTCGAGAGAAAGCATCCGAGCTTCAAGAGAAGGTCGAGCACGTTCGGACAGAAGGTTCGGACGAAGGGGATCAAGGGGAACTGCGGTAAAGCTTGGTTGCAAATCTGAGAGATGGTGGTTTAGAGGCTAGGCAATTACAAGGTGTAAGAGTAAGTCCACGTGTAAGCTCTAAACTTGTAATAAAGATTTGTGTCCCTTCTAGGGTGTGGGAAACCCCCAGAGTAGGCGAGGCCGAACTGGGTTATCATTCTGTGTGTGCTTCCATTATTTGTTCTACCTGCTGAACTGTTGTGAAAGGAGTTCAAGGTCTGTCTCAACTATACCTTGAACACATGCTTGAACAGGGGATAGAATTTCAATTGGTATCAGAGCAAAAACTCGACACACTTAGTGGGATCCTGAACTGTTTAAGATGACTCTGAAGGAAGGACAAAGCATCACCAGACCTCCACTACTTGAAGGATCAAACTATGCCACCTGGAAACCCATGATGAGATCCTTTCTCAAGTCCCTAGACGAAAAAGCCTGGAAGTCAGTTCTAAAAGGTTGGACTGAACCTATGATGAACAATCTCACTAGAGAACCTGTTCCGAAACCAGAAGCCTTGTGGACTGAAGAGGATGACAAAGCATCCATGGGAAACTCAAAAGCGATGAATGCAATATTTTCTGGAGTAGATGGAAACGTTATGAAGCTAATCATTAACTGTGAAGTGGCGAAGGAGGCTTGGGACATCCTCCAAACAACATATGAAGGCATAGACAAGGTTCGCAACTCCCGAATGCAGATTGTCACAACCAAGTTTGAAGAGATGAAGATGAAAGAAAGTGAAACTATCTCTGAATATAACACTAGAGTTCTGGAACTGTCCAACAAGGCCGCTGCACTCGGGAAACCTATTGAGGAAGAGAGGATGGCTAGTAAAGTCTTAAGATCACTCCCTCCGAGATTTGCCATGAAAGTCACTGCCATTTAGGAAATGCACGACATCTCCATACTAAAACTGGACGATCTGATGGGTTCTCTCAGAACTTACGAGATTAATCATAATTTCCAACTTGGAGATGTGAAGGGAATCGTCCTAAATGCAGACATGTCAGAAGACAAGCTGGAAGCTGGGTGCACCACTGAACAACTGGCTTTGATGGCTCAGAACTTTGGCAGAATGGTGCGGAAAATCAACAGACATAGTCCAGAACAAGGCCAAGCTTCATCAGCTAGCTCCCGAAACTGGAAAACCGGCAAGTCAAGGTCCAGTGATATGAGGCAAGACTTCTCTGATAAAGGAAAGGAAGAGATTCAGTGCTATGAATGCAAGAGTTTATGTCACATCCAATCACAATGTGCAAATACTCTCATGAAGAAGAAGGCAATGGTCTCTAGCTTCAGCGATAGTGAGTCAGACGAAGAAAAAGAAGGAGGTGAAACCACTAACTTTGTGGCGTTCGTCACAACTCTATGAGAATGCAGCAATACTAGTGAAGGAGTACCATCTCAGTTGGAACTCCCGGCTGAAGACCTCTCAGACAGTGACGATGAAGAACTCACGCATGAATCTCTGGCTCGAACATATAAAGATCTGTACGAGAAGTGGTTGCTACTGATCAAGGTCAACAAAAAGCTGAATGACACAGTTGCAAGAATTACTATAGAAAAGGACAAGGTCTGGCAGGAGGTCGAGATACTGCTTACACAGAAGGTAGAGCTCGAAGGCATGGTAGACTCTCTAAATACTCAACTGGCTGAGATAGAACAGGAAAGATTGTGTCTGCTTGCTCAGAAAACAGAGCTCTTGGGTACTGTCTCTTCGCTGAAAGTCGGCATGGAGAAGGACCGTGAAATCATCCTGTATGCATGGTGGGTCTAAGGAAAATAATCACAGATCTGAAGCGCAAGGAGGTGTTCCAACTAAGGAAGGTAGAACTGCTGGAACTTTAGCTGGAATCTGAAAGAATGGATCATTTAACAACCGAGAAGGAACTCAACCACCTCAAACAATCGGTGAGAATGCTAAACTCTGGCACTAAAGACTTAAATGATATTCTCAGATCTCAAAGGATGGAGTCTAGACATCGAGTCCTAGGGTTTACGGAAGAAGGCACCTCAAAAGGCACTACCTTTGGTAAAACTCAACAAGTGACGGATCAGTTGCCTGAGCAGAAGGTGAAACAGTCCAAATGAAAGAACCTAGCTGATCACAGGAAGACTCATAGCACACCAAGAACACCCATCCAAAGCTGTGACTACTCACCAGTGAAGCAAAGGAGAGATAGGCGCACTTGTTGGTACTGCCACCAGACGGGACACATCAAACTGAAGTGTCACCTGTTTCTTGCTGAACGACGGGCATACCAACAACAGAAACAGGTCTGGGTACCAAAGGCAGACCAGACCGTATGCATGTTGGTCTGCTGCTCCTCAAGCTACACAGTACAAGACAATTGGTACTTCGACAGCGGATGCTCCGCCCACATGACATGTAACTCTAAATACCTCACTCATATTACACCTGTTGAGCAGATGTGGTATGTCACCTTCGGGGATAGTCGAAAGGGTCAGGTGATCGGCTGTGGGACATTGAAGGTTCCGGATCTCCCTGCACTCCAGGACACCCTCCTTGTTGAAGGTCTGACAATCAATCTTATTAGCATCAGTCAACTGTGCAACGATGGACACTATGTGTCATTCTCTCGCAACTCATGCCTTGTCCTAGACAAGAATGGCGTCATTGTGACGAAAGGAAGAAGAGGTGCAAATAACTGTTATACCACATGGATGGGACTGATGCATCCGAATGGTCTAGACTGTGTACACGCCAGACATCGATTTATGCGAGGGGGAGTAGATAAGACCCTGCACACAAGGTCTGATTGGAGTACCGCTCATAACTATGTTGACAATTGCACCAGGAAACTGATGGACCAGAAGATGTTCCAGTTGCAGAAGGGGTTTGGTCAAAGGGTGTCACAGTTTCAGACGGAGTTCGTACAATATCCTCAGAAATACGCCAGGAACCGGACAAGAAAACATGAATACGGAGGGCAAAAAAAGGCAATAACTCCGACGCATATGACAACGGACGGGGATTTGACCAAGACCTTCATCAACTCACACAACAGTTCACAGTTTGGAACACCCAGATCCTCCTCGGGTCTATGGGGTGTCAAACACTAACTGTGCCAAAAGGTGGTTAGTCAGAGTCGAAACCCCAGCTACAACAAGTGGACTAACCACCTAAAGAAGAGAGCTGGAACAGAACGCACAATACTTGAAGACAAATATCTTTTTTTGAATATTCTCAAAGATTTTTCATGCCGTTATTTGAAACGGGAGTTGACTGATTTGGGAAGTTGAATAGGCGGAGTATTTTTGAAACACAAAAACAGTTCAGTTGTCTTCTCACTCTCGTCGAAACCCTAGAACGGTAGTCAGAAAAATCTGTCTCAACCGCTCATCCCTCATCAACGATGGTGAATACAAGAAAGTCGTCAAAATCCGGCGTCTCGTCCACCGAGAAAAAGAGCATGCAATTTTTGAAGGCACTGACGGCAAAACCCCGAATCCCGAAATCGAAAGTGGCGACGGTGAAAAAGGTGTCATCTTTTCACTCAGACACTGAAGTATTGGCCGAAGCCAAGAAGACTAGCGGAGGAACAGTCGTTGAACTTCCTCAGTCGAACGTGGTAGACTCAAACGACTCAATCGATGTTGGTTCGACACAAGTCCATCCCCAATCTGAGGTATTTCCAACTGTTCTTTCAGATTCTGCAAATATTCCGATTGTTGAAAATATTGTGCTGAAGGAAGATGTGAATGTGGGTGTTGAGAAGGATGGTAAGTCTGTTGTCTGTGATAAAGCCAGTAGGGCTGTGATTGATGGTGAAGCCAGTAAGGCTGATGTTGGTGGTGAAGCCAGTAGGGCTGTTGTCTGTGAAGATGGTACTGTTTCCATGAATGAAGGAGAGCCCAACATCTCTGTGTCTAAAGGCGCTGGTGGATCAGGAGTATGGAGGGAGAAAATCCATGCTTTTGGGTATATTTGTCCGGGAGGTCTGTGGAGGAAAAAGGGGACTTACCGAGTGGTCTCTCCAAAATAGTTTCTGCCAAGATCAGTTCAGTCAGAGGGAGGGAGGCTCAGTGCAATCTCTGATGAGGAGACAGAGAAGCTTCTTGAGGCCTCGGGGAAGAAAATTTTGGTGATTAATGATGTTTCTGATGGTGAGTCCACTAAAAATCTTGAAAGAATCGTTGATGAACGTCCTGGTGAGCATGTTGAGACTATGACAGAGGAGGTTAATCCATCAGAGAAGGCTGATGCGTTGAAGGAAGCCATATTAGAAGAACATCCTACAGAAAAGGATGAAGAATTGGAAAGAATGTTCAAAGACATTGATGATGTCATGAAAGATTTGGAAAATGAGAAGGATCTGGGAGTGGAAAGTTCAGAGGAACCACTTCGTGCCCAGGGTGTTGGGGCAGAAGAGTCTGATGTTGTGACAACCGCAAGTGTTCCATCTCAGGAACCAGGTGTTCAAATAGAAGATGAGTTAGGTAGAGTTGTAGAGGGAGTTGTTGCTAAGGAGACAATAGCTGTCCTAGTACTTGTTCAAGTTGATCGTCGTAGCGACCATATGGAGGAAGATGGTTCATCCGTTCGTGAGGATGCTCGAAGATAGGTTCAAAAGCAGTTACTCTTTTGGAAGATGACCAAGATCGTGTTCCCCTTGTCAATCTAAAAAGGGCAAAGATGGACAAGGAAAAGAAGAAGGTTAAGTTTGCAAAATCTATAAGGGGTCGGTTCAGAATGATGCTGAGGCAGGCATCGTGGCAGGGGGAGTTATTCCATCGAAGAAAAGGAAATGTGATGCTGTGATTCCTGTTTTAAAGGATGCTGGGAGATGCGAAGTCCCATCCCATAAGTTTGATACTGTTCCAGTGGGTGCGGTCAAGAAAGGAGTGTGGTTTGTTAATCGAGATGTTGCGAAGAAGTGGTCATGCGTTCAGAAGAGAAAAATCATACCAGAAAGAATCCTAGAGGAGTCCCGGTACAAAGGAAAGGAAGTCGTCGAGGTACTGAAGCAATCTGATCTGTTCTGGACATTGGACAAATGCAAACCGTTCAACAAACAGTTGGTTTGTGAGGCCATGGTAAACCTTCCCCCTCGGTTTGGGGTTATCGGAGAACCGGAATATGGGGTCTTCTTTGTCAGAGGAAGGCAGATCAAGCTTGACCCTGGGCTCATAAATGTGTACTTGTCCATGGATGATCCAGTTGCTGATGAAGAAGAATCAGCCTTTGAAAAGGTAATAAATACAATCACTGCAGGCTCAGTTCAGTGGAAGCCTGATTCTGTCGTGCACACAGCTGATCTCTCAACGTTCTACTCTATGCTGTTCTTCATCGCCGTTTTTAACTGGAGACCCTCAACTCACCGGTCAACGGTCAACCGGGATATGGCACAACTAATTTATCAGATAGGGAATATGAAATTATGTCCCCTGTTCAAGCTTGTGTCCAGGGTACTGTTGCAACAGACCTTGAACTCTTTGCACAACAGTTCAACTGACAGAGTTTGAACTCGTATCACAATAGTTCAGCAAATAAACAAAAGCAGTAGAACTCACAGACTGATAACCCAGATCAGCTCCGCCTACTCTGGGGGGTTTCCCACACCCGAAAAAGGGACAGCAAATCTTTATTACGAGTATAGGGCGTACACATGGACTTACTCTTACACTTTGTAATTGCCTAACCTCAATACTCCGTCTCTCAGATTTGCAACCGAGGTTCACCGCAATTCCCCTCGATCCCCTTCGTTCAGACCTTCTGTCCAAACGTTCTCGACCTTCTCCAGAAGCTCGGATGCTTTCTCTCGAAAGCTTTGATCACCTTTGTTGTGTGCGGCAGTTAATACGCTTCAGGCAGTCTGTGTTGCACTTGAGCAGACTGCACTTGCACCGATGTATTTCCAATGAGAAAACACAACCGGCCGTCGCTTTCTTCTTCGCCAATCAGCAGGATATGCTCGTGTGTATTTGATCTTTGAAAGCGATAAGAATTAGGGTTGCCCTTGCATTGTATTTATATGCTTGAGCGAAACCCTAATTCGCACAAGATAATCCCATATCATATTTCGGAATTGATTCCTAAAAATTTGATGTATATCTTTCTCAAATCGATTGGAAGAATATACGAAGTCTTCTTTCCAAGTAAGTCGTGCCATCTTCAATGCAGATATTCATTCGAATATCTAATGCTCGAAAAAGTCGCAGGCCGACTTCCACTTGTCGAAATCTTCGCTGTCCAATATCTTCCGAGAAATATCCTTGCGTCTTGATCACGATGTACAGGAGTACCAGGATATTGTTCGAACTCCCCCTGAACACCTGCTCGAACTGTCTAACTACGTTTTGCCAAATACATGCCACTTCAATGGAACTTCAATCTCCCCCTTGGCATTTTGGCAAAACCAAATCATCTAGATAACTAAAACTAGCTAACTATCTAGACTTAGACAACTTGAGGGAACACACAATTTGTCCTCTCAAAATTACTCCCCCTTTTTGCCATAAACTGGCACGGGGTCCAACAAGTTCGAATAGCCAAGCAAAAAAAAACTGTGCCAGAACAAGCACATATGAGCAGAATGTTTGAAAAAGTTCAAGGAGTTTAGTTTTTCAATGGACCTTTAATCGGAAGCTTCTTCAATGGAGTCTTCTTCAGAGGCAGTAGCTTCTGATTCATCGTCACTGGGGTAGCTGAGTGCTCGAGCAAGCCTGTTGATCCGGCGGCGCTGGTCCTTGTCCGCAGCAATGATAGCCTGGAGGTCCTTTAGTAGTTTGCTCCTCTCATGCACGCCCATTGTAGCTCCCCCTCGACTGGATTCCCCAATTTCTTTACCTTTCTTGCTTCCTCCTTTCAGATCATTCACATGCCGTCCTTTGTATAGCTTGTGGTCCACTGTGAATTTGCTGGGAGCTTTAGTAAGGAGATCAGACGAGGCTTTCAAATCAGGGGCTTGATGAATAATCAGCTCATTAATCAGAGATGGAAAGCAGATCTGGTGCAGAGTTCTCATCGATGTGGCATGTTCAGCAATTTGTTTAAACATTATTCTGCCCATGTTGAACTTCCGCTTGTTCCATATCTGATAAATCAGTTGGGCCAAGTCCTTGTTGACAGTAGATCGATGAGTAGACGGCCTCCAGTTGAACACCGCTATGAAAAACAGCATTGAATAGAATGTAGACATATCCGATGTATGCACAACTGACTCAGGCCTCCACTGAACAAAGCCTGCAGTGATGGTGCTCACTATCTTCTCAAACCTGGATTCTTCTTCATCAACAGCTGGGTCGTCCATGGAGAAGTATACATTGATCAGCTCTGGATCAATCTTGATCCTTCTTCCTCTAACATAGAAGACCCCATACTCTGCCTCTCCAATGACCCAAAACTTTGGAGGCAAGTTTGCCATGGCCTCACGCACCAGCTGTTCGTTGAACGGCTTGCATCTGTCCAACGTCCAGAACAGATCCGACTCTTTAAGCACCTTAACCACTTCCTTCCCTTTGTAACTGGATGCATCTAGCAGCCTCTCAGGTATGATTTTCCTTTTCAGCACACATTCCCATTTCAACGCAGCTTCTTTAGTCACGAACCACACTCCTTTCTTGACCTTACCGATTGGGACAGTCTAGGAATCAGGGCCTGGCACTTCACATCCCCCAGCATCTTAAGAGATGGGAACTGCAGCAACGCGCTTCCTTTTCTTGGAAGAGTCAGCTCCCTCTGCACCACTGTTGACTTCAGCAACCTTCTGAGTTGGTTCCTTTGTAGTCTTAGCAAAGGCCACCTTTTTCTTTTCCATGCCCTTTGTTGTCCTTTTGAGATGGACAAGGGGAACACTGTCTTGGTCATCTTCTGAAAGGGTAACGCATCTTGCTGCTGACATGGAGGCATCCTTACGAATGGATGGACCATCTTCCTCCAACTGATCCCTACGACGATCATCTTGAACTGCCACTATTTCTTCACTCATTACTGACTCTGGAACTACTCCGGTCTTAACTTCAGTCGGAACACTTTGTTCCACAGTTGGAACACTTGGGACCTTCTCAGCAGCAGACTCTTCTGCTTGAACTGCCTGGTTACGCAGACCTTCCTCTGGAGCTGGTGCTGAGTGAGCTTCGGTCTGAACAGATGGTTCCACAGTTGAACCGCTTGTAGCTTTTTCTTCATCAGTTTCTTTTGCCCCAACAATCTGATCACACTGAGTATCCTCTGGACTTGCCACTTCCTGATTCTTCTCCTTTTCCAGGTCTTCCATGACATCATCAATGTCCTTGTACAAATTCTCTAACTCCTCATCCTTTTTTGCTGGGTCTGATTCTTTCAACACATCAGTCTTCCCTGATGGATTAATTTCTTCTGCCATAGCCTCAGCATGCAAACTAGAACCTTCTTCAGCAATTGCTCCTTGGTTCTCAGATGGATCAGCATCACTAATCACCAAATTCCTCTTCCCCGAGGACTTGATAAACTTCTCTCTTTCTTCATCAGACATTACGATCTTCCGACCTCGAGTGGCATTTATCTGGGCTAGATATTTTCTGGGAGAGTCACTAGCTCGCTTAACCTTCTTTCTGCGACCTGCCATTGGAGGAATGTATCCTGTGGCAAAGATGTTTTCCCTCCATGTTCCTGAACCTCCAGCCACCTTGCTGGGTTCCTTTTCTTCAACAAACTTGACAAACTCCTTTTCAATAACCGCACTGCTGGCTTTGTCCACCGCCTCAGCCTTACCACTCTCATGATTTCTATTGTCACCACTAAGCTCCGCTCTGCTGGTTTCAACACCAACAGTCCTACCGCCACTAACAGCCCTACTGGCATCAGCCTCCATACTCACGACTTTCTCAACTTCCACACTTACTTCTTCATTCAACACAGATTTTTCAACAACGGAGATATTCGCGGAATCAGACGGAATAGTGGGATTTACCTTAGTTTGCGGACGAACTTGTGGAGTTGAATCCACTGTGACCGACTGAGGAATTTCAGCGGTAACTCCTTCTGCAGACTTCTCTTTGGCCAAAGATTCGGTGACGGAGTGTAAAGGCGACGCCTTTTTCATTTTCGCAGCTTTTGATTTCAAAATTTTTGATTTCGCCGCCAACGCCTTTGAGGTCTGGATGCTTTCTTTGTTCTTCTCCGCAGATTTAGCACTGGATTTTGCTGACTTCCTGGTGTTCACCATTGTTGGTTGAGGAAGGAGCAGTTGAGGAGGAGAGTTCCGTTCTAGGGTTTTTGGGGACGAGAGTGAGAAGACGAAACTGAGGGAATGAATTTGATTTTTCAAAATCAAATTTTTCTATATGACTCTTCATCTTTCCAAAACTGTCTATTCCCGAATAATCCGAAAGAAAATCTTCATGGATATTTAAAAACATATTTTCCAAGCTGTCGAGACTTCTGTTCCAGCTCTTTTTATTAGGAGGTCAGTCCAACTGTTCAGCTGGATATTCGATTATGACTGACCACCGTTGGATGCTTTCAGTGGTTGACACCACATGGACCCACTAGGGATCTGGGTGTTTCACTCCGTGACTTGCCATAGGGGTTGACAAAGGTATGCTGCCTCAGAGTTACCATCTTCTGTGAGCATTCATATTTTCTTGTACGGCTCCAGGCACATTTCTGTGGGCAGTGTATGAACTCCTTCCGTAACTGTGCCACCTTCTGATTCAGCAGTTTCCTGGGACACCCGGCAACATTGATTTGTGCGCATCTCCAATCAGATCTTGTGTGCAAGGTCGTATCCACTCCCCCTCGCAGAAAACTATGTTGAGTGTTTGCACATGTAAGAGCAACCGGTTGCTGGCCATGGTTCTCGTTGTTCATTGAATCCGTTAGACCCATCCTAATAGTGTAGCAGTTGTTGGCATCCCTTTTTCCTTTCATCAGTGTATCACCATTCTGGTCTAGTACAAGACATGAGTAGCTGGAGAATGACACATAGTGTCCATCGTCGCACAGTTGACTGATGCTGACAAGATTCCTGGTCAGTCCTTTGACAAGGAGGGTGTTCTTGAGTACAGGGAGATCCGGAACCATCAATGTCCCACAGCCGATCACCTGACCCTTTTCACCATCCCCGAAGGTGACAAACCACATCTACTCAACAGGTCTAATATGGGTAAGATATTGAGAGTTACCTGTCATGTGGGCGGAGCATCCACTGTCGAAGTGCCAACTATCATGCGATGTGAAGCTTAAGGTGTAGCAACCGACCATGCAAACGGTTCGGTCTGCCTTTTGAACCCAGACTTGTTTCTGTTGCGGTATGGTTCGTTGATGGAAAGCACGTCGTTCGGCTAGAAAAAAGCGACACTTCGGTTTGATGTGTCCCATCTGGTTGTAGTACCAGCAAGTGCGCCACTCTTTCCTTTGCCGAAGTGCACCGCATAAGCCCTTCTTTGACCACTATTGGGTTGTTCTTGGTGCAAGTCTACTTTCCGTCTGGGGTGCTGTCTCACCTTCTGTTCTGACTTCTGTTACGACAACGGTCTTGTTTTAACAAACGTTGTACCTTTTGAGATGCCTTCTTCTCTGAACCCCAATCCTCTATGTCCGGACTCCATTCTCTGAGATCTAAGAATATCATTTAAGTTTTTAGTGCCAGAGTTAAGCATTCTTACCGACTGTTTGAGGTGATTGAGTTCCTCCTTAGTGTCAGAGTGATCCATCTTCTCAGATTCTAGTTGAAGTTCCAGCTGTTCTACCCTCCTTAGTTGGAACATTTCTTTGCGCTGCAGATCTATGATGGTTTTTCTTAGACCCGCCATGCCTACAGGATGAGTGTCCCGATCCTTCTCCATTTTGACTTTCGGTGAGGAGACAGTACCCAGGAGTTCTATTTTCTGAGCAAGAAGATCCAGCCTTTCCTTGTCCTTTTCCATAGTGATGATTGCAAATATGTCATTTAGCTTCTAGTTGATCTTGATCAGAAGCAGCCACTTTTCATATAGATCTTTATATGTTTGAGCCAGAGAATCCTGCGTGAGTTCTTCATTGTCACTGTCCGAGAGGTCTTCACCTGGGAGTTCCAACTGAGATGGAACAGTTTCACTGGTGCTGCTGCACTCATCCAGAGTTGTGACGAAGGCCAAAAAGTTGGTGGTTTCACCTTCTTTTTCTTCGTCTGACTCACTGTTGCTGAAGCTAGCCACCATCGCCTTCTTTTTCATGAGAGTGTTTGCACACTGTGAAGCAATGTGGCCAAAACCCTTGCATTCATGACACTGAATCTCTTCTTTTCCTTTGTCAGACAAGTCTTGCCTCGAATCAGTAGACCTTGGCCTGCCGGATTTCCAATTTCGCTAACCAGTTAATGAAGACTGACCTTGTTCTGGACCACGTCTGTTGATTTTCCGCACCATTCTTCCAAAGTTCTGTGCCATCATGGCCAGTTGCTCAGTGGTGCAGCCAGAATCCAGTTTATCTTCCGTCATATCTGCTTTGAGAGCGATTCCCTTCTCTTCTCCGGTTTGGAAGTCATGATTGATCTCGTATGTTCTGAGAGAACCCATTAGCTTGTCTAGCTTCAGTTTGGTGATGTCATGCATTTCCTCAATGGCCGTGACTTTCATGGCAAATCTCGGAGGAAGAGACCTCAGGACCTTACTGGCCAATCTTTCTTCATCGATGGGGTTCCCTAGTGCAGACGCCTCGTTGGACAGTTCCAGAACTCTGATGTTATACTCAGTGATGGTTTCACTCTCCTTCATCTTCATCTTCATCTCTTCGAACTTGGTTGTGACAGCTTGCATGCGAGAGTTGCGAACTTTGTCTGTTCCTTCAAAAGCTGTTTGGAGGATATCCCATGCTTCCTTGGCCACTTCACAGTTGATGATTAGCTTCATGACGTTTTCATCTACGACCGAGAGAATTGCGTTCATAGCCTTTGAGTTTCCCATGGAAGCTTTGTCCTCCTCTTCTGTCCACAGAGCTTCTGGTTTGGCGATCGGTTCTCCAGTGAGATTGTTCATCATAGGTTCCGTCCACCCTTTCAGAACAGCCTTCCATGCCTTTTCGTCTAGAGATTTCAGAAAGGATCTCATCACGGGCTTCCATGTGGCATAGTTCGATCCTTCGAGTAGCGGGGGTCTGGTTATGCTATGTCCTTCCTTCAGAGTCATCTTGAACAGTTCAGGATCCCACTCAGTGTGTCAAGTGTTCTGCTTTGATACCAAATGAAATTATGTCCCCTGTTCAAGCTTGTGTCCAGGGTACTGTTGCGACAGACCTTGAACTCTTTGCACAATAGTTCAACTGACAGAGTTTGAACTCGTATCACAACAGTTCAGCAAATAAACAAAAGCAGTAGAACTCACAGACTAATAACCCAGTTCGGCTCCGCCTACTCTGGGGGGTTTCCCACACCCGAAAAAGGGACAGCAAATCTTTATTACGAGTATAGGGCGTACACAGGGACTTACTCTTACACTTTGTAATTGCCTAACCTCAATACTACGTCTCTCATATTTGCAACCGAGGTTCACCGCAATTCCCCTTGATCCCCTTCGTTCAGACCTTCTATTTGAACGTTCTCGACCTTCTTCAGAAGCTCGGATGCTTTCTCTCGAAAGCTTTGATCACCTTTGTTGTGTGCGGCAGTTAATACACTTCAGGCAGTCTATGACGCACTTGAGCAGAGTGCACTTGCACCGATGTATTTCCAATGAGAAAACACAACCGGCCGTCGCTTTCTTCTTCGCCAATCAGCAGGATATGCTCGTGTGTATTTGATCTTTGAAAGTGATAAGAATTAGGGTTGCCCTTACATTGTATTTATATGCTCGAGCGAAACCCTAATTCGCACAAGATAATCCCATCAAATATTTCGGAATTGATTCCTAAATAATTGATGTATATCTTTCTCAAATCGATTGGAAGAATATACTAAGTCTTCTTTCCAAGTAAGTCGTGCCATCTTCAATGTAGATATTCATTCGAATATCTAATGCTCGAAAAATTCGCAGGCCGACTTCCACTTGTCGAAATCTTCGCTGTCCAATATCTTCCGGGAAATATCCTTGCGTCTTGATCACGCTGTACAGGAGTACCAGGATATTGTTCGAACTCCCCCTGAACACCTGCTCGAACTGTCTAACTACGTTTTGCCAAATACATGCCACTTCAAGGGAACTTCAGAATAAGCTGAAGTTCAACCTGGGCAGAGTTATGTTCAAACAGATCGCTGATCATGCTACCTCTAAGAGAACTCTACACCAGATTTGCTTCCCATCTCTGATATATGAGTTGATCATCCGTCAAGCTCCAGTTTTGAAGTCCTCGACTGACCATCTCTCAAAGGCACCCAGCAAGTTCATCGTTGATCACAAGCTGTATAAAGGCCGTCACGTGAACGATCTCAAGGAGACGAACCAGAAAAGAAAAGGTATAGCGGAGTCATCGAGTCGAGGGGGAGAAAGAATGGGCCGTCATGAGAGGAGCAAGCTACTCAAGGACCTGAATGCCATCATCGAAGCAGAGAAGGAACAGCGCAGGCGCATCAACAACCTTGCTCGTGCCCTCAGCTACCCAAGTGAAGAAGAATCTGATGATGCAGATACTGAGGATGACACTGATGATGAGTCATCTGCATGAAGGTCCCTTGAATACCCTCACTCTCTGAACTATTTGTTTAAAACTCTCATTTTATGTGCTTGTTCTGGCACTGTTTGATTGGCTGTTCGAACTTAGATCGGATCCCTTGCCAGTTTGTGGCAAAAAGGGGGAGTATTTGAGAGGAGACAATTATTGTTCTCTCAAGGTTGTCTAATGTATAGATAGTTAGATAGATCTAGTTATCCAGTAGATTGGGTGTGCCAAAATGCCAAGGGGGAGATTGATGTTCCCTTGAGTGGCATGTATTTGGCAAAACGTAGTTAGACAGTTCGAGCAGGAGTTCAGGGGGAGTTCAAACATATCCTAGCACTCATGCACAGCGTGGAACAAACGCAATGATATTTCCCGGAAGGATTTAGACAATGAAGATCTCATCGATTTGAAGTCGACCAGCGAATTATTTGAACAGCAGATATTCAGATGAATATCTACATTGAAGGCGGCGTGGCTGACTTAGGCTAGAAGTCTTCGTATTTTCTTCCAACAGATTTGAGAAAGATATGCATCGAATATTTAGGAATATTTCCTAAATATTTGATGGGATTATCTGGAGCAGATTTGGAGATCGTCCTGGCATATAAATACAATGCTAGGGCATCCATAATCTGCATCGCTTTCAATATCAAACATACACGAGTATACCCTATCGATTGGAGAAGAAGAAAGCGACGGCCGGTTGTGTTTCCCAAATGGAAACTCATCGGTGCAAGAGCAGTCTTATCAACGTGCTACTCAGACTGCCTGGAAGCGATCCAATAGCTGTACAAAACAAAGGCGAACAAGCTTTCGAGAGAAAGCATCCGAGCTTCAAGAGAAGGTCGAGCACGTTCGGACAGAAGGTTCAGACGAAAGGGATCAAGGGGAACTGCGGTAAACCTTGGTTGCAAATCTGAGAGACGGTGGTTTAGAGGCTAGGCAATTACAAGGTGTAAGCGTAAGTCCATGTGTAAGCTCTAAACTCGTAATAAAGATTTGTGTCCCTTCTAGGGTGTGGGAAACCCCCTAGAGTAGGCGAGGCCAAACTAGGTTATCATTCTATGTGTGCTTCCATTATTTGTTCTGCCTGCTGAACTGTTGTGAAAGGAGTTCAAGGTCTGTCTCAACTGTACCTTGAACACAAGCTTGAACAGGGGATAGAATTTCAAATTTCCTTCCTACGAACTTCCATGCTCTTTCTCACTGAATCTCAAGCATAATACACTTAGTAAATACAACATATTGGCCCAACAAAATAACAGCCAAGACAAATTTAGAACAACTTTCACAGAAAAAAGCCGATTTCAACCAAAATCAACACATAATTGATGCCCTAATATTTTTTCTTCAAAAAATTGAGAATCAAAATAAAAACGTCTACAATTAGCAAATACAACAATAGTCCCGACAACCATCAAACCCTAATCCTAATTTGAAACTCTTTTAAGTCTTACCAAAGGAACAACAATCAGTAAGCAAACGAAGAAAGACCGACGAATGAGAAACTCAAACCATGTGTAGTGAGCGCGGTGGATTACTCTGTTGTGTTGGTTGTATTCGTCGACTACTCGAGAAGAGATTTCAATAAATTGTTTTTCTTAATTTATCTGTTTGGTGGTTTATTCCAAATTAATTGTGTTAAGTAACTGAGTGATATTTCGTAGTTAATCGTTACATGCCAATTGATTTTTTTTCAATTGCTTCTTAATTGTCATTTTCTATAGTTCGGATCGTGATTTGTCAATTGGTGCTAGTTCATACTCCCTCTTTGTCATTTTCCCTTTCATTTTTATATAGGAGTGACTGGTCAAATGAGAAGTTTGTACAATTGAAAACCTAATTTGTACAATTGAAAATGAAGATTCACGCCGGAATCACATAAAAAGGAAAGTTCCGGCCAATTTTTATTCGCCGGCGAAACGTCCCCTGGATTTTGGGAATGGGGTCAATCCGTGGACACTTTCCGGCCTTAGTCATGCGGCACTCCTGCGCCATCGGGGAGATAATATTTATATAATGTACGATGGTTATCTGGGGACAATATGATGCACCATATTCATTGGACTTCAGGCGATATTTCGGGGAAACTATCCAAATAAAAATTCAGGCAAATTTGTGGGGGCATATTGAGGAAGTGAAATCGGGGAAAATACGGCAATAGTTTAAGCAAAATATATTTAAAAATGTAGGGAGATTGCACACACTTATTGTCGATAGTCCGATATATTATTTTCGTGGACAATTCGGCGACAATCTGGTTACATTGTCGTTCACTTAATAAGTTACGAATCTGGCAAAAGTTCGGAGAATAATTTATATTTGATTTACAGGCTGCTTCCGACAAAATTCCTGTTATTTTTACTGTTTCTTAGTTCAAGGGTGGTGTGGCGAGAGTCCGATTATAATTACGAGTTTGAAATTCAGGGAGGGTTCGGCGACAATTCGGTGATTTTTACAGTTTTTGAATTCGTGATGGTTTCAGCGACAGTCCGGGTATTCTATTTAAATACGTTTTCATTAGTTTAATTACGTACATTTATATATCATGGATAGTGGTCTAACGGTCATATTTTTGGTCGAATGACCAAAAGGCTGACAATTCGAAGCCCGTTGGATGCACCTTGTGTCATGAGTTTGGGAGTTGTCCATTCCTTACATCTCATAGTGGAATTTTAAAAAAAATGGATATTTATAATTATAGAAATTTTAATTAATTAATTCCAGATTTAGATTTGAAAAAAGAAATATAATTTATTAAAACCAAATATTCAGAAGCCAAATCGAAAATTATTCCAAACGTACAGAACGATATCAAACTGTCCATTATCCATCTGAGGGGCGGTGCGGGTCCTGTATCGATGCCTATTTATAGAGTTCCAAAAAAACAAAGTTATTGATAATTTTGTATAAACTTCTGTTTAGTCTTTTTTTGAGCTATGACTTTTATAAATTTTGATTTTCTATTTTTTAATTGATGCCTCCAGAGCTGACACGTGGTCAATCCGTGTTCAGTCCCCAGCCATTCAAATATTGACACGTGGAAGTGGAAGTTTGTGAACTCGTGAGCAGGTCGGTGCCGTCACAATTGACGAACTTTGTTCCACGAAACACGGAGTTTTTTTATTTTTTGCCCTAGTTTGAAACTCAAATTTAATTTTTACCAGGCATGTAACTCGAATATGAGTTTGTCCCTATTTTTAAAGAGACTGATTTGAGAGAAAACGGGTTTGTCCATTTTCAATCAAAATCGGTTTCCCACAAACCGGTCTGATGATTTTCAACCAAACTAATTTTTCCCAAACTTGTTTGATGAGTAGGCTCATTCGTGGCAAGATATAGGCCAAGTAGAAAATCGATTTGTCATGAAACAGTCTTGTTTAAATGAAATCAGTTTTTGAGGAACCGGTCTCCTACTGAACAAAACTTGTATGCCAGTGAGTTCATTACGTCGGAGCAAGCAGTGCTGGCATTGGCTTTTACGTTTCCGATCTACGCGTATTTGTCGTTTCAATACGTTCTGAAATACTTTCCTACGTGTCAAGATGTTGTACTAGCAGTTTGTAGAACAACTAGCTAAACAACTTAAGCAGAAGTTAATATCTCCAAGTTCAGAACGTAAATATAGACACACAACTTGATGCCCAGTTCGGCAACCAGCCTACTTTGTGGTGAAAATCAATTCATTATATTGAGTTTAGAGTACAGATGGGCTTACGATTACAGACTCCCTATTTGGGGTGAAAATCAATTCTCTAACACTCCGACTTGCGATCTAGGCTCCCCCAATACCAGAGACTCTCCCTTTGTTTTCACCTTGATTCTGTCCCGGAGATTAGCGCCCTCTCCTGAAGACGATCGCTCTCTCCCGAAAGCGTAGCAGCAACCAAGCGTCAGTACGTTCCACGGTCAGTCTGAACAGCACTGAGATCAAACTAACTCCTAGGGCGTTAGAGTTCACCGAAATAATAAACTTGACGCCGATAGCCTCCTCCTCGCCGTGTGTATGAGTGAATAAACTCTCCACAATGCTTAATGATTCGAGAACCCTAACACTGTTTATATAGGGGTTAGTTCTTTCCTAAATCACTTAGAAAATCAAATCCTAACCGCACTATATTTTAGGGAATATTCTGCCATCTCTTAGGTAACATTACTAAAACCATGCGCCGCCTTTTTCTTGATAATCTTCAAATATATCTCTTGAATATCCTCTTCCAAAATATCTTTTATGCGCATATCTTTTCTATATCTCTTCGACCACCTCCAAGGCCCAAGCTTGTCACTGACCTTCTAAACTTGACTTAGGAAATTGTACTCTGTATTTGTCTTGGTCCACATCCTTCATTACTTGTTGGCTAGAACATCTCCTTGTCAAATGACTTGAATAGCCTGTGTATGTTCCACGTTCTGTTTACGGGGTTTGTTTCCGTGTATCGCTCTTGTGTACAGAGTGGAGTCGTACGGAATGAATAAAAGAGTGCCTCCGCAGACGGTGAGTTTATGGCCGTTTCTGGGTGGAAAAAAGAGTAACAATGCCAATTTGTGGGGCGATGCAGCTACCGTCAACGGACAAAATGGAGAAGGAAAGATAAAAGATTCGTCAAATGGATCTCGTGGTTGTTGCTCATCAGACATTTCAGAGAACAGAAGAATCTCTTCTCAAGGTCATTTTCAATTGCTTTCTTTTTATAAATATTTTCTTTTCTTACATTAAAAATATTTTCTCTTCTCGTTTCTCGGTGGACAGAAGCAGAAGACTGGTTCATGGAGAACTGATTTTCAACACGTGGCATACACGCATGTACAAATGCGTATTGTTTGGTCCAGGTAGCACTAAATCCTATAACATATGCGCTTGCTCATCAAATCGGTTTGGTTGAAAATCAACTAGACCGATTTTTTGGAAAGACAGAAAATGAACAAAAACCGTTTCCTCCTAAATCGGTCTCTTTAAAAATAAGGCAAAACTAAGATTCGAGTTTCAAGCATGGTAAAAATGAAATTCAAGTTTTGAACTAGGGAAAAAATAAAAAATCTTCCAAACACATTAATAAGAGAAAACATTAAAAGATTGCACGCACGTACAATCTTAATTATTATCCCTATTAAGGATGCCCTAAGCATTTGGTTTATGTTTTACAAGTAATCCTTTGTAAGTTCTTAAAGAGAGACATCATTTACTATGTCAGTTCTTATGTGGCATGAAATTTGTCGAAACAACTTCACGGTGTTCAAAGCAGATAACAAGGAGTTTTTCAAGACCACGATGGAACTTAGGTGTCAAACAAGACAGAAGCATGACGTAGTTTCCTAAATAAGGAGTTTCTAGGATCAAATTCGAGATACTGAATATTAAGGTTGCCAAGAAGATCGGAATTGATATTTAACAAATATCTCTGAAGAATATATGAAGATCACGAGCGAGACTATCAAGAAGCAAGATTATAAAGTGAATATATTCTCAAGATATGAAGAGCTAACTTGTAGGCAAGTTAGCTAGATAGTCCAAGATCTTGATATTTGAAGATCTTCTCAAACCCTAGCCGAGCTACATACTAAAAATACTGGGATGGGATCAGTACAACTACATCGATCACAAAAGCAAAACGCTCATACACACTCAGAGAGAAGGAGAAGAGATCGGTCGGCTTTGAGCTCATTATTCCGGTGAGCTCACGGCGCTGCTGTCACTCTATTTCTTAAGAGCTGTTGAGATTGACGGTTGAACGAATTGAAGCTGTACGCACTGATGGTTTATTCATTCAACAGCTTTGTTTGGAGAAGGAATTCAGGACCATACAATCAAATAGAGGAGAAGGTTGGACGATCGGCCTGAGCTTTTCTCACCGTAAAGTAAAGGCACTGAGTCAATCTGTTCGGTGTGGTGTTCTAGACTGACTGAGGGAGCCATTTTGACACACACACACACACACACGTTGTTACTACTCCACTGTCAGGAGATAGCGACTGTCTTCGGTGGAAGATCTTTTAGTGGACTACGAAAGGGAGTCTCGTATCTAGGGAGAGCCTAGATGGCAAAGTCTTCCAGAGTGTTAGAAGTTAGGCGGTTTAAAGTGAGAGTCTTGTAAACGTAAGTCCGTTGTAACTCTAAACTCATTATTTAAGATTTGCTTTCCACCATGCTTGGGAAAGCCCCCAGTGTAGGTAGTTTGTCTAAATGAATATTACATCGTGTGATATTTGTATCGAGGTGTTGCAGTGACAGTCGGAACACCTGCTGATTACCATGTTGCTACAGACGTAAGAATTTCATACTATATATCGATAAATGGAGTACGGACGATCATGTTTGACATCGCTATATATCATGGTGAATAATGCCACTTGTACTAAAACATATCATAAAAGCCAAAATACATGACACACAAACATGTATTTGGTAATACAATCGATCTGTCAAACTCCAAACACAAGAAGTTGACAAAGTTAATCCATTGGGGTGTTGTTTACTCGAGTTTCAAACTGTTGGGCTGTATTGAATATAAGGTGGACTTTGGACCATTAATTGGCTAGGGTTAAGGTTTTTCTGTAATAGCAATATAAACCCTACTAGTCAAGTTGTAAACACATACTCTCAAATCTGAATACAAGCTCCCTCTTCTTGCCCGTACACACTGTTGGTGAATCACGTTAAATTTCTATGTCATTCTTATTATTCGTTCTAATTCTTTGTTGTCGAATCACTTCTGTCATAACAAACTGGTATCAAGAGCTGGGGTTTTCCGCTGCTGCTAGGGTTTGTGATTTCGACATTAAAGATGGCTGCTATGAACGTGAAGGTTGACAAGTTTACCAGGAGGAACAGTTTCGGGTTATGGCAGATCAAGATGCGAGCTCTGCTGAAGCAGCCAGGTCTTTGGGCGCCGTTGTCTGGGAAGAAAAAACGGATGCTGATGACAAAGAGTTGAATAGCCTGGAGGAGAAGGCTCATACAATAATCATGCAGTGTCTGGTTGATGATGTGATCACTGAAGTCACCGATGAAGATACTACCGTTGGTCTGTGGTTGAAATTGGAAAGTCTCTACATGACGAAGTCTTTAACCAACAAGTTGCCTTTGAAGCAACTGTTCAGCCAGCGTATGCTGGAAGGTACACGTTTGAGAGATCACCTTGATTAATTAAATTCAATATTATTGGATCTGCGTAATATTGATGTTAAGGTTGATGATTAGGATGCTGCTTTAATTTTATTGGTATCTTTGCCCATGTCGTACAATAATTTGTGGACTCGTATATTGTAGGGGAGAGCAAAATTTGGTAATTACCGTTTACCGTTGGTAAATTTATCGTTACCGAATCAATTCGGTTCGGTAAATCGGTAAATTTACCAACGGTATTTCGGTACAAATAAGTCGGTAAACGGAATAAATTCTGAAATCGGTAAATTTACCATTTTACCGTTTTACCGAAAAATATAAATAAAGTATATATTATTAAGAAAAAAATTAAAAATATATTTATATATATTAAAAATCAACATATATATTTATAAGATTTATAATATATATTTAAAAAATTAGAAAAATAATAATTTTCGGTAAATTTACCAAAATTTACCGATTTACCGTTTTACCAATCGGTAAAGGGTAATTTACCGTTTGCTCTCTCCTAGTGTAGTGTTGGGAAAGATAGCTTGTCATTGGAAGAAGTCAGATCAGCCCTTCACACCAGGAAAGTTCGCCATAAAGTTTCTATTTTAGTTACTGAAAATTAGGCATCAGGGTTAGATGTTATCGGGAATAAAGAACATGGAAAAATTGTTAAGAAGAAGACGAATTACAAGAAGTCCAAGTTAAATGGTTCTAAAGCTAATGATGTCTGCAACTATTGTAAGGAGAAAGGACACTGGAAGAACGAGTGCTCTAAGAAGCAGAAGCAGCAGGGAGATGGTTTTGCTGTTGTGGCAGAACATGATTTCAATTCTGAAGAAGATTTGGCTTTGGTAGCCAATGAACAAACACACTACAAGGATGTGCGGGTTCTGGATTTCAGGGCATCTTATCATATTTGTCCGTGCAGGGAGTGGTTCTCAACTTATGAGCAGATAGACGGAGGCAATGTTTCCATGGCCAACAATGTTGTCTACAAAGCTGTTAGAATCGGCTCAGTCAAAATACGGATGCACGATAGCTCTTTCTGCATATTGAACGAGGTCAGACATGTTCCAATGATGACAAAGAACCTAATATCATTGAGTCTACTAGATAGCAAGGGTTTCAGTTTCAGAGGTGAAGGTGGAGTTTTGTATGTTTGCAAGGGTTCTGATGTTGTTTTAAAAGGTGGAACATTGTATTTTCTGCAAGGGTCTACAGTGATAGGTTATGCCGCTGTTGCATCTTGTGAGGCTCACAAGGAGGATATGACTAAGCGGTGGCATATGAGGCTTGGTCATATGAGTGAAAAAAGGATGCAAATTTTGTCGAAGAGGGATCTCCTTGATGGCCACAAGGTTAACAGCCTTGAATTTTGCGAGCATTGTGTGTTTGGGAAAGCTACATTGCAGCAAGTTCCCCGAAAGGTGTTCACTGAACAAAAGGCACACTGGATTATATCCAATCTGATTTCTGGGGTCCTGCTCGTGTTGAATCCGTTGGAGGTAACATATATTTTGTGTCAATTATTGATGATTATTCTCGCATAACTTAGGTGTTCATGATGAAGCACAAAAGTGAAGCCTTCAACAAGTTCAAGCAGTGGAAAACTTTAGTGGAAAATCAGACCCAAAACACGATTAAAAGGCTTTGAACTGATAACAGGCTAGAATTTTGTTCAGCTGAGTTCAATGAGTTCTACAAGACTAAGGGGGTTGTGCGGCATCACACTATGAGAGACACGCCGCAGCAAATCGGGGTGGCAGAACGTATGAATCAGACTCTGTTGGAGAGAGCGCATTACATGCTCTCTAATGCTGTATTACCTAGGAGATTCAGGGAAGGGGCTATAAGCACGACGTGCTATTTGATTAACCGTGGACCTCACACAGGTATTGGCAAAAAGACACCTTTTGAGGTATGGTCTGGTAAGACTGCACCAATGTAAACTAGAGAGCATTGTTTACTATCATGTTAATGAAGGTAAACTATAACCAAGGGCCAATGAGGGTATATTTGTTGGCTTCGGGGATGGAGTTAAGGGATATAGAATTTGGTCACCGTTAGAGAAGCGACTTATACATAGTAGAAGTGTAATATTTGATGAATGTTCTATGCTTAACTCTACTGTGAAGTCAACTACTGTGCAGGAAACTGGTAGTTTTGATAAACAGTTGGAGCCGCAAATTACTCAGGAGCAGAGTGAAATGCAGCACCAAGGTGGAGAAGATCAACACGGTATTGATGGACCATAATTGTATGAATCATAAACACAGTTAAACCCACCAAATTAGACTCTTTGTCTATTTAACTTTTGCTTGTTAGTTCCGATATTTATCTACAGGGTATTTTGTAGTCTAGAGAGAATACAGGCTAAGGAGGAGTTTTTAAGCTGAAAATATATTACGAGTCATTCCAAGGTCACGACCAGATGCCGACTGAAGAAATCTCAAGATCCTGACATGGAATCACTCAAAACAAATCCAACCGAAAGGCAACCAAAGTCAGTCCGGAGCTGAAAGGACCGATGGCTTTTTGGGATGAGACTCACAAACCTCAAACTCATTCTCCCTCCCTCCATGTGGCCGGCGGCTAAGGGAGGGGACACCTCATAGCCGCCGCCGACTTTCCCCCCTCCCCCATGTGTCTTCATCTCCTTGCTCTCCCTCTCCTCTTGTGACAAGTGTTGCCATCTCCCATCTCCTCCATGCCTATAAATACATGCCCTCTTCACTTGTAATCCACAATCCCATCCACAATCCCACAATTCACAATCACTTATCTGTCTAGATTTGGGCACTTTTTGTAAGCTTTTGTGTTAAATCTATAATATTCATGTTGGTTCTTGAGTATTCTAGTAGTTTTTGAGAATACTCCTGTTGGTTCTTGAGTATTCTCCTTTACTTACTGTCTTTCAAAAACCCTCGAGTACTTAGCTATGGTATCCACCTCTATGGATATTCGTAGCTAAACTCTTCATTCGGTTGAAGGGGTGTACTTGTATCATAAAATGTTTTAGGCTATACTCTTAGTGCCTCTTCTTTGTATTCAAAACTTGTTCTATGTGCCATATATTAGGTCAGAACTTCCAAGGTTGAGTGGATGCTTGAAATGGTAAAACTCTTCCGTTGGGGTTCGTGAACATACTCGGGTAAGTGGATGCTTGAAATGGCAAAGCTTATCTGAGGAGTTCGATCTCTTTTAAACACCATTTGGTTTGATCGGAAATGATTGATCAAATGGATACACATAGGCTAGTATACCTTGAAATGGGGTGCTAGTCTGAATAGAACAAGTGCTCTACGACCTTGAAATGGGCTAGACAGTGTGTGCAAATCGAGCGCTTGAAATGGCCTTGATACACGTTTGAATACTTAGTAGGATCACTAAAGGTCAATGATAAACATGCTATGATACAAGGCCCCCGAAACCGAATACCT
The DNA here is from genome assembly GCA_033675215.1 of Rhodiola kirilowii. Taxonomy (NCBI): domain Eukaryota; kingdom Viridiplantae; phylum Streptophyta; class Magnoliopsida; order Saxifragales; family Crassulaceae; genus Rhodiola; species Rhodiola kirilowii. The sequence continues at coordinate 44,958,198 of CM066199.1, forward strand.
TCCTTAGATTTCAACACCACCTGCACTTACTTCCTTAGTATAAACTGCCTTATAACCTGCTCACCTCCCGGAAGACTTGCCAATCAGGCAACAACCGCTGTAAGTCTTCTCTTTTATTTTCAGTATTTACTTTTCTGTCATTTACTTTTCTGCACTAAAAACCAAAACCAACCAAAAAAACACTTACTTTTCCGCACTAAAACCTCAATCAACCTAAAAACACGCTCCCTCCCTGTACAATCCCTCAAAGAACACTTATCCCCCTAATTCCCTTGGGTTCGACCCCTACTTACCACTTGCTACCTAGTAGTAAAGTCGCGAGTAGCGGACTTATAAATTTATTCTTGACGTTTGCACACGACGACTGTGCATCCGTCAAAATTGGCGCCGTTGCCGGGGAATTAGTTAATTAATCAGATAAGTTCTTTGAATCGATTCTCGTTTCAAAACAACCATGTCTCGCGAAGGAAGCCACGATAACTACTACGGGGATGAGAACTACCGTGAACCTACTATGGGAGAACTCAATGCCTCATATTTCGCAACGCAGCCGTGGTGCATTTGCCAGGGCCCTGAACTAGAAAACATTGCCGTCGACATGTCCGTGGTCCACAATTTGCCAAAGTTCTCAGGAACTAATGGAGAATCTGCGACAACTCATCTCCAACGCTTACATGGCATTTGCCAAAATCTAAAGCCCAATCGAGTGAATGTAGACGACTTCAAGTTGAAAGCGTTCTATTTTTCCCTCATTGACTCGGCAAACGACTGGTTCCTTTCATTGCCTTCGGGAAGCATCAGAACATGGGTTCAGATGCAAAGGAAATTCCTGGACAAATATTACCCGGCAGGAAGAGCAATGCAAGTAAGGAGGCAACTACAAGACATCAAGCAAGGGCCCAATGAAACCATGTACGATTACCTGGAAAAGTTCAACCACCTGGAAAGAAGCTGCTGTACCCTTGGACTGCCCGAGAAACTCATCATCGAGTACCTCATTCATGGATTAAGACCCTTAGACAAAATGCTCCTGGATGCCTCAGCTGGAGGATCCATGATGAATCTATCATTGAGCGGCATAAGGAACCTCATCGCCAACGTTGCTGAAAATGCCCGATTTAGAGAAGAGACAACTCGGCAGGAAGAATTTTCCCGAACAAGGAATGTGGCACAAGCTGAAACACCGATGAGCTCTATGCCAGAAGAGATGAAACAATTAAAGGAGATGATGATTCAGATCCTACGAAGGTAGCCAGTTCCAGTAAAACCTTGCGAGTTTTGTGGTTCTACGGACCACAAAACTGACGCATGCCCGACAATAATAGAAGAGGAAACGGCAGAGGTGAATGCAGTGGGAGGATACCAAGGATACAACAACAACAACAACGACAGAGCCGGACAAAATAGACAGTATGATCAAACAACCATCCCGAGCCAGCGTAACAACAACTATCCTCAGAAGGAAGCACAACCAGTTGTTCCTCAACTAGCTCAGTCATTCTACCAACCCCCCCACCGACAGTATAACCAGAACGCTCCATCAGCAGGCCAATATCAGCAAAGAGGACCGAATCAGTACCAAACCGGCCCGAACAATCTGCAAGAACCAACCAAGTCGCTCGATGACACAATGAAGGAGCTCACAGGAAGCATAAATCAATTGGGTACTTCGCTACACCAATACCAGGCGAAAACTGACGGGGCAATTTCAGAATTGACCAAACAAATGTCCCAGCTCGCCACTGCAATGTCAACACTCACTAATGAACCTGGCAGACTTCCTTCAAAAACCATCCAAAATCCAAAGGCAAATATTAGCATGATAAGGAGGTCAAACATAAAGGCGACACTGGGAGAAGTAGCACGATCCCCAACTTACAAACTTACCAATAAACACTTCACCTGTAGACGTCGTCCTGAGTGGAATCAAGAGGAAGACCGACCTAATGATGGCAAAACATGGGTGACGCATGCTGACAATGGACGGTACGCATTCACCGTTTGCCCACCTCCGATCATACACTCTGACATACCAGCATCTGGATGGGATGACAATAACGATTTAAAGTGGGACTCTCCAACTAATATTTATGCTTCGAAGCAAAATATTAAGGGGTCCGATTATACAAATCCTAAGCCAAGGAATGGGCAGAATGGCCCGACAATAGAAAGAGCCCTCACTTCAGATCATGAGTCACAACCGGAAAGAGATAAAGACCCAGGGGCCTTCACAGTCACCTGCGGTATTGGTGAAACCCAGATTCATAAGTGCTTAGTCGATCTTGGGGCTGCTGTCAATGCCATGCCTTCCTCCTTATACTACTTATTAGGACTTGGTCCATTGAAGCCACCCAGGTCAAATATCGAGCTAGGAGATAAATCGTGCATCCGTCCGGTTGGAGTGCTGGAAGATGTAATACTCCATGTGGGAGAGCTCGTCGTTACTGCAGACTTTTATGTAATACAAACGGGAGAGACCAGAAAAGACGACCCTCCAACAATAATATTGGGACGACCATTCCTCTACGCTACTAAAGAAAGGATCGATGTGGGCAAGGGCTCATTATCGCTTGAGTTTGGAGGCAAAATTGCAAATTTCTACATTGATAATGGCCGCACGGATACAAAGGAACCGCCAGACATTATACCTATCTCAGATCTCGGTACACAGATTCATGACCAACCAAAAGAGACCGAAAAAGTAACAAGACCAGCAGCTATGGTCAAGGGTCCCTCGCCTTCTCAGAAACAATAGAAAGAATAAACACCAAAACCATGGAGTTCTAACCCAAGCAAGAAATCAAGAAGAGTCAAGGCAAGAAGCAACACAGGAACAGTGGTAAAATATGACCTGAGCCATCCATGGGATCCAAACCAGTGATCCAGGAATGAGGTACTGTCGAGCCAATGACGTTAAACAAAGGCACTGATCGGGAGGTAACCCGACACCTATCTTACTTTCAGTCATTCTGTCAATTTTATTTTCGGTCATTTAGTTTTTACCAATAAGTCGCTCTCACCCACTTGGTGCATAGAATGAAATGACTATTCAGGAATCGGTTATGGGTGCAACATCAAGCCAGCCAGGCCTATGCCAAGAGTTCAAGGCCCCAGCTGAACTCCCTCGATTATCCAGCCTCATGCCATGTCGTTCACTCGACACTTTAAAAGGAGTTCTGTTCTTCCCTTTTCCTTAATGTCATTTCCTTCTCATAATTGTCTGCTTGCATGACTTTTGAACTAAGTCGTGCTGAAAGGCACGCCTTCGTTCAAAAGTGAGGGGTGAGAACCGCCTGTGTACATAACATGTTTTTCTTTTCCTTTTCCCTTAATATTATCTTTTTGAAAATATGAACTTGAGAATGTGAAAAAGATAGATCATAATTCATGCAATAACCTTGTGAAAATACAACTGTTTAAAAACTTAGAATGTAACTTCTCATTTGTCCCTTTGTGCTGAGATAAACTAGGGATGTGGAGTTGATAGAAAATGCCCTAGAGGGGCTTGGCAAGCATTCGAAGGGCTGAATTTCGCTATATGGTTTTCGAAGTCAGTGGAGGCTGCACTTCGGGTTTCAGTTGAGTCAAAAGTCATCTCCGCCATGCAGTGTTTAATCAAAAAGAAAAAAGGTGGGACGGGAATCAAACCTTCCTATCTCTAGTCAAAGTAGCCGGGAAAATAAATGAGCGACCCTCATTTTGACCCGCGCGAAACGGCAAGGATGAGAGAGAGCGGGGAGGTATTTCCATATGCTCGCGGGCGATGATTGGACCTCCCAAAAAGGCTTGAGAAAATGGACTAGCAAGCCACCAAAAGGCAAAAGCTCAAAGAAGCAAATCAAGAGGCCAAAGGCCCAAAATTGTGAAGGTTTTAACCGAACAAAAGTGAAGTACTCAAAGAGTCAAATCAAAGGCCAAAGGCCGACTCACTACCAAAAAGCTGTCCCTCGCCAAAAAAAAATCAAAAAGGCTCAACTCATCTGTGAAACCCGAACTGAATCACGTGCTAGAGAAAGCGACAAGGAAACCATATAGTGCGAGACAGTCCCGAGGTTGCAGTCCAGGAGCCTAAAAAGGGCTATCTCCCGAAACATCCGAATTAATTTGCATCTCGGCACGGAGGTACAAGTATCAAGTTTCTTCTATTTATTTACACGGTTTAATTTGGTAATAAGTAGTAATGCATGAATTAGGATAAATCTAGTCCCACAGTCTCACTTTCATATTTTAAAAGTTTACTTATATAGTGTGCCGCCCTTTAATAGCATTGTTCGGGACGAACAACTAAAAGTGTGGGGTGATCTGATGGACCATAATTGTATGAATCATAAACACAGTTAAACCCACCAAATTAGACTCTTTGTCTATTTGACTTTTGCTTGTTAGTTCCGATATTTATCTACAGGGTATTTTGGAGTCTAGAGAGAATACAGGCTAAGGAGGAGTTTTTAAGCTGAAAATATATTACGAGTCATTCCAAGGTCACGACCAGATGTCGACTGAAGAAATCTCAAGATCCTGACATGGAATCACTCAAAACAAATCCAACCAAAAGGCAACCAAAGTCAGTCCGGAGCTAAAAGGACCGATGGCTTTTGGGGATGAGACTCACAAACCTCAAACTCATTCTCCCTCCCTCCATGTGGCCGGCGGCTAAGGGAGGGGACACCTCATAGCCGCCGCCGACTTTCCCCCCTCCCCCATGTGTCTTCATCTCCTTGCTCTCCCTCTCCTCTTGTGACAAGTGTTGCCATCTCCCATCTCCTCCATGCCTATAAATACATGCCCTCTTCACTTGTAATCCACAATCCCATCCACAATCCCACAATTCACAATCACTTATCTCTCTAGATTTGGGCACTTTTGTAAGCTTTTGTGTTAAATCTATAATACTCCTGTTGGTTCTTGAGTATTCTAGTAGTTTTTGAGAATACTCCTGTTGGTTCTTGAGTATTCTCCTTTACATACTGTCTTTCAAAAACCCTCGAGTACTTAGCTATGGTATCCAACTCTATGGATATTCGTAGCTAAACTCTTCATTCGGTTGAAGGGGTGTACTTGTATCATAAAATGTTTTAGGCTATACTCTTAGTGCCTCTTCTTTGTATTCAAAACTTGTTCTATGTGCCATATATTAGGTCAGAACTTCCAAGGTTGAGTGGATGCTTGAAATGGAAAAACTCTTCCGTGGGGGTTCGTGAACATACTCGGGTAAGTGGATGCTTGAAATGGCAAAGCTTATCTGAGGTGTTCGATCTCTTTTAAACACCATTTGGTTTGATCGGAAATGATTGATCAAATGGATGCACATAGGCTAGTATACCTTGAAATGGGGTGCTAGTCTGAATAGAACAAGTGCTCTACGACCTTGAAATGGGCTAGACGGTGTGTGCAAATCGAGCGCTTGAAATGGCCTTGATACACGTTTGAATACTTAGTAGGATCACTAAAGGTCAATGATAAACAGGCTATGATACAAGGCCCCCGAAACCGAATGCCTTCCTTAGATTTCAACACCACCTGCACTTACTTCTTTAGTATAAACTGCCTTATCAACTGCTCACCTCCCGGAAGACTTGCCAATCACGCAACAACCGCTGTAAGTCTTCTCTTTTATTTTCAGTATTTACTTTTCTGTCATTTACTTTTCCACACTAAAAACCAAAACCAACCAAAAAAACACTTACTTTTCCGCACTAAAACCTCAATCAACCTAAAAACACGCTCCCTCCCTGTACAATCCCTCAACGAACACTTATCCCCCTAATTCCCTTGGGTTCGACCCCTACTTACCACTTGCTACCCAGTAGTGAAGTCGCGAGTAGCGGACTTATAAATTTATTCTTGACGTTTGTACACCACGACTGTGCATCCGTCAGGTATCATGGAAGCTCATATGCCAGAATCAGATGATCATCAACCTTCAGAAACACGCCAGCATTGCATAGCTCTTCATAGAGCTTGGAGAGTGGGTGTTGGAGCTCCAAGGAAGTATGGCTTTGAGGATATGATTTGTTATGCACTACAGGTTGCTGAAGAGGGGGATATTCATCAGCCGTCAACCTATAAAGAAGCTTCTTTGGTAGTGAGTCTGCACAATGGCTCGCTACAATGGGAGATGAGATGGAGTCACTTCACAAGAATCAGACTAGGGATCTTGTCAAACGACATAAGGAGAGAAAGATTGTTACTTGTAAGTGGGTTTTCAAGAAGAAGGAAGGAATTTCGCCAACTGAGGGGATCAATTATAAAGCTCGAGTTGTTGCCAAAGGATTCACATAGAGAGAAGGGGTTGACTATAATGGGATTTTCTCACCAGTGGTCAGACACACTTCTATCAGAGTGCTACTTGCAATAGTAGCACATTAGGATTTCGAGCTGGAGCAACTACATGTCATGACAGCTTTCTTACATGGAGAGTTGGAAGAGGAGATTTATATGACTCAGCCAGAGGGGTTCCAAGTTCCAGGGAAAGAATACTATGTTTGCAAGTTGAAAAAGTCTTTGTATGGACTTAAGCAGTCTCCGAGGCAGTGGTATGAAAGGTTTGACAATTATATGATTGAGCTAGGCTATAATTGAAGTCCATATGATTGTTGCGTTGATCATAACAAACTTGGAGATGGTTCGATGATTTATCTGGTGTTATATGTCAATGATATGCTCATAGCTGGACATTTGTAGTTTTGTATAGTCAAAAACAATTTATTTTTGACCGGTAAGACCGGTATCGAACCCAAGGGAGCAAATTTGATTATGCGCTAGGGGAATCAAGTTTTCAACTTGGCTATTCCTAAAATTCAATGAAATTAAATTCAAAGATAGTTTCAAGGGGTTACTCTCCTCCTTGGCATTTTCTTATCGATCATGTACACAAGAGTTAAGTCATTTTTGGGTGTTAATTGGTTTAGAACCTAGCTTAGACTAAGATAGACAAATTCTCATTTGAATCTAATCCTAATCAAGCCATCCTAATTAGAACCTCCTTTATCAAGGTATTGATTCACTCTATAGCACTATTATCATTGGAACCTCTCCTAAGGTAATAAATGCTATAGGCATTAAGCTCTAGCCAACCTCACATCCATGCATTTACTCTCATAAACACTCGATATGATCATTTCCACCATATCCAAATCATCACTTAGCATTTTCAATACTTAGATCAAATTCTAAGATCAACATGTCACATAGGCATTTTATCAAACACTTGGTAACATGTCATGAATAAAGCACTTAGTGAAAATGAAATCAACACCATAGATTGTAAATTCAATGTGTATACATGATCATAGAGTACCAAGGAGGGTTGTAAAACCCTCAAAACATAAGGGGACTACTCACACATCATGTAAGACAACATGGTGGAGTAGGGTTTATAGCAACAACAAAGAGAATAGAAGATGGATAGAAGTAGGATGGTTAATCCTAATGTCTTCCTTTGATCTTCACTTCTCCTTGGTTGGATGATGGTTGATGACCTTGATTTGATCTCTTCTTCTGGAAATTTCCCCCAAAGATGCCAGCTCTCTAGGTCAAACATGCCACTTTCTATTTATAGCCTCGGGCAAAATTTGGCACTGTAGCAGGTGTAGTCGGTCGACTGGTGTAGGCTTAAATGTAGTCTCTTCTTTGGTGATCATCCAGTCGACCGACTGGACAGGTCAGTCGACCGACTGGATAGGCCAGTCGACCGACTCTGTGCCGAGAGATTGTGAGCCTTCTGAGGCTTCTATCCAGTCGACTGACTAGCAGTTCTAGTGGACCGACTCGAGGTCGAGCAAAGTTGAGCATTCCGATGCTTCTATCCAGCCGACGAGGTGATGACATCAGCAGTCCATTTGATGACATCAGCAAGGCTGAAACTTGGAAATTGAGCCCAAAAATAGACTTGGAAACCCTATTTTTTGCTTTAAATAAGATCTTTGGGTTAGGGTTTCTAATATCTTTCATTCTAAGAAGACCTCGACGGCTCTGGAGAAGAAGATGAAGCTTTCGACGAGAAAAGGGAATTTCTTACTCATTATGTGTTTTATTTCCATTATGTGTATCTAAACTCCTAATTCAGTTTAGGGTTTTGCATATTGTGACTATGTTTTGAGATTCTGTTCTTAATGCAATTTTATGTGTCTCTAGTTCTTGTGCTTATTCCATGATTTAATTTGTGAGGTTAAGTGGAAGCTTTGTCGCAAAGCAATCAACGTACAATTAATTCTTATCGTTAATATCTACTGGAAACTTTGTTGTAAAGGTAGATCGTAACACCTAGATAAAACAATACCTTTGTCGGATTATTGTATTTAGGAAAGAACTAGAAATCTAACCCTTAGTCGGGTTAGATGTGTTGTATCACCTTTGTTGGGATACTTTAGGAATTACCTTTGTCGGAATTCCACACTAAGAAATAAAGATTTGATCATTAGATATCTATGATACACATGTCACAATAGAAACCCTAAGCTGAATGTTTTCTCTTATTGGAACTCTTCTGTTATTTTTCTCTTTTGCACTTTTTACTGCTAAAAACCCCTTTCCTTATTTGTTTATAGAGACAGCTTCAACAACACCAGCTCCCTTGGGTTTGACCCTGCTTACCGCTATACTAGCTTACTGCAGGAGAATTATAAATATTAAATTTGACACGTTAGACGACGCGCGTCAAATTTTGGCGCCGTTACCGGGCAGCTGCGCTTTGGTGAAGTTGTTTCTTCTTATTTTCTATTTTTATTTTAGTTTATTAAGTTATTTTTGTGTTTTGCTACTTGTTTCATCATGTCTCGCGCAGGTAGTCAGGTTGGTGATGATGACAACAACAACGAGATCGGCCAAGTTATTGAAATTGAGGAAGTGCCTCCGTTCTATGAGGATCCGAAGCAGCTTATCCTTGTTTGCAACCGTGCAGTCAGGCAGGCCCGATATCTGAATCAGAGGGCACCTATTGCACTGAATGGTGCTAGTGCGAGGCAGCCGCCTCCACCGCCATGACCGCAGCCGCAAATTCACAGGGAGCCAGAAGATGAGAACGAGTACTACTACGAGCCTCCAATAAAGGAGCTGTCAGCGCCTAATTTTTAGAATATACCTTGGTGCATCAATGAGGGGCCAGACATGCAGGAAATCGAGATCAAGACTGCGATAGCGCACTATCTACCGAAGTTTTTGGGTCGGCAAGGAGAATTAGCCACCAGGCATCTATAGGATTTCCACGGCATCTACTAAACTCTCCGACCCTATGGAGCCACAGTGGAGAATTTTAAACTTAAAGCTTTTCACTTTTCTTTAACTGACATGGCTCGATCTTGGTTTATGTCTCTTCTTTCAGGTAGCATCAGGACATGGGACCAGATGCAAAAGAAATTTCTCGAGAAATACTACCCAGCAGCCAAGGTAGGATACGTTCGTAAGTAGTTGCAAGATCTCAGACAGGTGCCGAACGAGTCTATGTATGACTACCTGGAAAAGTTCAACCAACTCGAGCAAAGCTGTTGTAACCTAGGAGTGCCAGAGAAGCTGATAATAGAGTACATGCTTGATGGTTTCAGGCCACTCGATAGGATGCTGCTAGACGCCTCAGCTGGAGGAACCATCATGAATCTGTCCCCAGCTGGATTGCGAAATTTGATAGCTGAGGTGGCTGAGAACGCATGATTCAAAGAAGAGGCCAGCAGGCAAGATGAATTCAGTAGAACCAGAAATGTTTCAAAGGCCAACACCCTAGTGAATCCGATGGCCGAAGAGCTGAAGCAGATGAAAGAGATGATGCAAAAGCTCATGATGAATCAGGTAGTCCAGGTGAAGCCTTGTGAGTTCTGCGGTGCAACAAATCATAAAACGGACGCTTGCCCAACTCTACAGGAGGATACACAGGTTGGTGTCAACGCAGTGGGTGAATTCCCACATTACAACAATCGTGCACCCCAGCAGCCTCAGCAGTAGTACTATCACCCACCATATCATCAGGATCAGGACAAATACAATAATCAAAACCAGTATCAGTAGAGGGGACAGAGCTACAATCAAGCAGGCCCTAGCCATCAGAGTTCTAGCAAGTCTCTAAAAGATGTGGTGAAGGAGTTGGCGATCACTATGCAGCATAATCAGGTGAAGAACGATGAAACTTTAGCAGAGCTGGGTAAGTAGATGTCCAACTTAGCTCAGACTGTTTCTAAGCTGAAGAGAGATCCAAGTAAGCTACCATCATATGTCAGCACATTGGCAGTAGTAGATGTGGACGCAGCACTAAGGGAGTGTGCGGAAGTGGTGAACAAATTACTCACACTCAACGAGCACATTAAGGCAAAAAATAGCGAAAATGAGTCGAAATCAGTGTCGATCGCGTTCGAAGGAGACATTAGCTCGATGCTAATGTCTGAAGTGGATGTGCCCATAATGTTAAGGCCGGACGCGCCTCTAACGTCTACAGCGGACGCGACCCGCACTGATGCACAATTCGGAACTGACCCTTTTCCTTCGTTTTCTATGCAGGTAATAGCTCCTAAAGACCATATGATCGACAAGGATGAGCTAGGAGGCAGATTGGAGGCGAGGCATGAGCAAAACGACCCTACGATAGAGCGCCTAGTTGCAGCGAGTCATGAGTGACTAGGAAAGAGTAAGGACCTAGGTGCCTTCACAGTCACCTATGGTATCGGTGAGACTCAAATACATCATTGTTTAATTAATTTGGGTGATGCTGTTAATGTTATGCCTTATTCCTTATATTGCTCTTTAAGACTTGGTCCATTGAAACCGCCTAAGTTGTTAATAGAGTTAGGAGATAAGTCTCATGTTTGTCCGGTTGGTTTGCTAGAGGATCTCACACTCCGAGTAGGAGACCTTGTTGTTCCTACAGATTTCTATGTCTTGCAGATGGGAGATGCTAGAGATGATGATCCTCCAACGCTTATCTTGGGACGACCATTCCTCTTTTCCACCAAGACCAAGATTGACATGGACACAGGCTTATTGTCACTTGCGTTTTGTGGCAAAACATCAGACTTCCATATCTATGAGGATGTCAACTGCTCATGCATGAAGAAACCACCGGACATCGTCGACACACCATATCTTACTGTGATATCTCCCTACCAACCAAATGAGGCTAGATTTACGACGAGCTGTGCAGTAAATGAAGTAGCTATGAGCAGAATGTCCCCGTAGACTCAGGAGGATATGAAGGCGAACCCGCCTGGTCGATGGAGAGCAGAACCGAGCACACCGTTTTATGAGAATTTTGGGCAGAATGAAGGAATCGCAGAGGCGAAATTTGACCTCACACGCCCATGGGATCCTAACTTGTGATCCCTAAAGAGGTATCGTCAAGCCAACGACGTAAAACAAAGGCGCTCGCAGGGAGGCAGCCCGGCAAATTTTATTTTTTCTCATTTTTTTATTTTGTTTTATGTTCGTTTGAGTCTTGAGTCATGTTTTTCACATTTTATTTTGGGAAAAGAGATGTTTTTCTTGGAGGAAACAAGTGCAACTCAGTGGGGATCGCGTCAGCCCTCAACATTAGCCTACCGCGTTCGCTGTTAACATTAAGTTAACATCTCTATCGGACGCGACAGATAAAGTCTGAAGAGGACGCGGTTTGACCAAAATTCTCATCATCATGTAACAAAACGAGGGGAGTGTCTATTCACTTTTATTCTCTATTTGTTTTTCCCTACGTTTGTGTGTCTTGCATTGTTTGTGTCTTTGAATTTAAGTCGTGTCATGAGGACACGGCTTTGTTCAAAAGTGTGGGGTGGGAGAGTCAATCAGTCAGTTGTGTCAGCACGTTTATTTTTTCTTGCATATGTACTGTGTCAACACGTTTCCCTTTATAAAAAAATTGAAAGTATGAAATTTCTCTCTATTTCCTAGATATGCAGTATTGGATTTTGATGATGTGAAATAGACGATGCTGATTAGATGTGTTCCTCTGGTGAAATCTGAATTGTGCTTTTACATGTGAATTTAACCCATTACGTATCCTTTTGAGTTGAGATAAACAGGGATGTGGAGTTGATAGAAATGTTCTAGAGAGACTTGAAGAAGCATTCAAAGGACCAAATTTCGAGTTATATGGTTATGTGGATTTCGTAGAGGCTAGCACTTCGAGACTTATTGGTTCGAAGTTAGCTCCGTCGTTGCAGCATTTATGTAGGTAGGTGGGATGGGAAAACAGACCGTCCTATCTCTAGTCTGAGTAATCGGGAAAATAGGTGGTGGGCCCCCATCTTGACTCGCGTCAAAAAGGTCGTGGATGAGAAAGAGCGGGGAGGTCTTTCCATATGCTTGCGGGCGATGATTGAACCTCCTTCAAAAGAAAGAAAAAAAAGACAAACAATTCATAATAAAGGAGCAAAGCTCAAGAAAATCAGCCACATTGTGAAGTTTCATACAACAAAAAGTGAAGTACATCATTCTTACATCAAGAGCCAAAGGCCAAAGAAAGTCACTACATCAAAAAGCTGTCCAACAAAAGAAAAAAGGAAAGCTCAAAAACCTTGAAGCTTGAATGAATTACGTGCAAGAAAAAGCAATAAAGTGTAACCATATAGCTAGAGTTCGGGACAACGAATGCAGATCATGGGTCTAAAGAGGACTATCTCCCATTCATCCGAATTGATTTGAATTTCAGCTCAAAAGATAACATGTATCAAGTTAATTCTATGTTGAGCATGATGATTTTAGGACGTCGAAGAAATTGTGGTGTTACATTTATTGTCCTCCTATGATTTAGTTCTTGTTCGGGACGAACAAGTTTAAGTGTGGGGTGGTTAGATGAGTCGTATTTATACGACTCGTTGAGTCAACTAATCCCATCTATTGCAACACTTTATTATGCGAACAGTTACTTTTTAGTGTTGTTTTGCGTCTCAGTTGTTTTGGAAGCTTTAGGAGGAAACGCGCATAAAAGATGGCATTTTGTGCCAAAAACACCACAATGGCAGATCAGACCTCTGGACGGTTGATGGAGTTCAGGGAATGGACCGTTAATCATACAAATATCAGCTACATGCCGTTGCATAGGTGACTCGATTCCCTACAACTCTCTAGTTCACACCAAGAGCATCCGAGGTCATATAGAAGGTCAAATCCAGAGTCAAAGTCGGAATTGGCACGCAGAAGGAGAATCAGACTCAGTGTGGATCACGTTCGAAGGAGACATTAGCAATACCGATAACGTCGAAGCCGAAAGCGGCTCTTATTTTACTTCCAAACGTGAATAGCCGACGAGGTGTTTATGTCAATAGTCCATTTGATGATGTCAGCAAGGCTGAAACGTGGAAATTGAGCCCAAAAAAACACTTGGAAACCCTATTTTTTGCTATAAATAAGATCTTTGGGTTAGGGTTTCCGATATCATTCATTCTAAGAAGGCCTAGACGGCTCTGGAGAAGAAGACGAAGCTTTCGACGAGAGAAGAGAATTTCTTACTCATTATGTGTTTTATTTCCATTATGTGTAGCTAAACTCCTAATTCAGTTTAGGGTTTTGCATATTGTGACTATGTTTTGAGATTCCGTTCTTAATGCAATTTTATGTTTCTCTAGTTCTTGTGCTTAGTCCATGAATTAATTAGTGAGGTTAAGTGGAAGCTTTGTCGCACAGCTAAATCAAACAATTAATTGTTATCGGTAATATCTACTGGAAACTTTGTCGTAAAGGTAGATCATAACACCAAGATAAAAGAATACCTTTGTCGGATTATTTTATTTAGAGAAGAACTAGAAATCTAACCCTTGGTCGGTGACAGAACCGCTCGTCGTCGAAGCGATTTGTGCAAATAAATTTATAATAGTCCGCTACTCGCAACTATACTACTGGGTAGTACTTGGTAAGTAGGGGTCGAACCCAAGGGAATCAGGAGAATAATTGTTCTTCGGGGGGATTACGCAGCGTGGAAGCGTGTTTAAGGTCGGTTGGTTGGTTTTAAAGCTACCAGCTATTTTGATTGATTGATTGGTTGGTTGGTTGATTTTAATACTGGAAAGTAAATTACAGTTTATAATTAAAGAGAAATGTTCGGTTTCAGGGGCCTTGTATTATATCGTGTTTATCATTGACCTTTAGTGAATTATCTAAGTATTCAAAGATGAATCGAGGCCCTTTCGTAGCGCAAGACTTGCAACATCGTTTAAAGCAACACTTGTTCTAAGGAAAACTAATTCCTCCTTTCGAAGTATCTTAGCTGTAAGTGCGTCCACTTGATCTCCCAGTTACGTTTTTGACCAAGTGGTGTTTTAGATAAGTCGAACTCCTTGATAAGTTTTGCTTGTGACAGCTTCCACTTACCGAGTATGATCACGAATTTCTACGGAAGAGCTTTGCTTGTGACAGCTTCCACTCAACCTTAGAAACTCTGACTTGATATATGGCACATAGAACAAGTTTTGAATACTAAGACTAGACACTAAGTTAATAGTCTTAAAACATTTTATAATACAAGTGCGCCCCTTAGACCGAACTACAAGTTTAGCTACTATTCATCGCGCTAAACATTATAACTAAGGAAATAAAACAGTTGAATAAATACTAAGAATTACTTACAACCGTTGAAGCGCCAAGGGAGCTATCCTTTATTTCCAAAGCCAAGATTACAACATTACAAATGTTACAACTTCTAGAGAGAGAAGTGAATTGAGATTGAGGTGTGTTTTTGGAGGAGGAGGAGGCCTCCTTTTATAGCCAAAAGGGGAGGAGATGGGTGGTGGAGATGGGTGGCAAGTGTTGCATTTTGATTGGAGGAGAAATCAAGGGAGGAGATGGCAACGGCGGCTTTTGGTGGAGGAGGTGGCGCCGCCGGTTTCCGGTCACCCAAGGGGGAGGAGCCGCCGGTTGCCGGTGGTGGAAGGAGGAGGAGCTCCTCCTTTGGCCACCACTTCTTCAAGTGGTCGGTCATCTTGCCCAAATGTGAGTTTTGTACAGTTTTGTGCAGTCTTTTCACAAAACTGTCAATGTGTTTCTTCCCCGGGCTGTCTCGACTCCACTCCTGATTCTTATGATTAATTTGTTATGGTCAATTCAACGTCGGGATCCTTGATATTTCTTCAGTCGGCATATGATCTTGACCTTGGTTTGACTCTTGTTATCTTTTCAGCATAAAATCCTCTCCTTAGCGTGTTTTCACTTCAGTCTCTAAAATGCCCTGTGGAAATATATCGGGACTAATACGTAGAAGTTAGATAGACAAACAGTCTAAATACGGGGGTTATACTGTGTTTATGATTCGTATAACTTTGGTCCATCAGATTACCCCCCACTTTTAGTTGTTCGTCCCGAACAATGCTATTAAAGGGCGTAAGTTCTAAGTTTGGCTTTGGAATATGAAAATTCGACTGTGGTACTCGATCTATCCTAATTCATGCATTGCTTACTTATTACCAAATTAAACTGCGTAAATAAATAGAAGAAACTTAATACTTGTACCTCCGTGCTGAGATGCAAATTATATTGGATGTCTCGGGAGATAGCCCTTTTTAGGCTCCTGGACTGCAATCTTGGGATCGTCTCTTACTATATGGTTTTCTTGTAGCTTTCTATAGCACATGATTCGATTCGGGTTTCAGTGAGTTGAGCCTTTTTGATTTTCTTCTTTGGCGAGGGACTGCTTTTTTGTTGTAGTGAATCGGTCTTTGGCCTTTGATTTGACTTTTTTGAGTGCTTCACTTTTGCTCGGTTAAAACATTCACAATTTTGGGCCTTTGGCCTCTTGATTTGCTTCATTGAGCTTTTCGTCTTTTTGTGACTGCTAGTCCATTTTCTCAAGCCTTTTTTGGGAGGTCCAATCATCGCCCGCAAGCCTATGGAAATACCTCCCCGCTCCTCTTGTCTTTGTCGTTTTGCGCGGGTCAAGATGAGGGTCGCTCATCTATTTTCTCGGCTATTTTGACTAGAGAGAGGACGGTCTGATTCCCGTCCTCGCCTTTGCATAGATGCTTTTTGGCGGAGTTGACTTCAATTATTCACTGAAAACCCGAAGTGCAGCCTCCACTGACTTCGAAAACCATATAGTTTGATCTGATCCTTTGATTGCTTGCCAAGCCTCTCTAGGGCAGTTTATGTCAACTCCACATCCCTAGTTATCTCAGCACAAAGGACAAATGGAAAGTTACATTCTAAGTTTTTAAACAGTTGAATTTTCACAAGGTTAATGCATGAATTATGATTTATCTTTTTCACATTCTTAAGTTCATATTTTCAAAAAGATACTATTACTAAAAAAAGAAAAAAACAGCAAGCATGTTATTTATGTACATAGGTGGTTCTCACCCCCCCACTTTTGAACGAAGGCATGCCTTAGTTCAAAAGTCATGCAAGCTTAAAACTAAATTACTGAATTTAAATGACAGAAATTAAAGTGCGGAAAAGTAAGATAGTGTCGGGTTACCTCCCGACCAGTGCCTTTGTTTAACGTCGTTGGCTCGACAATACCTCAATCATGGATCATAAGGTCGGATCCCATGGGTGAGTGAGGTCAAATTTCTTTTTGGCAGCTCTTTTATCCCGCTCAAAGAACTTGTGGAGTGATGGGCTCGGTTTGGTTCTCCATTGGTTCGGCAGGTTCTTCTTTTCATAGATCCGAGAAGTTGAGGCTTCCTTGACCATAGCTGTTGGTCCATCGAGTCGAGCTCTCTTGCTTCTCCTTCCGGGTTTCCATTCGTTGGGGCCATGCCTTTGCCGCTTCTTCATGTATGGCCGGTTGGCATCTTTGCAGTTTTGGAAGTTCAGTCTTTTGCCAAGCGACCTCAAGCATGCTCCCATGCTAACCCTCTTCTTTGTGGTAGAGATGATTGGCCCTTTTAGAACGAGTGAGTTTTCTGGGCTCGTGGCGAGTGAGTGCTCCATCTTTGGCTCTTCTGGCTCATGTTTTGTCTCCAACTCGCCTAGCACCGTATCATCATGAACCACATCATCTTTGGAGGCCGTAATATACTTAGAGAACAAGGGGTCAAGTTGGGGGACTTCCACCACAAGGGCCAGGTCTGTCTCGGGTATTTTGGTAATGAGGCCCATGCCTGCCTCAGGTGCTTCGATAGTGAGGATCGGGCATGTTTCGGCTAATTTGGCAGTGAAGTCCGGGACTTCTCTTGGCTCGTCAAGTAGAGTCGGGACTTCTTCGGGAAGATTGGTGATGAGGACCGGTTCAAGTGGCTCGGCTGGTTTGGTAATGAGGACTAGGCCTGATTTGGCCGGTTCTTCTTCGGTTATTTGTGAGTTTTCATCCTCAGTTGGCTCCGTGGGCTCCAATATTGGCTCCTTTAGAGCTGCCTCCACGTCCATTACTGCCCTCGTACTGATGTCTTCCCTCGGCTTTGTTGCGGGTAAGCTCGTAATGGGTGTGGTGTCGGGCTTGTTTTGTACTGAGTCCACTTCAATCGTTGGTGCCTTATCTTCAGTTTGGTGTATTGGCCCTTGTTTGATGCTCTCTGCCAAATCATCTATGAGTCGCCAAGCTTGAAACGCGAATAAATTCATGATCGAGCCTCCCGCTGTATCATTAAGTCTTTTCCGCTCAAGTGGCTTCATTCCATGAAGAAACTTTTGGAGAAGAACAGACTCCGTGAATCCATGGTGCGGGCAGCTCGTTACAAGGGAATCGAAGTACTTTACGTACTCGTCTAAAGTTTCGTCCCGAAATTGCTTTAGGTTGTTGATCCTCTTGCGGATTTCAAGTTCGAAAGCTGGCTGGGCTCTTGGGCAGGGAGCGGTGAGATAATTTGGCCGGGGAAACTCTTTTAGAAATTTGGCTTGAAGATTTTGATAACAGCTTTCATACTCTGCACATGAGTAGTACCACTCTATTGCCGAGTCAGTTAGAGAAAGTTTGAAGCATTTCAGCTTAAACTCCTCTAACGTCTCATTCTCAGGTTTCATGTGACGGCAGATGTGATGAAACAGTTGGCAATGTATCACAGAGTCCTCTTCAATGATACCTCTGAATTTGGGGAGACAGCTAAGCATTTCACACATAGTGTTGCTGTCCCCATCATACATAGTGGGTTGCGTCATGAGGACATGGAGAGAGAAAGAACAACTATCCGATGGCTGATTCCCCGGCAACGGTGCCAATTTGACAGATGCTTGTCGTCACAGCAAATGTGCAAATAAATTTATAATAGTCCGCTACTCGCAACTATACTACTGGGTAGTACTTGGTAAGTAGGGGTTGAACCCAAGGGAATCAGGGGAATAATTGTTCTTCGGGGGGGATTACGCATCGTGGAAGCGTGTTTAAGGTCGGTTGGTTGGTTTTAAAGCTACCAGCTATTTTGATTGATTGATTGGTTGGTTGGTTGATTTTAATACTGGAAAGTAAATTACAGTTTATAATTAAAGAGAAATGTTCGGTTTCAGGGGCCTTGTATTATATCGTGTTTATCATTGGCCTTTAGTGAATTATCTAAGTATTCAAAGATGAATCGAGGCCCTTTCGTAGCGCAAGACTTGCAACATCGTTTAAAGCAACACTTGTTCTAAGGAAAACTAATTCCTCCTTTCGAAGTATCTTAGCTGTAAGTGCGTCCACTTGATCTCCCAGTTACATTTTTGACCAAGTGGTGTTTTAGATAAGTCGAACTCCTTGATAAGTTTTGCTTGTGACAGCTTCCACTTACCGAGTATGATCACGAATTTCTACGGAAGAGCTTTGCTTGTGACAGCTTCCACTCAACCTTAGAAACTCTGACTTGATATATGGCACATAGAACAAGTTTTGAATACTAAGACTAGACACTAAGTTAATAGTCTTAAAACATTTTATAATACAAGTGCGCCCCTTAGACCGAACTACAAGTTTAGCTACTATTCATCGCGCTAAACATTATAACTAAGGAAATAAAACAGTTGAATAAATACTAAGAATTACTTACAACCGTTGAAGCGCCAAGGGAGCTATCCTTTATTTCCAAAGCCAAGATTACAACATTACAAATGTTACAACTTCTAGAGAGAGAAGTGAATTGAGATTGAGGTGTGTTTTTGGAGGAGGAGGAGGCCTCCTTTTATAGCCAAAAGGGGAGGAGATGGGTGGTGGAGATGGGTGGCAAGTGTTGCATTTTGATTGGAGGAGAAATCAAGGGAGGAGATGGCAACATGTGGAGGAAGGGGAGGAGGCCGGCGGATTTTGGTGGAGGAGGTGGCGCCGCCGGTTGCCGGTCACCCAAGGGGGAGGAGACGCCGGTTGCCGGTGGTGGAAGGAGGAGGAGCTCCTCCTTTGGCCACCACTTCTTCAAGTGGTCGGTCATCTTGCCCAAATGTGAGTTTTGTATAGTTTTGTGCAGTCTTTTCACAAAACTGTCAATGTGTTTCTTCCCCGGGCTGTCTTGACTCCACTCCTGATTCTTCTGATTAATTTGTTATGGTCAATTCAACGTCGGGATCCTTGATATTTCTTCAGTCGGCATATGATCTTGACCTTGGTTTGACTCTTGTTATCTTTTCAGCATAAAATCCTCTCCTTAGCGTGTTTTCACTTCAGTCTCTAAAATGCCCTGTGGAAATATATCGGGACTAATACGTAGAAGTTAGATAAACAAACAGTCTAAATAAGGGGGTTATACTGTGTTTATGATTCGTATAACTTTGGTCCATCAGTCGGGTTAGATGTGTTGTATCACCTTTGTCGGGATTCTTTAGGAATTACCTTTGTCGGAATTCCACACTAAAAAACAAAGATTTGATCATTAGATATCTATGATAAACATGTCACAATAGAAACACTAAGCTGAGTGTTCTCTCTTATTTTTTACTGCTAAAAACCCCCCCTTTCCTTATTTGTTTATAGAGACAGCTTCAACAACACCAGCTCCCTTGGGTTCGACCCTGCTTGCCGCTATACTAGCTTATTACAGGAGAATTATAAATATTAAATTTGATGCGTCAGACGACGCGCGTCAGGAGGCGATGGCCTCTACCCCTTTAGAAACATAGTCGACCGTGATCAATATATATTGATTTCTATATGAAGATGGGAAAGGACCCATGTAGTCTATACCCCAAACATCGAATATTTCCACCGGTAGGATACTTTATTGGGGGCATTTCATGCCTCTTAGAAATATTTCCTGACCTTTGGCATTAGTCACAAGCCTTGAGAAATTCATAAGCATCACTAAAGAGGGTAGCCAATAGAATCCACTTTGTAGGACTTTTGATGCCGTTTTTGCTCCACTACCATGTCCCCCATATTGGGACGAATGACAATGGTATAGGATATTCCTCATCTCTTCTTCGGCGACACAAGTCCTATATATACCATATGCGCAAAGCTTATACAAGAATGGCTCGTCCCAATAATACCTCTTTGCCTTGGATAAAAACTTCTTCTTTTGATGGTGATTCATGTCATGAAGTATGATCCCGCATACTACGTAGTTTACCATGTCCGCTTACCAAGGGAGGGCTTCCGCTTCTACTCTCATAAGTTGGTCTCCAATGAAAGTGTCATCAACAAGGGTAGTGTCTTCTTTGAGTTCTTCATTTCCTTCAAGCCTAGATAGATGATCGGCGACAAGGTTTTCTACTCCCTTCTTATCTTTAATCTCGATATCAAATTTTTGGATTAAGAGAATCCACCTTATGAGTCTCGACTTGGAGTCCTTCTTTGACATGAGATACTTATTTGCCGCGTGGTCGGTGAAGACTATAGTCTTAGATCCCACAAGATATTGACGAAACTTGTCAAAGACATACACAATGACAAGAAGCTCCTTTTCGGTTGTAGAATAATTCATTTGAGCTCCATTAAGGACCTTGCTAGTGTAATATATTGCATGGAGTTTCTTGTCAATTCTTTGCCCTAGGACCGCTCCAATAGCATATTCACTTGCATCACACATGAGCTTAAATGGCAAATCTCAATACGGAGGTTGGATAATGGGAGCCGAGACCAATGCCTTCTTCAACTTTTCAAAGGCCAATAATCAATCTTCATCGAATAGGAA
Source organism: Rhodiola kirilowii (assembly GCA_033675215.1). NCBI lineage: Eukaryota > Viridiplantae > Streptophyta > Magnoliopsida > Saxifragales > Crassulaceae > Rhodiola > Rhodiola kirilowii. Next base: position 44,979,131 of record CM066199.1, read on the forward strand.
TTTGGTGTCGTTGCATAATAGGTTTGTCAGAGGCCTCGCTATTTTTGATAAATCGTTAATGAATCTTCTATAGAAACCAACGTGGCCCAAGAAACTCCTTATTCCTTTGACATCTCTTGTGGGAGGCAATTTTTCAATAACTTTCACTATAGCCTTATCCACCTCGATTCCTCTCTTGGAGACCAAATGTCCAAGCACTATGCCTTCCTGCACCATAAAATGACATTTTTCCCAATGTAGAACAAGGTTTGTCTCAATACATCTTTTCAAGACTTATGCCAAATTGGCCAAGCAATCATCAAATGAAGAACCTTGGATAGAAAAATCATCCATAAACACTTCCATAATTTCCTTAATAAAATCTGAAAATATAGTCATCCTGCATCTTTGAAATGTGCCCGGTGCATTACAAAGCCCAAAGGGTATTCGCCGATAGGCAAATGTTACATAGGGACAAGTAAAAGTAGTCTTTTCTTGATCTTGTGGATGAATAAGGATTTGGAAAAACTCACGATATCCGTTAAGATAGCAAAAGTAGCCATGCTTGGCTAATCTCTCTAACATTTGATCGATAAAAGAAAGTGGAAAGTGATCTTTCTTTGTTGCCTTGTTGAGTTTTCGGAAATCAATGCACATACGTCAACCGGTGACGGTTCTAGTTGGTATCAACTCATTTTTATCATATTTCACAACCGTTATGACCCCCTTTTTGGGCACCACATGAATGGGACTGACCCAATTTGAGTCCTCTATGGGAAAAATTATTCCCGCATCTAACATCTTTAAAATCTCTTTTTTCACAACTTAACCAACAATGAGATTAAGTCTCCTAGCATGCTCCTTTGATGGTAAACTATCATCCTCCACATTAATTCTATGCATGCACAAGTTAAGACTTATTCCCTTTAAATCATCAATAGAATAACCAATGGCACTTTTGTGCTCTCTAATCACATCAAGCAATCTCGAAGTCTCATTATCATTCAAGGAAGCATTCACAATTACGGGCAAGGTGGAATTAGGGCCTAAAGCTCTACCGAACAAGACTCCTTACCTTTGTCGCCTTGAGTTTCCCCTTTCCCTTCGTCGTCCAAGATAGCTCAACAATCAACATGCTTAGGTAGCTCATTTTCAAGGTCAATATCATGTGTTGGCAATCTAGGAATACCAAGTAATTCAAAGACATCAATAAAGTCAATGTAATTGCAACTCATGGTAGAACTAGGACTTTTTTGTGCTCTATCTAGATTAAACTCAACTTCTTCATCCCCTACTCTCATTGTAATTGAACCTTTAGTTTTGGCAAATATAGCTCCCGCCGTATAGAGGAAGGGTCTCCCTAAAATAATAGGGATCTCCGTGTCCTCCTCCATTTCTAGCACAACAAAGTCTCCGGGAATATGAAATTTCCTTACTTTAACTGGGACATCCTTAAGAATCCCTTTAGGAAATCTTGAGGAGCGGTCCGCGAGTGTCAAGGTCATTTGTGGGGGCATAGGTTCACCGATGTTCAATTTATTGCATAATGAATAAGGCATCAAAGATATGCTAGCTCCTAAATCACACATAGCACGCTCAATTTTAACTCCACCAATATAGCATGAGATAGAAAAACTACCCAGATCTCCGAGCTTTGGTGGCATGTTAAGGTGGAAAATGGCGCTACATTCTTCATTGAGGGATATCGAGTCAACCTCTTCAATTGTCCTCCTGCAAGTAACAATGTCCTTTAGAAATCTTGCATAAGATGGGGCTTGTGTAATTACCTCGGTTTTGAGGATTAGGGACCTCTTCGTCTAACTCTTCAATTTCGGCACTAGCTTGGCCTCCAAGATCAAAAGAAACTTTATTTTTCTTTGGTTGTTCATCCTCTAGGTCTTTGCCACTCCTTAGTGTAACCACATTACAATGCTCTCTTTGCCCTTGCTCGGGTCGAGCTAGTAACTTCCCTTCTGCCCTTGTGGATGATTCGGCTTGTTGAGCTATTTGGTTCTCAAGCATTTTGTTGTGAGTCTCCAACCTTTCAAATTTGGTTTGCATATCCATCAATTGTTCTTGGACTCTTTCTTGAGAAATATGATATTGTTCTTGGTCTCGCTTCATTTCGAGGAGCACGGCCATCTTAGGATCCATATTGGAGGGCTCATTTGAAGTTTGGGGAGAATGGTCAACTTGTTGGTAGGGCTTTGGGGCTTGAGCTTGATATTGTTGCCCTTGGTTTTGGTTCCTTTGAAGCAAAGTTGTTCCTTGGCCTTGATATTGGTTCCTTGGTTGGAATTGATTCTTTGGTGGGAAAGCTTGATTAGTTAAAGTAGGCTTAGGACCAAATCCAAGAGGGGTAGGACCAAAATTGGGACAGGTGGCATCATAGTCACTTGTGATTACCGCCTTTACTTCATGCATTTCTCCTTTCCTTCTTGGGTTTCCTCTTTCACTTTCCCACATGAAGTAAATATTTGTGATCTTCTGGATTACCACATATCCTTCATGAGGTTTAAGATCCATGATAACTCCTCCCGTGGCGGTATCAAGTGCAAGCCGCGAGGGACCATCAACACCATGATAAAAGGTATGGAACACGAGGAGGTTATCTAAGTTGTGAAGTGGGCAAAGACTTTGATACTCCTTGTATCTCTCCCAAGCCTCATAGAGTGTTTCTCCATCCATTTGTGCAAAGTTTGTGATTTGACTCCTATAGTAGGCCGTCTTGGAAGGAGGGAAATACTTATTGAGAAATGCAACGGCGAGCTCCTCCCAAGTGGTGAAGCTATCCGGCGTTTGGCTTCTTAACCAATCAGTTTCTCTTCCCGCGATGGAGAAAGGGAACAACCGCAAGAGTTTAGCATCCTCGGAGACCCCATTGATCTTGAAGGTATCACAAACTTCAAGAAATGTAGTCAAATGAGAGTTCGGGTCCTCGTGGTCTCTCCCCGAGACTCGGTTTCATTGAATCATTTGGATTGTCGAGGTCTTCAAGTCAAAGTCTCGATTGTCTACCACGGGGACGAGGATTGGGGAACGATATCCATAAGCATTAGCAGCAGCGTAGTCTTTAAGGACCCTTCTGGCACGAGGGCCTTGAGGTAGTTGAGGAGGAGGAGGTATTGGCGGTCTTCCATCCATGGTTTGAGTATTAGTTTCTAGAGTATTCGAGGTTGATCCTTTATCCTTGGTTGTCTTACTCCTTGTGAGGTTGGGGTTAACGATATCTCTTATCGGTTGATTCAAGTCTCTATCCACAATCTGGGTAAGTTTCTTTATCTTAGGTGGCATAAAAGAAATGCACCTACAAGGGGAAAACAAACAAGACAAGTGAGGATAGTGGAATGAGCTCAAGAATAACAAGTAGCGAAATAATAAAAGAAAAACATGGAATAGTTGAAGTACTAAATGATTCATCCTAGGGACAATCTAGCCATTGCTCCCCTGAAATTATATCCCCTGTTCAAGCAAGTGTTCAAGGTACAGTTCCGTTAGACCTTGAACTCTCTCCACAACAGTTCAGCAAACAGAACAATAAAACAGGAGCACGCACAGATTGATAACCCAGTTCGGCTACGCCTACTCTGGGGGGTTTCCCACACCTGAAAAAGGGACAACAAATCTTATTACGAGTTTAGGGTAACAGGAGGTCTTACTCTTACACAACACCTTGTTTGTATTGGCCTCACCACTAACACTCCGTCTCTCAGATTTGCAACCAAGGTTTGTCGCTACTCCCCTTGATCCCCTTCGTCCAGACCTTCTGTCCGAACGTGCTCGACCTTCACTTGAAGCTCGGATGCTTTCTGTCAAAAGCGTGTTCACCTTTGTTGTGTGCGCTGTATGATCGCTTCCAGGCAGTCTGAGTTGCACTTGCTAAGACTGCTCTTACACCGATGAGTTTCCAGTGGGGAAAACTCAATCGGCTGTCGCTCCTCCTCCAATCAGCAGAGTATTCTCGTGTTTTCTTTTCTCAGCAGGAGCGATAGCCAATCTGGGCGCCCTAGCCTTCTTTTTATAGGCTTTAGAGAAGTCCAGATCCAATCTGAATATCCTGACAATAAATCGGAGATATTCCAGAATATTGGCAAAATATTCAATCCAAATCCAATCTCCAACGATGACTTCTACTCCAAGCCATCCGACAATTTCTCAATCAATCTGCATAGATCTGATCACTTATCTGATCTGTTGAGATGACTTCGCGATTTGTTCCAATCACGTATTCTCGTTGAAATCTTCAGGAGATCCATATCTCTATTCAAATCTTCAAGAGATGTCCTTTTCAGAAGGTTGATCCGGTGGTCTTTAAAACTGGTAAGACAATATTCGAATGACATCTTGAATATCTGTTTCTTCATTGACTGACTCCAACCGAAAAGATCCTCAATCTCAGATCCCTCTTGAATCCAGATCATGCGACTTCTGTACGATGTGCCTCTGTTCCAGTCCGTGGTTGAACTCTTCTTGAACTCAAGCTCGAACTGTCTAAAGCCGTTTTGCCAAAGCCATGCCATTCATGGGAACATCAATCTCCCCCTTGGCATTTTGGCAAAACCAAATCTACGCTTTAGAACGGTTACCTCAACATATACTCCCCCTTTTTGCCACAAACTGGCAAGGGGTCCAATCAAGCAACTTGGTCTTCTCGGCATCAGGAGTCTTGGCAACTCCCCCTAGAACATAGCCAGGGACAGTGACACATACTGTGAGTCTGTCGGACCATGGTGTCTCAGCAGTTGTTCGACCTCCGGAATGATTTCTTCCTCCTTCAGAGGCTGTCCACGTTCACCTCAGGACATCTTTAGATCATTCCTATGTCGACCATTGAACAGCATGTTATCAACTACCAACTTCAACGAAGCACTTGACAGTCTGTCCTGGCTGACTGAGATTCAATCAGATGTAGGCATCCAGTAGTAGTACTGCTCGCAATCTTGACAAAGTACTCCTCTATCATCACCTTGTAGGAATCATCTATTGCAAAGGACTCATTGATGATCTCAGGAACAGTCTTGACCTTTCTATTTCTTCTTACACAGACTATGCCATAGTCTTTAGCACAGCAATCCCAACTATCTTGGTAGGATTGCAATAGCTTCTCGCACCAGCTATTAATCAAACGATTTGCATCTTTGGGCGCTCCAAATCAGATCAGTAACCTTGAAGGGTTGGATAACCTCTTTCCTTTGAACTTCTTCTCAGCAAGCAGCTTCTCAGGGATGATCTTTCTTTTCTGCACTGCCTTCCACTTGGCTGCTACGACTAATCTTCTTCTTAGATGTGCTTGCTCCCCCTGCGCCTGTGATCCCATTCATCTTAATGGTTGCCTTAAATGAGCAAGCTGGGACGGTAGCTATCTTCTTTGGTTTCACCGTTTCAGACTTCTTGAGCTTACCCCAAGAAACTGAGTCCAAATTGTCTTCACAATCTCCATAATCTGGTCTCGCTAGAGCAGCTTCACGCAGCTCCACATGTGGGTGGTCTAGCTCTCTCGGACCATCTCTTCCTTGAGTAATAGTCCATTCCTTCTGTAAATCTTGAACACCCTCATTTCAGCCCTCGTATATTTCACTAAGCTCGTCATCTTTCTCAGAAGTGTCTGAACCTTCTAGTCCATCATCTTATCGTCTGACTTCTTTTCTCCTTTACGAGAGTCTTACTCCCTCTGACCGAACATTCCATGCACGGCCTACCTGTGGTACTTTATCTTCTTTGGCACGAAAACGGTGGCATGCACAATTGCATTCAAAAGATTCATCTGTTCCAGCCCTCTTCTCAACATTGTCAGTCCAACTGTTCAGCTGGAGTTCCGCTTGTGACTGACCGTAGACTGGAGCATTTAGTTCTTGATGACACACAGACCCAAGGAGGATCTAAGCGTTTCAAACTGAGCGGCATCTAGTGGCTTGGTGAAGATGTCAACTAATTGCTTATCTGTTGTCACATGTGTTAGATTCACCACCCTCTGTTCAACCAATTCTCTGATGAAGTGGTGCCTGATGTCAATGTGCTTCGTCCTGGAGTGCTGTACTGGATTTTTCGAAATGCTGATTGCGCTCATATTGTCACAGTACAGGGTCATCTCCTTCTGTGTGACTCCGTATTCAGTCAGCATTTGTTTCATCCACAGAATTTGAGTGCAGCTGCTTCCTGCAGCAATGTATTCTGCTTCAGCCGTAGACAGAGAGATGCTGTTTTGCTTTTTGCTGAACCAAGAAACCAGGTTATTTCCCAAGAAGAAGCATCCTCCAGATGTGCTCTTCCGATCTTCAGCATTTCCTGCCCAATCAGCATCGCAGTAACCAACCAGATGTGAGTTGGTGTCCTTAGTGTACCAGATACCAAACTCGACACTCCCGCACACATATTTAATGATTCTCTTAGCTTGTAGGAGATGGCTTTCTTTCGGATCCGCCTGGTACCTTGCACAGACTCCTACAGCATACGCAATATCAGGTCTGCTGGCTGTCAAGTAGAGGAGGCTTCCAATCATACTCATGTACAGTGTCTGATCGACCTTTGGTCCAGCCTCGTCTTTAGTTATCTTTATGTGCGTAGCAGCCGGAGTTCGTTTGTGACTTGCCTTCTCAAGATCAATTTTCTTTATCAGATTTTTGGCATACTTGCTTTGTGAGATGAAAATGCCATCTTCCTTTTGAGTCACCTGAAGTCCTAGAAAGTAATTCATCTCCCCAACCATGCTCATTTTGAACTCCTTCTGCATCTGTTCAACGAACTGATCCACCAGTTTCTGGGTATTGGAACCAAAAACAATATCGTCGACATAGGTTTGTGCGATAATAAAGTCTGACCCTGTGTGTTTGACAAACAGAGTCTTGTCCACTCCCCCTCGCACATATCCATGATCGACGAGGAACACAGTGAGGCGCTCATACCAAGCTCTGGGTGCTTGTTTGAGGCCGTACAACGCTTTCTTCAGGTGATACACTGATGCTGGATGATGCGGATCCTCAAATCTTTTCGGCTGAGCAACGTAAACTTCCTCATTCAGGAATCCGTTCAGGAAAGCACTTTTGACATCCATCTGGAACAGTCGAAACTTCAAGTGACAAGCTAGAGCAAGGAGCAGGCGAATGGCTTCCAAGCGTGCAACAGGGGCAAATGTTTCATTAAAATCGATCCCCTCAATCTGGGAATATCCCTGGGCCACAAGCCGAGCCTTGTTTCTGGTGATATTTCCGGATGTGTCTGACTTGTTCTTAAAGATCCATTTCGTGCCAATGACGTTCACACCATCAGGTCTTGGAACTAAGTCCCAAACATCATTTCGGGCGAACTCTTCAAGTTCCTCCTGCATGGCAAGGACCCAATACTCATCAATGAGTGCTTCCTTTATGTTCTTTGGCTCAATTGAAGACAGAAAACACGAGCAGGCGGCAAGACCCCGGTAGTTAATCAGCTTCCCACGAGTTTGAATTCCGTCACTAGGTGCTCCAATGATCTCAGAGATCGGATGGTCTCTGGCAATTCGTCGAGAAGGTTGCAATGCAGCACGATCCGCTTGAGTGCTGACTTCTTCAATCTCATCAGAAGAAGAGTTTCCGGTGCTATTGTTTGCGATCGAGGCACCTTCTGTCGGGTCAGTCTCATTCTGAGGGAATGAACCAGTTTCAGCTACTGTTTCGACTCCTTTGATGGCTGGCGAAGCACTTCGTGTCGAGTCAGTCTCAGTCGGAAGAGGAAGTGGGGCAGGCCCAGACGCTGTTCCAACTGATTCGTCAGCATCATCTGAGACAGTGCGTTCAATCAAGTCATCCTTTATTTTGACATTGATTGATTCCATGACTGATCCTGTGCGTTTGTTGAACACCCGGTACGCTCGACTGTTTGAGGAATATCCAAGGAAGAATCCTTCATCACTCTTGGGATCAAGCTTCTGTCGGTACTCACGGTCATTCAAAATGTAACAGTCACTCCCAAAAATGTGAAAGTACTTAACAGTGGGCTTCTTCCCTTTCCATAGTTCATAGCAGGTCATCTCCGTGCCCGTGCGTATTGTTACGCGATTGATAATATGGCACGCCGTGTTCATAGCTTCTGACCAGAACTTCAGAGGAATCTTCTTGGCATGAATCATTACTCGGGCCATCTCCTGAATTATGCAATTTTTCCGTTCAACAACGCCATTTTGCTGGGGAGTGATTGTAGAAGAAAACTGATGGGCAATCCCGTGTTTGGTACAGAAGGCGGTCATAGTGGCATTCTTGAACTCTACGCCGTTGTCACTCCTGATACTCACCAGGCGTTCTCCTTTGGCTTCCCTTTCTCTCTGGAGAAGGGTAGCAAGTTCAATGAATTGTTGTGTAGTTGCAGACTTGTCTCGAAGGAATCGAGTCCAAGAAAACCTGGTGAAGTCGTCCACACACACTAGAACATACTTATTTCCCCCAAAGCTCTCAACTTGCATCGGCCCCATTAGATCCATGTGGATCAGTTCTAGTGGTCTGCTAGTGCTGATCTGGGTGGTGATTGGATGCGAAGCCTTAGTTTGTTTTCCGATTTGGCATTCTCCACAGAGAACATCTAAGTCGCCTTTAACATTGGGCATTCCTCTGATGAGTCCGGATGAGCAGAGCTTCCTCAAGATTTTGAGATTAAGATGACCTAATCGCCTGTGCCAGAGCGACATCTCATTTGCTTGACTTGAAAGGCACGACATGGTTCCGGCAGATCCAATAAGGTAGCAATCATTTGCTGCTCTACTGCCTTCCATCAGTGTTCCTCCTTCCTTGTTAAAAACTTGGCAGGAGTCTTGAGTGAATTTGACATGGTGCCCCCCATCACAAAGCTGACTGATACTAATAAGGTTCACCTTCAGTCCTTCAACAAGGAGGATGTCCTTGAGCACAGGAAGACCCGGGACCTTCAATGTCCCACAGCCGATCACCTGACCCTTTCCTCCATCACCGAACGTAACGTACTGCTTCTTTATGACCGGTCGAATATGTGTGAGAAATTTGGAGTTACCTATCATATGAGCGGAGCATCCACTATCAAAATACCAGCGATCTTTCTCCATGTGACTAGATGAGCTGAATGCAACCATACAGACATTTTTGTTTCTGCAGGTCTTCCAGTTATGAGCCATGCTAGATTGTGATAGATCTTGCTCAGTTCTGCGTTTGTCGAGTCTTCGGGCCACTCTGTCGAACTTCCGGGTCATCATTTTCAGTGAATGGGACGTGCAGTCAGTTCCAGCAATTACTTCGATCACCTCTGTTTTAAGTGAACACTTAGTGTCATCTTTGGCGGTGTTCGGTCCTTCCTTTGGAGTCATATTGAACAGTTCTAGGATCCCACTCAGTGTGTCGAGTGTTTGCTTTGATACCATTTGAAATTATATCCCCTGTTCAAGCAAGTGTTCAAGGTACAGTTATGACAGACCTTGAACTCTCTCCACAACAGTTCAGCAAACAGAACAATAAAACAGGAGCACGCACAGATTGATAACCCAGTTCAGCTACGCCTACTCTGGGGGGTTTCCCACACCCGAAAAAGGGACAACAAATCTTATTACGAGTTTAGGGTAACAGGAGGTCTTACTCTTACACAACACCTTGTTTGTAATGGCCTCACCACTAACACTCCGTCTCTCAGATTTGCAACCAAGGTTTGTCGCTACTCCCCTTGATCCCCTTCGTCCAGACCTTCTGTCCGAACGTGCTCGACCTTCACTTGAAGCTCGGATGCTTTCTGTCAAAAGCGTGTTCACCTTTGTTGTGTGCTCTGTATGATCGCTTCCAGGCAGTCTGAGTTGCACTTGCTAAGACTGCTCTTACACCGATGAGTTTCCAGTGGGGAAAACTCAATCGGCTGTCGCTCCTCCTCCAATCAGTAGAGTATTCTCGTGTTTTCTTTTCTCAGCAGGAGCGATAGCCAATATGGGCGCCCTAGCCTTCTTTTTATAGGCTTTAGAGAAGTCCAGATCCAATCTGAATATCCTGACAATAAATTGAAGATATTCCAGAATATTGGCAGAATATTCAATCCAAATCCAATCTCCAACGATGACTTCTACTCCAAGCCATCCGACAATTTCTCAATCAATCTGCATAGATCTGATCACTTATCTGATCTGTTGAGATGACTTCGCGATTTGTTCCAATCACGTATTCTCGTCGAAATCTTCAGGAGATCCATATCTCTATTCAAATCTTCAAGAGATGTCCTTTTCGGAACGTTGATCCGGTGGTCTTTAAAACTGGTAAGACAATATTTGAATGACATCTTGAATATCTGTTTCTTCATTGACCGACTCCAACCGAAAAGATCCTCAATCTCAGATCCCTCTTGAATCCAGATCATGCGACTTCTGTACGCTGTGCCTCTGTTCCAGTCCGTGGTTGAACTCTTCTTGAACTCAAGCTCGAACTGTCTAAATCTGTTTTGCCAAAGCCATGCCATTCATGGGAACATCATCCCCGGCAACGACGCCATTTTGACAGTTGTAATTTTGTATAGTCAAAAAAAATTTATATTTGACCGGTAAGATAGGTGTCGAACCCAAGGGAGCAAATTTGATTATGCATTAAGGGAATCAAATTTTCAACTTGGCTATCCTAAAATTCAATGATGAGATGGGTTTCAAGTAAGAACTAGTAATGAAATGGCTTCAAAGGGGTTTTATTCAATTCAAAGAGAGTTTCGAGGGGTTACTCCCCTCCTTGGCATTTCTCAACAATCATATACACAAGAGTTAAGTCATTTTTGGGTGTTAATTGGTTTAGAACCTAGCTTAGACTAAGATAAACAATTTCTCATTAGTATCTAATGCTAATCAAGTCATCCTAATTAAAACCTCACTTTATCAGGGTATTGATTCACTCTATAGCACTATTATCCTTAGAACCTCTGCAAGGTAATAAATGCTATAGGCATTAAGCTCTAGCCAACCTCACATCCATGCATTTACTCTCATAAACACTCGATATTATCATTTCCACCATATCCAAATCATCACTAAGCATTTTCAATACTTAGATCAAATTCTAAGATCAACATGTCATATAGGCATTTTATCAAACACTTGGTAACATGTCATGAATAGAACATTTAGTGAAAATGAAATCAACACCATAGATTGTATATTCAATGTGTATACATGATCATAGAGTACAAAGGAGGGTCGTAAAAACCCTCAAAACACAAGGGGACTACTCACACATCATGTAAGACAACATGGTGTGAGTAGGTGATGGACCATAATTGTATGAATCATAAACACAGTTAAACCCACAAACTTAGACTCTTTGTCTATTTAACTTTTGCTTGTTAGTCCCCTTATTTATCTATAGGGTATTTTGAAGTCTAGAGAGAAAACAAGCTAAGAAGGAGTTCTTAAAGGCAAAAATGGATTACAAGACACTCCAGGCCACAATCAGATTCCGACTGTACAACTTTCATAAACCTGACATGGAATCACTCAAAACAAGTCCAACCGAAGGGCAACCAGAGTCAGACCGGAGCTGAAAGGACCGATGGCTTTTGTGAAAGATCACAAAACACACACTCAACCACTCCCTCCACCTCATGGTCGGCGGCTAAAGCCACAAGCCTCTCCTCCATTGCCATGTGGCCGGCGGCTATAAGAGGTGATGACTCACTCCGATGGCTTTTCTTCCCCCCTCTCATCTTGTGCCAAATGTCTTCATCTCCTTGCTCCATCAAGCCTATAAATAGAGCTCCCTTCCCTTTGTAAAATAATCACAAACACATCTCATATCAAAACATCATCCATCACAAAGCTCTAGCTTCTCTCTAGATTTTGGGCACAATCATGTAAGCACTTTACTTTGGAATCGAAGCTTGATCTTTAGCACTCTTAACGGTTCTTGTAAGTACTCTCTTCTTTACTTTACTGTCTTTTCAATTCAACAACTTTACTTTCCTGTCTTTACTTTCGAAAACTTTACTTTACTGTCTTTCAAAAACCTTTACTTTTCAACGCACTTAGCTATGATGTCCTATTCCATGAATATTCGTAGCTAAACCCTTCATTCGGTTGAAGGGGTGTGCTTGTATCATACAATGTTTTAGGCCCTACTCTTAGTGCTTCTATGTGTTCAAAACTTGTTCTATGTGCCACATATTAGGTTAGAACTTCCAAGGTTGAGTGGATGCTTTAACGGGCAAAGCTCTTCAGTGGGGTTCGTGAACATACTCAGGTAAGTGGATGCTTTAACGGGCAAAGCTTATCTGAGGAGTTCGACCTCTTTCAAAAACCATTTGTTTGATCGTAACTGAAGATCAAATGGATGCACATAAGGCTAAGATACTTCGAAAGGAGGAATTAGTCTAAATAGAACAAGTGTTCTAAATGATGTGGCAAGTCATGTGCTAGAAATAGCCTTGATTCATCTTTGAACACATAGTATGATCATTAGAGGTCGATGATAAACAGACTATGATACAAGGCCCCCTAAAACCGAATACTTTCCTTTAATTGTAATATCAACTGTTACTTTACTTTCAGTACCATATCAACTGTTTATTTTCTGTCAAGACTCGTCCATCAAGCACTTTACTTTTCAGTACTAAAACCAAAACCAACCCCCTAACTGCTTAATTTAACTCCCCCTTTTAGAAAGAACAACTATCACCTAATTCCCTTGGGTTCGACCCGTACTTACCACTGACTACCAAAAATAGTTAAGTCGCGAGTATCAAAGATATAAATTTATTTTTGCACAGAGAACATCGCACCTTAACGATAGTGCGGTGGGCTCCGTCAAAATTGGCGCCGTTGCCGGGGAATTAGCTTCAGATTAGTTGTTCTTTTCCTTCCCTTTCATTTCTTCGTGACACTTTCCACCATGTATGGATGGATGGCTCAGCATCTTCCTCAGTTTGGAGGTACCACCGGAGAAGACCCAGTAATACACTGCAACATTTCCACCATATAAGTCGTCACATGAAACCCGAAAATATAACGTTAGAAGAGTTTCAATTAAAATGCTTTGGACACTCTTTAACTGACTATGCGATGGTATGGTATTACACGTTAACTGCTAGTTGTGCAAAATATTACGTGGACCTTCGCGCTCAATTCCTGAAAAAATTCTCCCCTCCATCCTTACGACATGACACCCGCGAGAAGATCGTCTGCCTTCAACAATCCCGGGATGAGACTTTAGATGAATACTACACGTACTATGACACCATCGTCTCACGCTGCCCGCACCATGGATTCACGGAGGTATTTCTTCTTCAAAGATTTCTTTGTGGGATGAGGGCCGATGAGCGGACAAGGATTAACAACGCAGTGGGAGGATCAGCAGAAAACTTATCCCTGACTGAAATGTGGAACCTCATAGAAGACATGGCCGTGGCCACAAAACGAAGACCAATGCCCCGAGCTAATAGAGGAATACAGATAGTGGAGGCTGGTCCAGAGACGAGAAAAGAAGATACTCCCGAGCCATCAGAAGAAACTCCTGAGCCATCAGAAGAAACTCCTGAGCCATCAGAAGAAACTCCCGAGCCATCAGAAGAATTTGATACAGAAAGCACCGGAAGCAACGAGGAAGAACCTTCATGGGAACTCAAGACCGTGCCAGCAAAAGAAGAAGTCCAGAATATCACTGGCGAGCTTCCCGAGTCATACCCGACTATCATTACCCAAGCAGCCGAGACCATCCGAGACCGGATCCTCAAAGACGGACATGATGAGACAGAACCAAGCCTTAAGATGCAAGCTTCCAAACTTTTCCCCTTCATCAATAGGCAAATTGCAGAAAACTATGTGATCAATGAAGAGACTAAAAGGAGGATGGGAAAAGGGCCTATGCAGAACGACTCTTGATGGAGCATTTTTGTGCCACAACTTGACAAGGCAGCCCTAAACATAAGAAAACCCGATTCAAGAGGCTAGTAGTGAAAGGTCCCTTGCCTTCTCAGAGACGTTGGAAAGAGAAACCACCAGAACAATGGGAACAAGACCCAAGCACATCATCTCACAAGAAATCGGGGAAAGGCAAGGCAAAAATGAAAGTAGGCACTCCGCAACACTATGACCTGAGCTGCCCATGGGATCCCAACTGGTGATCCCAACTGTCGAGCCAACGACGTTAAACAAAGGCACGGGTCGGGAGGTAACCCGACACCTATCTTACTTTCAGTAATTTTCTTTTCTGTCATTTAGTTTTTACCGTAAGTCGCTCTCACCCATTTTTTGTATAGAAGGAATGACTCCTTGTAGGAATTGGTTTTTAGAGCAAGATCAGATCAGCCAGGCAGCTTCCGAGAATTACCAGGCCTACGTTGAGAGTTCAAGGCCCCAGCCGAACTCCCTCGATTATCCAGCTCGAGCTATGACGTTCCACGACACAGTAAAAGGGAGTTCAGTTCTTCCCTTTTCCTTAATGTCATTTCCTTCTCTTGTATATATTTGCATGACTTTTGAACTAAGTCTTGCTGAAAGGCACGCCTTCGTTCAAAAGTGTGGGGTGAGAACCACCTGTGTACATAGTTAATTAACATGCTTTTTCTTTTCCTTTTCCCTTAATATTATCTTTTTGAAAACATGAACTTAAGATTGTGAAAAAGATAGTTCATAATTCATGCATTTACCTTGTGAAAATTCAACTGTTTAAAAACTTAGGATGTAACTTCTCATTTGTCCCTTTGTACTGAGATATACAGGGATGTGGAGTTGACATAAACTGCCCTAGAGAGGCTTGGCAAGCACTCGAAGGACTGAATTTCACTATATGGTTTACGAAGTCAGTGGAGGCTGCACTTCGGGTTTCAGTTGAGTCAGAGTCATCTCCGCCATGCAGCGTTTAGGCAAAGAGGCGGGACAGGAATCAAACCGTCCTATCTCTAGTCAGAGTAGCTGGGAAAACAAATGAGCGACCCTCAATTTGACCCGCGCGAAACGGCGAGGATGAGAAAGAGCGGGGAGGTATTTCCATATGCTTGCGGCCGAAGATTGGACCTCCCAAAAAGGCTGAGAAAATGGATTGGCAAGTCACAAAGAAGCAAAAAGCTCGAAGAAGCTAATCAAAGGCTGGAAGCCAGAATTGTGAAGGTTTTAACCGAACAAAAGTGAAGAAACTCCAACTCAATATCAAAGGCCAAAGGCCGATTCACTACAGAAGCTGTCCCTCGCCAAAAAGAAATCAAAATGCTCAACTCAGTGAAACCCGAATCAAGTCACGTGCCAGAAAAAGCTACAAGTTAAACCATATAGTGCGAGTCGGTCCCGAGAATGCAGTCCAGGAGCCTGAAAAGGGCTATCTCCCTAAACATCCAAATTAAATTGCATCTCGGCTCGAAGGTACAAGTATCAAGTTACTTCTAAGTATTTACACGGTTTAGTTTGGTAATAAGTAAGTAATGCATGAATTAAGATAAATCTAGTCCCACAGTCTCACTTTCATATTTAAAAGTTTACTTAGATTGTGTTCCGCCCTTAAATAGCATTGTTCGAGACGAACAACTAAAAGTGTGGGGTGATCTGATGGACCATAATTGTATGAATCATAAACACAGTTAAACCCACAAAATTAGACTCTTTGTCTATTTAACTTTTGCTTGTTAGTCCCCTTATTTATCTACAGGGTATTTTGAAGTCTAGAGAGAAAACAAGCTAAGGAGTTCTTAAAGGCAAAAATGGATTACAAGACACTCCAGGCCACAATCATATTCCGACTGTACAACTTTCATAAACCTGACATGGAATCACTCAAAACAAGTCCAACCGAAGGGCAACCAGAGTCAGACCGGAGCTGAAAGGACCGATGGCTTTTGTGAAAGATCACAAAACACACACTCAACCACTCCCTCCACCTCATGACCGGCGGCTAAAGCCACAAGCCTCTCCTCCATAGCCATGTGGCCGGCGGCTAGAGGAGGTGATGACTCACTCCGATGGCTTTTCTTCCCCCCTCTTATCTTGTGCCAAATGTCTTCATCTCCTTGCTCCATCAAGCCTATAAATAGAGCTCCCTTCCCTTTGTAAAATAATCACAAACACATCTCATATCAAAACATCATCCATCACAAAGCTCTAGCTTCTCTCTAGATTTTGGGCACAATCATGTAAGCACTTTACTTTGGAATCGAAGCTTGATCTTTAGCACTCTTAACGGTTCTTGTAAGTACTCTCTTCTTTACTTTACTGTCTTTTCAATTCAACAACTTTACTTTCCTGTCTTTACTTTCGAAAACTTTACTTTACTGTCTTTCAAAAACCTTTACTTTTCAACGCACTTAGCTATGATGTCCTATTCCATGAATATTTGTAGCTAAACCCTTCATTCGGTTGAAGGGGTGTGCTTGTATCATACAATGTTTTAGGCCATACTCTTAGTGCCTCTATGTGTTCAAAACTTGTTCTATGTGCCACATATTAGGTTAGAACTTCCAAGGTTGAGTGGATACTTTAACGGGCAAAGCTCTTCCGTGGGGTTCGTGAACATACTCGGGTAAGTGGATGCTTTAACGGGCAAAGCTTATCTGAGGAGTTCGACCTCTTTCAAAAACCATTTGGTTGATCGTAACTGAAGATCAAATGGATGCACATAAGGCTAAGATACTTTGAAAGGAGGAATGAGTCTAAATAGAACAAGTGTTCTAAATGATGTGGCAAGTCATATGCTAGAAATAGCCTTGATTCATCTTTGAACACATAGTATGATCATTAGAGGTCGATGATAAACAGACTATAATACAAGGCCCCCTAAAACCGAATACTTTCGTTTAATTGTAATATCAACTGTTACTTTACTTTCAGTACCATATTAACTTTTTATTTTCTGTCAAGACTCGTCCATCAAGCACTTTACTTTTCAGTACTAAAACCAAAACCAACCCCCCAACTGCTTAATTTAACTCCCCCTGTTAGAAAGAACAACTATCACCTAATTCCCTTGGGTTCGACCCGTACTTACCACTGACTACCAAAAATAGTTAAGTCGCGAGTATCGGAGATATAAATTTATTTTTGCACAGAGAACATCGCACCTTAACGACATTGCGGTGGGCTCCGTCAGTAGGGTTTATAGCAACGACAAAGAGAATATAAGATGGATAGAAGTAGGATGGTTAATCCTAATGTCTCCCTTTGATATTCACTTCTCATGTGTTGGATGATGGTTGATGACCTTGATTTGATCTCTTCTTCTGGAAATTTTTCCCAAAGATGCCAGCTCTCTAGGTTAAATATGCCCCTTTCTATTTATAGCCTCGGGTAAAATTCGGCACTGTAGCATGTCCAGTCGGTCGACTGGTGTAGGCTTGCATCCCAGTCGGTCGACTGGTGTAGGCTTAAATGTAGTCTGTTCTGTGGCGATCATCCAGTCAATTGATTGGATAGGGCAGTCGAACAACTCTATACCAGGAGATTGTGAGCCTTCTGAGGCTTCTATCCAGTCGACCGACTAGCGGTTCCAGTCGACCAACTCGAGGTCGAACAAAGTTGAGCATTCTGAAGCTTCTATCTAGTCGACCGACTGGTGGTTCCGGTCGACCGACTCGAGGGGTCTGATTACTCCCTGTCCCGACTGATCATCCAGTCGACCGACTGGTGCTGGGGAGATATTAAGTCGACCTACTGGGGACCCTTTTTGCCCATACTTTGCTCTCTTATTCGGTTTTCCTGAGTTTTCATATTTGTGCGTTGACACCGAGACGATCTTGTTTCCTACCTGAAATGTAGGGAAAGAGGTCAACTGACATCAAAAAAATGTCGAAAATGACCCAAAGCTATAGTGAAATATGGCTATTAATCAGTCAAAAACTTGACTGATCAAAGGCCAAGTCTGCTATTCAGAAGTTAGAGGGTCTTCTCATTACTGAGTTTGAGATGAAGGATTTGGGTGCTGCTCAGAAAATATTGGGTGTGGAAATTAAAGGGAGAGAAGTCAGAAGAAGCTTTTCTTGTTAGAGAAGAGTTATATTGAGAAGATATTATCCAGGTTTTGAATGTCTTCAGCTAAACCTATAGATACACCCAGTTAGGGATGCACATCCGGTCCGGACCGGACCGAACCGGACCAAACCAGACCAAATTTTACTAGTCGGTCTGGACCGATGGATCGAAATTTTTAAAAAGTATGGACCGAGGACCTGACCGAGACCAAAATTTTGTGAAAACTTGAACCGAATTGGACCGAATACCTTTAATTTTACGGTCCAGACCGAACCCGGACCGGACCGGACCGATGGACTAAAATTTCCGAAAAGTGTGGACCGAGGACCGGACCGACCCATAAAATTCGGTCGGTTTCGGTTCGGTTTTTCGGTTCGGTCCAAAAGTGTGCATCCCTACACCTAGTGCTGCTAATCTTCATCTGTCTTCAGTGTTTGCAGCTCATTCTGAAGCTGAGAAGGAGTATATGTCTCGAGTTCCATATTCTAATGCAGTAGGAAGTCTGATGTATGCCATGGTCTGCACTAGACCTGATATTGCCCATGCTATTAGTGTTGTCAGCAGATTTATGGGGCAACCTAGGAAGGAACATTGGCAAGCGGTGAAGAGGATTTTCAGATACCTGAGAGGTACATCAGATGTGGGTCTCATTTATGGGAGTGATTACAGTGTTTGGTGACTGGTTACACATATTCTGATTCCATTGGAGATGTTGACAGTAAAGATCCATGACTGGTTACATATTTACTCTTGGTGGTTCTGTTCTTAGTTGGAAGGCAACTTTACAGCCCATGGTTACTTTGTCTACTACTGAAGCAGAGTACATGGCGTTGACAAAAGCTGCTAAAGAGGGGATATAGTTAAAGGGATTAGTTAGTGATCTTGGTCTACATCATCTTCAAGCTATTGTATATTGTGACAGTTTGAGTGCAATATGCTTAGCCAAGGATCAAGTCCATCATGAGCGGACTAAACACATAGAGGTGAGGTATCATTTCCTACGCAGTGAGAAGAGGATTAAGGTGTTGAAAGTAGGCACTACTGATATTTCTGCTGATATGTCCACCAAGCCGGTTCCACATGGCAAGTTCAAACAATGTTTGGACTTGCTCAATGTTTTAAGTTGTTGAAGGCTCTTAGGGGCATCTAGGGTAGGAAGAGGATCTGAGTATTTCTGGCGCATTAAGGTGCATCTGGTGTCCAGAGATTCAAGTCAAGGTGGAGATTGGGCTGCCTTGAATATGAGGTGGCCTTTGGCACACTAATTGACTAGGGTTAAGGTTTTTCTGTAATAGCTATATAAACCCTACTAGTTAAGCTGTAAACACATACTCCCAAATTTGAATACAAGCTGCCTCTTCTTGTTCGTAGACGTAGCCAACACACTGTTGATGAATCACGTTAAATTTCTGTGTCGTTCTTATTTTCTAATTCTTTTTGCCGAATCACTTCTATCATAACACAAACCTTCAAAAATAATATTGAAACATGCAATGTAAGGGTTTAGATATGTTAGGTTTAGATCCGAGTTCAGGGTTTGCACGTCCTGGACATCATTTCTAATCGACATTCAATGAAGCTTTCCTAATTAATCTATTCACGTGGCAGCCGTGGAAACAAACAACTTGTTAACGAGTCATGTTGGTCAACTCGGCATGATTGTGTGAGGGCATATGCAGCGGTTTCTCGATAGGATTTCAATACGTTTGACCTCGATTTGTTGTGCAGTCATGAAGTTCTTGATGAGCTCGCGTACTGAAGGAAGATTCCTTTCGAGGACGTCCGTGCAGAAGTGCTCCTCGAGGATGGCTGGGGGAACGTTCTTCGCGAGTTGGGAGAGAGTTGCCGCGACTCAATCGGCGAGGGAGAGTGATGGATATTTAATTTAGCCCAACTCACAAGCCCAATAAACAAAACCTTAAGTCCAATATCAAAAACCCTAATGGACAAGTATTTTAAACCGTTAGATCAGATCCAGATCAAATCTAACGGTACAGATTAATTTCCAACAGATATATATCTAAAAATCTGAAAAAAACTCAAAAATCTGATCTAAAGGTATAAAATAATTACCAACGGGAATATGAACGCTGTAGATTTTCACACACAAATGAATCCGATTAGAATCTCTATTGGTCAAAAATAATTTATAATGACCGGTAAGACCGGGTCAAACCCAAGGGAGCAAGCCAAGCACATGCACTATTTAAGACCGTGTTTCCGTTTGGCTATTCTAACCAAAAATGTATAAGAGCTTGTATATTTTAAATCCTATGTGGCGAGTAATTAAGGATAAAAGATAGATAGGAGGTGTTTCGAGGGGTACTCCTCTCCTTGGCAATTTTCCAATGATCACATACATGATATTCAAACATTTCATGGTAGTCAAATAGTTTAGAACCTTCTTACCTCGAACCTCACTCAATCGAGGATATCGGTTCATTCTATTGCAATATCGTCCTATGGGTGAGAGATAAATGCAATGAACATGCACACTATTTCACTTCCTACCCATGCATTGTAGAAAACCTAGCTTAGACTAAGATAGAATAATGTTCATGTGAATCTAATCTTAGCCAAATTCTCTTATAGCTCAAACCTCACTCTATCGAGGTAATTGGTTCATTCTATAGCACTATTATTCTTAAAATGTCTTCCTAAGGTAATAAATACTATGAACTGAGGGACTAGTTAACAACAAATGCATACATTAGATAGGATCACATTCTCTATCATCCAAACTATTCCTAAGGTCGTTAGATCCTTAGGTCTAGTTTTAAGATTCAACATGTTACTTAGGCATTTTATCAAACACTTAGTAGCATGTCATATATGAACTGCAAAGAGAACATGAATTTGACACCATTAGATGGGATTAATTGATGATTCGCTGAATGACTAACTCCAATGAATTAAACATTCAATCCTTAGTTAAGCATCCATATCCTAAGGTTCATTTGCATGATTTAAGATATAGATCATTTTCTCCATCCTATAACTATTCCCTAGGGTTTCCAAGTCCTAGGTCTAAGTTTTAGTCTAAGGTGTCACTTAGGCATTTTATCAAACACCTAGAGTGCATAACATTCATAACACAAGAGAAAAATGAAATCAATAATCATCCATATGAATATCAATGTATATTTGTGATGAAAGAGTACCAAAGAGAGTCATAAGACCCTCAAAACACAAGGACTACTCTCACATCATCATGTTACATGTGTTCATTACAAATCAACAAAGGGGGAGAAAAGATGAGTAGAGAAAACCCAAGTGGTAGATGGTGAGCAAGCTCTAGAATCCTTCCGTGGTCTTCTCCCTTCTCCCCAAGCAAACCTTTGATGATGGTTGTCCTTCCTTAGCCTTCTTCTCACACTATTTCTCTCTAAAAACCCCCCCACCCCTAGGTCAAAAATCTCTCTTTCTAATTATAGGCTCGGGCTGAAAAATATGGTTCAGGAGTGTTGCTCGGGCGAGTACCAACTACCCTCGGGCGTACTCGGGCGAGTACGAGCTTCCGAAACATGTGTGGCTTTTGCTGAGATGCGTACTCAGGCGAGTACTGTGGTAAGTGAACTCGCAGGCAGACTCGTACGCGTGCGAGTACTGCTATCCGAGGGTGCATGGTGCAGGGAAAGCTGGTACTCGGGCAGGTAAGGCGTCGTACTCGAGCGAGTACCGTGCTCAGAGGCAAATGATGTCTTTTAGGAAGTCGGTACTCTGGTGGGTAGGCGTGCGTGCTCGGGCGATTACGACTTCTGGTGGCTTTTCCAAGGTCTAAATGTTCGAATTTTGTCTTGGCGTTAACTAGAGAGTTGTAGCTCTGTGTGTTAGCTTTCCAACAAGCTCTAGATGGACACATTTGGATACCATCACTACTACAGGAGAGTCAATATGCATCGGTTCAAAAATTGTATTATGCATCGGTTCGGTTAATATGCATCGGTTTTAGGGGAAACCGATGCATAAGGTTTACAATATGCAACGGTTTTAAGGGAACCGATGCATATTGTTTACCTTATGCATCGGTTCGGTTAGAACCGTTGCATATTGTGAATCTTATGCAATGGTTTTAACAGAACCGATGCATAAGATCAATTAAAACTTAGGTTTTTTCGACTGAGCTGCTCAATTCCCTTCGTCTCACTTCCTTTGAATTCGCACCTGTGAACTTCGACGACTCCGATTCCGACGCTGCTCGATTCCATTCGCACGACGCTGCTCGATTTTGCTTCGACGACGCCTTCATTCCATTGGTTGTGACGCTTGATTCCATTCCGACGACGCCTTCTTCGCTTTTCCATTGTGACTGAGCTACTCGATTCCATTCCTACCGCCACTCCTTCTTCTGCAAATCCCAGGTATGATATTTAGGGTGTTGAATTTGTGTGTGTTTAGGGTTGAATTTATGGTACAAATCCCAGGTACAAATCCCAGCGACTGAGCTGCTCTATTTGTTCAATTTGTGTGTGTTTAGGGTTAATGGTGACATGTAATCCGATTTAGGGGTGTTGTCTAGGCTTGTTGAATCCATTTTTTGGGCTATGATTTAGTATGTAATAATGGATGAAATGATGTTTAGTCCGTCTACTAGATTCTTATTAATGAATTTTGTGCTTCATTTCTAACTTGTGTTCGTTAACTACCTGTAGTCATTGTTAATCGATTTGCAAGAGAAAGCTTCTCCTCTCCATCTAATTGTAGTCCTCTTCGGGAGCTTTTATTTCAAGGTAAACATCACGATTAAACTAATTCACTACTTATGTTTCCATTCATTTTTCTTTGTTTACTAATTTGTTCTCGTTGTATGTAGCTCTAGTCCGTACTTGTTGCACACTGGCTACCATTAAGATTCTTCTTCGCGAGATTTTATTATAAGGTAAATCCCAAGTTTATGTAACTCGTTTACTACATTTTAATTGTTGAAGTGCTTGTAATTCACTCAACTGTAATTGTGAGTTCATGTAAATTAGTATTATGTAACTAATAATATGTACACGTTTCATGTAGTGGATTTATAATGAATTGAGAGTGGGTGTCCGGTAATAGGTTGAGTGATGAGTACGAGAAAGGGATTATGGATTTCTGTGCGTTTGCGTCGGCATATGCGTCTGGAAACAACATTGAACGTGTCTTTTGTCCGTGTATGAGTTGTTGGAATTACAAATTGGTCAAACCGAAGAAGTTACGTAAACACCTTTTGTTAAAGGGGATTAACCCACAGTATTCGGTGTGGTATTTGCATGGGAGGGTGAACAACAAAACTTTGAGCCTTCGCCCGTAGAAAGCTTGCCGGAGGATAATGATGATTGGGAAGAGGATAATCTAATTGAGATGGTTAACAACGTCGCTAATGACTTTGTTGATACGCCACATATTTTGGAGTCGTTGAGGAATGATTCCGAATTACCACTCTATGAAGAGTGTTCCAAATATACAAGGCTATCGGCAACGTTGAAGTTGTTCAATCTCAAAGCAAAAAATGGATGGAGCAACAAGAGTTTTACCGAATTATTAGCGCTGGTGAAAGACATGCTTCCCGAGGGGAACACCCTACCTAACCGTACTTACGAGGCTAAGAAGGTTATGTGTCCCATGGGCCTTGAGTACAAGAAAATACATGCATGTCCCAATGATTGTATCTTGTATCGAAATGCCTACAGTGATTTGAAAGAATGTCCAGTGTGCAAGGCTTCTCGCTACAAGTTAAACAAAGAACCGAAAGGTAAATCTAAAGGCACTCCTTCGAAAGTACTATGGTTTCTTCCACTGATCCCCAGGTTTCAGAGATTATTTGCTGACACGAAAGATTCCAATAATATGCGTTGGCATGCTGAGAAACGTGTTGTTGATACGAAAATGCGTCATCCTGCCGATTCACTGCAATGGGCTAAAGTAGACAATACATTCCCAGTGTTTGGAGCAAAGTCTAGAAATTTACGGCTTGGCCTTTCTACTGATGAGGTGAATCCACATTGCAATCTCAGTAGTCAGCATAGTACATGGCCTGTGATTTTGGTTATCTACAACCTACCTCCCAAGTTAACTATGAAGCGTAGATATATGATACTTTCTTTGTTGATATCGGGTCCTCGGCAACCTGGAAATGATATTGATGTATACTTGGCTCCTCTGATAGATGATTTCAAGCTTTTATGGGACAAAGGAGTACGCACATATGACGCATCGAGGCAAGAACATTTCAATATGCGTGCTGTGCTGATGTGTACGATCAATGACTTCCCAGCTTATGGCAACTTGTCCGGATATACCATTAAAGGGTACAAAGCTTGTCCTGTATGCGGGGAAGGGACACATGCACGCCATTTAAGCAATTGTCGAAAAATGGTTTATATGGGACATCGACGTTTCTTACCGAGACATCATCCTTACAGGCGAAAGAAAGCTGCCTTCAATGGTGAGACTGAGCACGGAATCGAACCGCTACCGGCTTCTGGCGCTGAAATACTTCAAAAAATACAGAATATTACAAATCAATTCGGGAAACCATATTCGCGCACCGAAAGTGCTCCATGGAAGAAGCGGTCGATTTTTTTTGATCTCCCTTATTGGCATTCTCTTGACATCAGACAATGTATTGATGTGATGCATGTTGAAAAGAATATATGTGAAAGTCTGCTTGGTACTTTATTAAACATTCCTGGAAAGACAAAAGATGGAGTTAAAGCAAGACTTGATATGTTGGAGATGAATATTCGTACCAAATTAGCACCTGAATCTCGAGGGCAGCGTACATATTTACCGCCTTCGTGCACCACACTCTCTAGGAGCGGGAAAACTAGTTTGTGCGGATGTCTGAAGGGAGTTAAAGTTCCATATGGGTTCTCTTCAAATATTGCCAGCATGGTTTCAATGAAAGATCTGCGGTTGAATGGCTTAAAATCTCATGACTGTCATACATTGATGCAACAACTCCTGCCTATTGCAATCAGAGGTATAATGTCTCCCAAAGTAAGGACGGCCATACAAAGACTTTGCGTCATTTTTAGCTCTTTATGTGCTAAGGTTATTGATACATCAGAGCTTGATGGACTTCAAGAGCAGATAGTTGTTACACTTTGCCAACTAGAGATGTTTTTCCCTCCTAGCTTTTTCGATATAATGGTGCATCTTACTGTTCATTTGGTTCGTGAGGTTTGAATTCTTTGACCAGTTCATATGAGATGGATGTATCCTTTTGAGAGGTATATGAAGTTTCTTAAGAGCTATGTGAGGAATAGACAAAGTCCCGAAGGATGTATAGTGCAAGGATACATAGCTGAAGAAGCTGTTGAATTTTGCACTAACTTTCTCGGAAATACATCTGCGGTTGGGGTTCCAAGGCCACGTCATTTTGATCGATTCTTGGGAAAAGGCACAAGTGGACATCAAATGATGCCTAAGTCATTTGATGAGTTAACGAAAGCTCATTTCTATGTACTGCAACATATACCTAAAATATCACCTTTTATCGAGGATCACATGAACATACTGAGGAGTACATACCGAGGCAAATCTGAGCAGTGGTTGCAAAAAGAACAAAGTCGATCATTTTGTGAATGGCTAAGGAGTAATGAGGTTTTAAATAATCAGACCAACTCGGAAGAAGAATCTGATGACGTGGTGAAGTGGCTTATGGCAAGCCCAAGAACTATTGTACAAACGTGGAAAGCTTATGATATTAACGGATTTTGTTTTCAAACAAAAGATCAAGATGAGAACACCGTTGTGCAAAATAGTGGTGTCACACTTGTTGCCGAAACCACTCATGTTTCTAGCGCAAGAGATCGGAATCCAATATCTGTGCCTGTGAATTACTTTGGGATTATCCAAGAAATATGGGAGTTGGATTACGTAAACTTTCGAGTACCCGTTTTTAAATGTAAATGGGTTAACAATTCGGCGGTTCATATAGATGAATTTGGAATGACATTTGTCGATTTTCGAAGAGAGAGATCTAAGGATGAGCCATTCATTATGGCCGAACAAGCAAGACAAGTGTTTTACGTCAAAGACCCTTCGAACAACAATCATTATGTTGTGATAAATGGAAAACAACAGTTAATCAGTGGTACATCTGAAGAGATGAATGTGGATTGCCTACCAGTTTGTACGACAGTTCCAGTACACAACGACGACAGCGAAGTTGATGATGAAATACAATTGCGAGAAGATCACGGCGAAGGAATTTGGATTGATAAAGAAACTTAATTTGTGCGTATAAATCTCTACTTATTTATAAAGAAACTTAATCTGTGCGTTTAAATCTATACTTAATTTGTGCATTTAATATGGATTGATAAAGAAACTTAATTTGTGTGTATGTTGTTTATGCTAGTTATTTCGTTATCACACGTCATTTTATTTGTTTAATTATCGTCTTCATTTATGTATTCATATATTTAATGTGTTTAATTTGACATTTTAATGTGACTCTTTTACAGGATCATGGCTAGCAGCAGCAGCAGCAGCGGTGAGGATGATTTTTGTGTCTCTGCCCGCACACCGAGCCACAAGAAAGGTCCTGTATACATGGAGAAGTTGATTAAGCAACACACGAAGGCCGGTACCAAGCTTACGGTCACCTTCGATAGTAAGGGGAATCCCAAAGGACAGAATGGAACCAATTGGAGGAGCTTCTTGGGTATGGTGGCTCGTTCTCGAATTCCTATCACCTTTAACGATTGGAGGAAGGTTCCTGACCATTATAAGCTCACTTTGTGGAGAGATGCAACTGTAAGTTTTTCTTTAATTGACACTTATATTTGTCAGCGAAGTTGATTTTATTTTTATTAATTATAACTTGTTATATGTCACTTTAGGTAATTTTTGATGGATGCGAGCCGCATAAAAAGCATGAGATGAAGGTTGCTGGTAGCATATGGAAGAATTTCAAGTCAAGACTGGCAAAAGAGTACATCCACGGTGCCAAGGCAAATGAAGATCCTATGGGTGAGTATAAGTATCTTCACAAAGATACTTGGAGGATATTTAAGGAGCAGAGGCTCTCTGAAAATGCTATGAAGTTAAGAGAGACTAACAAAGAGCTTGTGAAGAAGAATGTGTATGCACACATACTTGGTCGAGGAGGCTACAGAAAACTTGAAGAAAAATTGACAACTGAGAAGATTGCCGAGTTATTTGCGCAGGGCGCAATTGAAGAGGTGCAATCTTCTGTCACTATAGAGAGACATGAGCTGTGGAAGAGGGGACGGATGAAGAAAAATGACGAGTACGTCACCGAGGCATCCCAGCGAGTAGCAACAAAGATCATAAGTTAATTTTTATGTCAATTTCAATAGTTAATATAATACACTAAATTTTGGTATGCAATGATTGTTTTATATAGGATGAGTTAGTGGAGAGCTCCTCTCAAGGACAGTTCTCGTCTCGTAGTCGACGACATGACATACTGACTGAGGCGATTGGGACGCCGGAGCCCAAAGGACGCACCCGAGGAGTCGGGTCACACATTCCGTGGAGGGTTGGGTTACCAATCTCCACCTCCTCGGGTGGCATGCCCAGTTCAAGTAATATTATTCGAAGAGATGCGTCCGACCACTGCAGCCATCATTGTCCCATTGATTCAGACCCGTGGAAGAACATACCAGAGGTTCAAGTTACAATTATGAAATTTATTATTTATATAGGTTAAATATATGTAATACTTTTTGTGTATGTTTACAAATTTTTTACAAATTATTACTGCTACTAACAGGGTGGCCTGAAGAGCCTATTGTACATTGAGGGGCAACTTGAAGGTGACAAACAGCTTGTGGCTCTCAGTCGATGCGTAAATGGCCGGTTTGTTAGATTTCGAGCAATACCCGAAGATAACGTGAAGGTGAAGGTCGATAAAGCACTTTTACGAGGTCGAGGTGCAGCCTTGCCAACAGCCCATCCAAAGCTCTTGAATGTTCAGCAAGCAGTTAACCATCACGTGGCTTGGTCGAAAGACTTAGTCGTTGTCGATAAAAGGGTGAGATCATCGAAGATTATAACTTCATTTGCTTCATTGTGTTATATTACAAATAAAAAAAGATATTTAAGCTTCACGGAAATATAACATGCAGGCATATGACATACACTTATACGAGTCTATGCCACTTACTGGCGATGATTTCGTAGATGAGATGTCCGTGGACTGTAGACTTCTACATGAGGTGTGGAAGGCTTTGGGTAGAGGCACGATTGAAGTACATGCCAAAGCTGAGGTCTTCGGTGACGACTACGATATCTACGTCTGTGACGAGGAAGTTCAGGACCTATTAAAGTTTAAAGCGTTGGG
Organism: Rhodiola kirilowii; assembly: GCA_033675215.1. NCBI lineage: Eukaryota > Viridiplantae > Streptophyta > Magnoliopsida > Saxifragales > Crassulaceae > Rhodiola > Rhodiola kirilowii. The sequence continues at coordinate 45,007,297 of CM066199.1, forward strand.
GAACGCAGCATCTGAGTTGTATATATGGTAATATTTATATGTTTAATCAATTTTTTGCAATTAGTCTAACTAACACAAGTTTTTACTTTGTAGTCATTTACACGATCAGATGGTTCGTTCGGAGATCAAGTTTGGTTTTTTTATTCCGTCATTGATGACCCCAACCATAGAGAAAAACAAGAGATTGGCGACGTTCGTAGGAAGATTGAGTATGCCAGATAAAGACCAACTTTTTTGCTACTTTCTCCCTTATGTTGATCACATTGAGTGAGTTCATCACTTACTTTATAAGTTGTTAACTTTTTTCTAAACATATTTGTTTTTAAGTTAGTGTGTTTTTTTAGGTGGCATTGGATGTTATGCGTCATTTTTCCGAGACAACATAAGGTTCTTTGGCTTGATTCATCTACAGAAGAGAAGGATATACGCGCTGATGCAAAAGAGTTGGTGGACATGTAAGTTTGGAAATTACTTTTATCTTATAACTTGTATTGAAAGTCACTAATAATTACCTTATTGTGTATGTTTCAGGGGCTTAGATCGATACTACCAAGGATGTGTACCGAGGAGTACACGTAAAGTAGAGTGGACGAAAGTTTTGGTATTCACAAATTACACATCTTTATTAAATATTTCATACATTTATTAAGTATGTTAATTGCTATTCTTGATATTGTGTAGTGTCCAAGACAACCACCTAGCTATTTTTGTGGTTATTATGTCCTTCACTTTATTAGGGACATTATAGTATATGTACGGGCTAATAATGGTGCGGAGGTTGAAGACATTAGCCAAGTGAGCTTTTTATATATAACCGATGCATATGTTATTCATTTAACTATTTAATTGTTGATTGTTGATTTACTTCTCTTGTTTTAACTCTTTAAGTGTTGATTTAGCTTTTTACACGTTAATCATTGATTAGACGTAACTCTTTAATTATTAACTTAGTTCTCTTATTTTTTGTAGTACTGTTTCCCTAATGGAGCGGAGTAATACGAAGTCGACAAGATTCTTGAAGTTCGGGATGAAATCGCCGGCTACCTACGTGACTACATGACCACTCATTTCGCGGTATAGGACATTAACTTGGACAACATTTGTTATGTATGATTTGAATGTAGTATTTGAACCAAAGAGACAAAAATATGTGTATATCATATATGAATGATATTGTATTGAAATTCAGTGAAATGATGTTTAGCATGTAAGCTGTATTGTATTTGAAAGTTGGAACAGCAGGGTTTATTATTGATAATGTGTTTCAGGTGGATTTGAGCTTTTTGTAAAGCCAAATCTGCCATTTTTTTTAACATTATGCATCGGTTTTCAAAGAAACCGTTGCATAATGTATAGACGCGTTTGAACATTATGCATCGGTTTAAGGAAAAACCGATGCATAATGTCTGGATCTTATGCATCGGTTTCACCGGAAAACCGTTGCATAATGTCCATACATTATGCATCGGTTCAAGTAAAAACCGTTGCATAATGTCTGGACATTATGCTACGCTTCATTATGCATCGGATCCAAAACCGACGCATAATAGTAGTTCTGTAGTGGTGCATATACGCTCTGGGCATGCAATATAAGTTTTAAAGGTCATTTTGCACTATTTTGACCCGAAACGTTGGTTTTTTCATGCAATCTTGATATTGAGGTCTTGAATTCAATGGGGTATCATTTTTTACCTAAAATATGAAAGGCAATGGTCAAATGACATCAAATAAAGTCGAAAATGACTCAAAGCTATAGTGAAAAATGGCTATTAATGAGTCGAAAACTCGACTCATCAGAATACTTCAAAAAAAGTTTCAAAAAATCCGAAAAAAAATTTAAAAAATAAATTTAAAATCTACATATAATTCCCTATAAATATAACATTCATTTCAACAACAATTCACACCAAAGTTGCTTACAACAATATTTCTTTTTCATTCCTCTCATAATCTTTCTCATATTTTCTATTTATTTTTAATCTGATTTATTTTGAAACATGTCTAGCAATTGGTCTATGTTCGAAGATGTGCAACTCTGCATATCTTATTGTCGTCAATCAGTTGATCCAATTTCCGGCAACAAACAAAAAGTTAATAAGTTGTGGGAAAAAGTTCACACCGATTTTCAAGCAAATTGGGTCATAGGAGCGGATGAAATAATTACAATTGATGCTACGTCTCAAACTGCTCTTCAATCACGTTTTGCTAAGCTGAAGCCGAATTTGGTTCTTCGGAGCTCTTGTATTTCGTATGCTAGAAGAAATCCAGAATCGGGATGCAATTTGCAAGATGAGGTAAATTACTCGTGTAAATTGTTAAATACAATTTTTATATTATAATATATTGATTATGATTTTAAAGTTTGAATATTTAATTGATTGATAAGGAAAGCACAAGTACTATATGTCACCAAAAAGAAGAAAACATTCATACATTTTGATTGTTGGGAACAAGTCAAAAATCATCAAACATTTGCAATTACCGAAGCAAATACTCCCCCTTCTTACACATATCAAGCAAGTCCGGTACTCGAAGAAGTGCAAACACATGAAGTACCTCCAAGTCCGGCCTTTAAATTACCCGGATTTTCTACACCCGAAAGCAACCCTGGAAGTTCCTCAAGTCCGATTAGGCCGCCATGGAAGCTAAGAAAATAGGTAAGAAAGTCGCAAATCCTTTCACCAATGAGGCTTTGTTAACCATTGCAGAAACTCAAAAGAAATTTCTGGATTTGAACCAAAAGCAAATGGAGAATGACTGGAAATTGCAACAACAAGCTTTAACCTTGCAAAAACGGAGGAGGCAATATAGACGTGATGACTCCAAAGTCCAAAAGATATTTCTTAAAGAGGAAGGCAGTCATCCTGCGAGAGTATGAGGAAGACGAAGCTAGCAATGACCGAGATGCTTCCAAAGATTATTCAGACTGTTACCGTCCAACATTTTAGTTCGTGTATTTTTAATTTCTTAAATGTTATTTCCATTCTGTTATGTACTTTTCATTAATGTCAGTTCAATTCCTTTTAAATTTATGTAATGACAAGAGTTTTCAATTATGCACCAATTGAAAATACGCCAAACGTAAATAGAAATATAACACACAAATTCAAATGCAGAACACAAATTCAAATACAACACACAAATTCAAATGCAACACAACTTAAACAATTAGCCGGTTTCCATAAACCTATTATGTTTCACCAGATCATTTTGCAACTCTGTGTGGAGATATGCAGAATGAAGAGTTGTCAAGCGATTACCAAATGCTTCTTACTGTTGAGCTCTTCCGACTGGATCATGAAGATATCGATTACCATTCTGATCTGTCGGACCATCATATACCGTGAAAGCACTCAGAGGATTATGTGGATCTTCCTCTTCAACTTCCATAAACTCGTCGTCTATAAATTTTTCCACAACAATCATGTTATGCATTATGATGCAAGCCAACATAATTGTTTTCAAAACACTTTTTCTATGACACATACCTGCATGACGGATTATCGCCCAACGGGATTGCAAGATCCCAAAGCACCTCTCGACATCTTTGCGGTACGACTCTTGTTTCTTTGCAAAGAAATTCTCAGGATCACCTTGTGGATTCGGAATTGTTTTCACAAAGGAGGAGTACCTTGGATAAATCCCAACAGCTTAATAATTATCGGCGTCGTATGTGTTCCCTTTAACTTTGTATGTCACCTGAGGGCAGATACCAGCGAGGAGCGGATCAAAAATGTCTGATTGATATAAGACATTGATATCGTTTTGTGCTTCGGGTACACCAATGAAAATATGACATATCCATGTGTCGTACGATGCTACTGCCTCTAAAATAATGGGCGGGCGACCTTTACTACATGAATATGCCCCTTGCCAAGATGTTGGGCAGTTTTTCCACTCCCAATGCATACAATCGATGCTTCCAATCGTACCAGGGAATCCTCGTTGCTCAGCCCTTTGTAACAGTCGGCTCAAGTCAGCTGCATTCAGAGAGCGTAGATCACGATCTTTGTAACGTTCAACTACTTGAGCACACTACATCTTCATGCATTATAGGGTGGTTGATTCGCACATCCTTGTGAGCTCGGCACACTGATCAGCACATTACTCGTATGCCAACATTCGTATAGCAGCAGTTATCTTTTGCCCCGAAAGGAGACCAAGTACTCCAGCCGCATCATGATCTCAAAGCTCGGTCTTGATAAGATTAAATAGGTTGCTGCTCATTCGATACCGTCGTCGGAAGTTGATTTTGGAGAAAATGGGACGATCAACGAAGTAGTATTCCAACAGATTCTGCCCCCTTGATCCCCTTTGCCTTTGTCGGTTTGGTTGTCGACGGCGTGACACATCATCTTCATCCCCCACCGTTGCAATAACAACAACATTCATAACAAAAGAGTTAGTCATCTCATTCATTTGTCCCACTCTTTGTCTGGATTGCAAAAAATCTTCATTGAAATTGAAAAAATTCATGATAGAAAAGAGTGACTAACAAGAATATCGAAGAAATTGAGATGAGTGAAGGAAGTGTGTGAGGATGTGTTTCAATGAGAAGAGAAATCTTGTTTTTATAGATATTTAGACTTTATCTTCTTGTACACGTGTCTAGTAATAATTGGACAAAAATCGTATCAAAATCTGACTACATTATTGATCAATAATTCACATAAGAGCATTTCGGAGAGAAAAAAATTTCAAAAAAATAAATTTTTATTCATGAATAGTAATAGGAAGTTCTCTATAGGATGACATTGCTGCACAAAACATACAAAAATGATGTTACTGTTTAATGAATAGTAATAGAAATTGTTACTTGAGAAAGTTCTCAAGGAGATAAAATTCTCCAATGGGTGCGGATGCCCTGAGAGTGACTCCCTCGACGCGCAACCTTCAATTAAAGCTCTTTTTGAGAGGTTGCTTGGGGGTTCACATTTCCACTGCTGCAATATGCTAAGTCAAAACTTAGTCTATTTGTTCGATGTGCATTCATATTTGAACTTGTGACGCAACTAATGAAGTTTTAATATATAAGAGAGTTTTTTTATATATAGTAATGGAAGAGAGTTTGTTTATAGTAATTTGTTAGTTCTTTGTGTTATGAAGTTTGGCAAAATGACTTGTGCAAGCATTGAGACAAGGAGTTTTTCAAGTTTGATGTGGAACTCAGACGTTGAACACAGCTACTACAGATTGAAGCTAAGGAAGTTTTATTCGAGATATTCGAAGCATCTTAGAAAGATCTGTTGCTGCATAGTCGTAGGGAGTATTGATCAGTTGAGTTTTTGACTGATTTATGGTCATTCTTCACTATAGTTTTGGGTCGTTTCCGATATTATTTTAATGTCATTTGACCTCTATCTCTACATTTCAGGTAGAAAACAAGTTCCCCCATGGTCAAGGCCTATATATGATGATTGGTTGAAAAATAGAAGTTTCGGCGGAAAACTAGGAGTTTCGAGGCAAAACCGAGCATATAGACCTTTGCGACTAGTTTTGGACGCCCAGAGCGCATACGGTGTCCGAATTGGTGGATTCAAAGCTTGTTGGAAAGCGAACTCAAAGGGCTACAACTCTTTAGTTGACGCCAAGACCAAATTCAGACGGGAAGACCACCAAAAAAGCCCCAGTCGGTTGAATGAGAAGTCCAGTCGACCGACTCGAATAAACTTCAGGAGCTCATCAAATTTCACCCATCCAGTTGACCGATTGGGTGTCAAGCTTAAGCCAGTCGACCGACTGGATCAAAACACTCAGATTTTGACAGCCGTATCAATAAATAGAAAGAGAGGTTTTTGACCTAAGGGTGGAGGTTTTTGGGGAGAAGAAGATTGGAAAAGAGGCTCATCCAAGGTCATCAATCATCATCCAACCACGGAGAAGTGAAGATCAAAGGGAGATATTAGGATTAACCATCCTACTTCTATCCATCTTTTATTCTCTTTGTTGTTGCTATAAACCCTACTCACACCATGTTGTCTTACATGAGGTGTGAGTAGTGATCTTGTGTTTTGAGGGTCTTATGACTCTCATTGGTACTTTTTTATCACATATATACATTGATATTCATATGGATGATTGTTGGTTTCATTTTCTCTTGTGTTATGAATGATATGCACTCTAGGTGTTTGATAAAATGCCTAAGTGACAACTTGGACTAAAACTTGAACCTAGGACTTGGAAACCCTTGTGGATAGTTCTAGGATGGAGAAAATGATCTATATCTTGAATCTTGTAAGTGAACCTTAGGATATGGATGCTTGACTAAGGATTGAATGTTTAATTCATTGGAGTTAGTCATTAAGCAAATCATCAATTAATCTCATCTAACGGTGTCAATTTCATATTCTCTATGCACTTCATATATGACATGCTACTAAGTGTTTGATAAAATGCCTAAGTAACATGTTGAATCTAGTTCGGATAATAGAGAATGTGGTCCTATCTAGTGTATTACGGATGTAAACACATGCATTTGTTGTTAACTAGTCCCCGAGTTCATAGTATTTATTACCTTAGGAAGACATTTCAAGGATAATAGTGCTATGGAATGAACCAATTGCCTCGATTGAGTGAGGTTCGAGCTATAAGAGAGCTTGGCTAAGACTAGATTCACATGAACATTGGTCTACCTTAGTCTAAGCTAGGTTTTCTACAATGCATGGTAGGAAGTGAACTAGTGCGTATGTTCATTGTATTTATCTCCCACCCATAGGATGATAATGCAATGGAATGAACCGATATCTTTGAATGAGTGAGGTTCGAGTTAAGAAGGTTCTAAACTATTTGACTACCATGAAATGTTTGAATATCGTGTATGTGATCATTGAGAAATTGTCAAGGAGGGGAGTAACCCCCTGAAACACCTCTTACTTATCTTTTATCTCTAATTACTTGCCATATAGGATTTAGAATATAAAAAGTCCTTACACATTTTTGGTTTAGAGTAGCCGAACGAAAACACAGTCTTACATAGTGCATGTGCTTGGCTTGCTCGTTTGGGTTCGACCCGGTCTTACCGGTCAATGTAAATTGTTTTGACCTCTACGACAACCCTCTTCAAAACCGACACGTCGGGAGGGTAAAAATAGACGTTGTCAAATGGTGCCGTTGCCGGGGAGCAACTAGTTAGCACTTCCCTAGATTAGATTGTGTGGAAGTTCCGACTATTCTTGTGAATATTTTTTCTTTTTCTTATATTTGTATATTCTTCTTTTTCTCTCATATCCCTTACTAACTTACTCTATATTGTTTTGCGAGGATGGACCCCTACAACAAATAAGTCTTTTCTAATGGAGACTACTACCAAGAGGAGGTCTCTGAAGAAGAAGAAGACCTTGAATCTAATGCCTCAAGGGAAAAATGGGAACAAGAAATGGAGGATGAATTTTGGAGAATCGCCGCCACCGAAGTTTGGGTATGGAATGGTGAATCTTGTCATGAGGACGAGATGCAATGCGAAAGTGAAGCACCCTTCACTACTAGCACATCTCAAGATCATTCAAATGAGAATACACAAGAGTTCACCATTCCATCAATGCCCCGGCTCTCCGATGAGGAATTCTTCAATGATGATGCCTCTTACATAGAGGAAATACCTTTTGTTGACGAAGAAGACTTCCTCCCTCCCGCTATGAGTGAGCCTAAATGTGAATCCCGACTTCTTGATGATGATGATAAGATTGAGGAAGAGCATATAGAGACAAAAGGATTTGAGGGATACAAAGACTTTGTTGAGGTTTACATGGAAGAAAGTAAAGGACAACCTCGCATAAAAGAAAACAAAAGCTTAATGAGGAATATTGAGGATTGGGCACCCATGGACATCATTGAGAAACTAAAGGAAGGTGTGCCCATCAAATTCGAGACTAGTTATGAAGACTCTTTCTTCACTACTTCGTCTCGAGACAAGTTTGGGAGCTTTGTGCCTAATTTGCAAGATCTTTGGAAGGAAGCTCCCATGACCCCTTAGCTCTAAAGGGATCTTCATACTTGAAGGGGTCAAAATCCCAAAGGAAAGTCCATTGTAGACTTGATGGGAAGAAATTCAAATGGGATTTGAAGGTGGATTGACACGACCAAATCCAAGGCCCCGTGAGAAAGGATCCTAGCAAAGGACTTCTCAACGAGTGATTCTATGGGGCGCTTTGCTACGTCTTTGCCAAGATGGGAAAAACTAGGCCCTCGCGGGAGGTTACCCGGTTTGTAAGTTGTTCATTCTTGTTCTTTATGTTTAAATGTTTGGCATGATTTTGAGTGGCTTAGGCTCTAAATATGGAATGTGAAATGTATGATTAGTGGGTCAAATTTTAAGTGTGGAGTGAGGTCTACTCACTCCAATTCCACTTCACATTGCCAAGCCCCTCCACTTTTCCCTTGATTTATCAATGTATGATGATGTCGCCCCTTAGTGTTCATGTGCCTTCTTGGAGTTGACTAGAGTTGAAATATTTTGTTATATCATGTTATGACTCTAGTTTCACATTTGGGGCACTTAGGAACCCTTGTGCATATTTTGGAGGGTGTGGATCAACTTCCTTGTTTGAATTTTATGAAAGTTATGCCATGATGTTATTATGCGACTTGTGATGCTACGTTGCTCATACTTGTGTTTTGCATGACCTTGTATGTCACTTGTTGTTTTTGACCTATCATGTGTTCTTGTTATCAAGGAAGTTATTTGCATCATGTTCGATCACATTTAGCACAATGACGTCTTTTCTATCGGTGGGGCACATCTACAAACGAGGGGAGTTTCTATGCGCTTTTATCTCATTATTCTTTATAGTTTGCGCTTAGGGACTAAGCTACATTTTAAGTGTGGAGTGGGTAGTCCCATAGTTCGCTATTTTCATGCCACACGTACCATGTTTGAATGAGCACTTGCATTCATGTATTCTATCCCTAACATGAGAGTGTTTTTAACCACATAAGCTTGTGACTATCGATTCTAAATCTCTATAAATCACATCTAGCCTACTTTTCACATTTATTGGATCTTGAACCTAGAATCGACCTAGTCCCTTGAATGTGCATTCTTGTGAATCAATATCATTGCGATCTCTTGTCTATCTAATTTTCTAAGTATTTTCGTTGAAATACCTTAGATTAAGTTTTAGCAAGCACTTTTAAAATTTCATGAAAAACTTAGACCTCTTGTATGCTCCTTGGTGACTTGAGTTCTTTTAACTTAGTGCCTTACTTATGATTGTTTCCCGCGCATTCCATACATTCCTTGAACATATTGTCAAGTTTTAAGTGTGGAGTCAAAAAACAAAAGAGGGCGAAAAATAGGCCCCAACAAAAAAATGCTTCATTTTCATGGTCAAAAGAGGGCAAAGCTTCGACAAAAACTTTCTCGAGTACTAGAGAAGTTTTGATCTTAGACATACAAATATCGGGGGTTAGGAAGAAAAGTTCCCCCTCGAAAGAATTTGTAGGCCAAAGGCCATTTGAAAAGAAAAAAAAGAAAAGAAAATAAGCACTTAAAACTTGACTCTATGTTCTTCCATCATTTTTCATTTGTGCGGATTCATTCATTTGCATTGTGTGCTAGTTGGAAAAACTCTTGGATGATCCATGTGCTCGCACGGGAGCTATCATTTGGTCTATGCTTGTTTATTAAGAACTCTAGTGTCGAACTCCTCTTTCCTTAAAGATTATGGCTTAAGCGCCTAAAACTTGAGAATGAGTTCCTTGTCGCAAACCCATGGACTAGCCCTAGCTAGCATAGGTGAGCGATTGACACTCTTTTGTGCAAAACTATTAACTTTGCTTCTATTGTATTGCCTTGAAAATGAGTAGATCTTTGGATGAGACTTTTGATAGCCCTAGTATTGATGATCTTGAATGCACAACCTCATGGGTACTCAAATGGTTCAAACGTTCTTTTGATGATAATGTGATGGTAGTCCTAGTTTGGGGTGAGGGATTTGTTTTGAGAAATCCCCGCCTTGGTTGAGCACTCTTCAATTAATTCTCATGGGATAGGTGCATTTGGGGATTTGTGAGTATTCCCTTTTCTGAAAACTCTCACGAGACTATAACTCATCCACTAGGGTAGCCTAGGGGTTTAAAGACTTAATGCATACGCAAAATCCATTCGCAACGCCTACGAAAAGGAGCTAGTTAGATTGTACATACTTGTCATTTACCTTTCAATAACACGATTAGGAATAAAGATCGAGACCTTGTGAAATCTAGTGAGGCAAATATACGAAAAAAATAGCACCACTAGCATTTCGACATTTGCATGACCTTGACATATTCTCATACTTTGTTCGGGACGAACAAAACTTAAGAGTGGAATGTTGATCAGTCGAGTTTTCGACTAATTTATGGCCATTCTTCAATATAGTTTTGGGTCGTTTCTGATATTATTTTGATGTCATTTGACCTCTATATCTACATTTCAGGTAGAAAACAAGTTTCCCCCAAGGTCAAGGCCTATATATGAAGATTGGTTGAAAAATAGAAGTTTCGGCGCAAAACAAGGAGTTTCGGGGCAAAATCATGCAGATTGACCTTTGCGACTTGTTTTGAACGCTCGGGGCGCATACGGTGTCCGAATTGGCTGATTCAAAGCTTGTTGGAAGCGAACTCAAAGGGATACAACTCTCTAGTTGACGCCAAGACCAAATTCGAAAGGGAGGACCACCAAAAACACCCCAGTCAGTCGACTGAGAAGTCCAGTTGACCGACTCGAATAAACTTCAGGAGCTCGTCAAATTTCACCCATCCAGTCGACTGACTGGGTGTCAAGCTTAAGCCAGTCTACCGACAGGATTAAAAAACTCAGATTTTGACACCCGGATCGATAAATAGAAAGAGGGGTTTTTGACCTAAGGTGGAGGTTTTTTAGGAGAAGAAGATTGGAAAAGAGGCTCATCCAAGGTCATATATCATGATCCAGCCAAGGAGAAGTGAAGATCAAAGGGAGATATTAGGATTAACCATCCTACTTCTATCCATCTTTTATTCTCTTTGTTGTTGATATAAACCCTACTCACACCATGTTGTCTTACGTGAGGTGTGAGTAGTGATCTTGTGTTTTGAGGGTCTTATGACTCTCCTTGGTACTCTTTGATCACATATATACATTGATATTCATATGGATGATTGTTGGTTTCATTTTCTCTTGTGTTATGAATGCTATGCACTCTAGGTGTTTGATAAAATGCCTAAGTGACAACTTGGACTAAAACATGAACCTAGGACTTGGAAACCCTTTGGGATAGTTCTAGGATGGAGAAAATGATCTATATCTTGAATCATGTTAGTGAACCTTAGGATATGGATGCTTGACTAAGGGTTGATTGTTTAATTCAATGGAGTTAGTCATTAAGCAAATCATCAATTAATATCATCTAATGGTGTCAATTTCATGTTCTCTATGCACTTCATATATGACATGCTACTAAGTGTTTGATAAAATGCCTAAGTAACATGTTGAATCTAGTTCGGATAATAGAGAATGTGATCCAATCTAGTGTGTTACGGATGTAAACACATGCATTTGTTGTTAACTAGTCCCCGAGTTCATAGTATTTATTACCTTAGGAAGACATTTCAAGGATAATAGTGCTATGGAATGAACCAATTACCTCAATTGAGTGAGGTTCGAGCTATAAAAGAGCTTGGCTAAGACTAGATTAACATGAACATTGGTCTACCTTAGTCTAAGCTAGATTTTCTACAATGCATGGTAGGAAGTGAACTAGTGCGTATGTTCATTATATTTATCTCCCACCCATAGGATGATAATGCAATGGAGTGAACCGATATCTTTGAATGATTGAGGTTTGAGTTAAGAAGGTTCTAAACTATTTGACTACCATGAAATGTTTGAATATCGTGTATGTGATCATTGGGAAGTTGCCAAGGAGGGGAGTAACCCCTTGAAACACCTCTTACTTATCTTTTATCTCTAATTACTTGCCACATACGATTTAGAATATACACAGTCCTTACACATTTTTGGTTCAGAGTAGCCGAACGAAAACACGATCTTACATAGTGCATGTGCTTGACTTGCTCCTTTGGGTTCGACCCGGTCTTACCGGTCAATATAAATGTTTTGACTACATTCGATCCTCTCTTCATTAATACTATTTAGAGGTGAAAAAAGAATAGTTCGTCAAGTACTGCGCTGAATGTTAGGAGATACTATTCTATGGTGCTGAACAGAGTTGGTAAGACACTAGTACAACGGCGCTGAACAGAGTTGGTAAGACACTGTTACAACGACGCTGAAAAGAGTTTGGTACAGATCCTTGTAGAACGTTGCAGAACAGAGTTGGTAAGATGTTGGTACAAAAGCGGTGAACAGAGTTGGTAAGGACATATGGCGCTGACAGTAGGAGATACTGGTACAACGCGACACAATTACAACGGCGCTGAACAGTGGAAGATATATGGCGTTGAAAAGAGTTGATAAAGCACTAGCAAGTACGAGATAATGGTACAACGCTACTATTACAATGACGCTGAACAGATACTATTGCAACAACTGTCTAGTTGAGGGAGCACAAAGCGCGAGGTTTGTTCAAGAAGATCTCCTTACCAGAGTTGGTAAGATGCCCAACCATCAATAAATACATTGCTAGGGTTCGAAGTTAATCATCGACTCTCAAGGAAAAACACTCATACATACTTAGAGAGAGGGAGATCAATCCGTGTTGAGCTCTTCATTTCATAGAAGGTGATCATTATTGTCTACGAGCTCAACACGTACGAGTCAATCTTTTCAAGCTGCTGTTCGAGATTGATTGTTGCACATATCGATCTAAGAAGTTAAACACTCATACACACTTAAAGAGAGAGTGGGATCGATCCGTGTTGAATTTGTCATTCCGTAGAAGGTGATTATTATCTACGAGCTCAACACACCGACGAGTCAATTTGTTCAAGCTGATGTTCGAGATTGACTGTTGCCGAATCAAAGTTGTAGAAATTGAAACTAGCCGTTGCTACTTCTTCGGGAGAAGACTTGAATCTTCAGAAGAGAGATCAGGTGGACAAAGAGAGGGGTGCTTAGGTTGTAATTCTATGGAGTGTTAGAAAGAACGGCTTTTTGAGAGGGAGTCTGCAAGCATAAGACCTTGTACTCTAAACTCGATTATAGTGAATTGCTTTCCACCGAGCTTGAGATAAGCCCCCCAGACGTAGGCTCGTTAATGCCGAAGTGGGTTTCATTTCCTGTGTGCTAGTTTCTGTCATAAATGTATTTATTAGTGTGCTAACTTGTTCAGCCTAAGGAGTTCAACCAGTAGTTCAAACACTAGCTAATTTTTTCATCTCAGTGCATATACGGAGTAAATTTCATAATTGAAGAGAGTTTTTTTTATAATGGGTTTACATTGCATACTTTTTAGACACTGCAGGAATACATCTCATACATTTTACATGCGAACTAATCAAGTACACATGTATTCATAAACTATTGAAGCACGGGCCACACAAACGACACTAACTCGAGTATGAACTTGAATTATCCAATTGAGGCACGGAACATCAGTCACCTCTAACTTTAAACCCATGAGAACAAACAAACATCTCCACATCTTCGCGAATAGAAAGACTACAAGAACAACGTACCTGCAAACGTACTAGACCTGCACAAATTTGGGTTCGGGTCAGATTTTTTTATGTTTGATTATCCATATAGTCGAGCCGGGCTAAACCCGTCAGGTCAATTGAGGCTCATAATCTTGTCCAAGCGCTCGTCGTATGTACCAGGTCGGGTTACCCATCGGGCCAACCAGCTACAAATATGTATCGGTACATTTTAAATAAAAATACAATAATTTTCTTGCACAACAGTATATTACGATGATGTAGCATATTAGATGGATGCAAAACATTCTCCACACTAATGTAAAACATTTCCAAAAGCATCATAAAATATTTCAGCAAAGTTTTTGACGGGGAATGTCGGGAATAATTTTCATTGTTAAAACTTTCAACTGTTTTATTTTTGGAGTCTATTTCTTTTGGATTTCAACAACACACATTAGAAATATTTTTTTTATTTCTTACTAATTACAATTAAGTATTAGTTTTCTTTTTTTAAATTATATAAATTAATGTTTATTTTGTAGCGGGTTAATGGGCAGGCCTATTAGTCCGGTTCGGCCAAAAATATGTGTCCAAGCCCGACCCTAAAGAAATACAAGCCGGGCTCGGCCCGGCCCGTCGAGCTAGTGTGCTTGTCCAAGCCTGTTTCGTTGACCGGCGAGCGGATCGAGCCGATCGGCTAGTTCAAATTTGTTTAGGTCTAAAATATACACAAGAGACGAGAAAGAGAAAACCAAGAAAATAACTAAAAAACGTGCATGAAGGGCGATGAAGATTCCACAAGGTAATGGAAGGATAGTTGATTACTTATTATTTTGAAATATTTTCTAGACTTGATCCAGGTCAAGAGTTTCTCATATTGCTTCTCTCTCAAGATAAATTAATTAAAGCTTACAATTAAAAGTGAAAAAAAATAATACTAGGAAGTTACAAAAAGAAATAAAGTGAAAATGAAACTTTTACTACACGTAAAACTTGAAAGGTCTAGCGCTTCTCTCTCGATCATATATGAATCATGTCACTTAAAACATTGGCCATGCATTTCAGCAAATTCACACATAAATCTATTTAGGGGTGGCAAAATGGATGAACGGATGGGTTAATGGATGGATGAAACGGTTAGCGAATTAAACGGATCCAATCCATTAAAACCATTAGTGTTAATGGATTAAATGGACGGATCACTAATGGTTGACAGATTAACGGATAAATCCATTTAATCCATTTAACACATTTAGTTCATTTTCTCATTTAACTCTTTTATTTCTTAATTGATATTATGAAATTTAAATTGAGTTATTTCTAAACATACAAATCACTCGCAAAAAGTAATTGTAAGACATGTAAAATGAATCACTTGATTCCCAAATATATTTGATTGTAGTTATGGTGAAGTCCAGGACATCATCCACATTCGTTTACTCGTTCAATAGTCAAATCCAAAACATCTTCGACGAGTAAGTCCATAACCTGCCAGTCTGAACTGAAAATAAATTAAATAAAATTAGATTACTTTTTTAGTTAATAAAATAAGCTGCATCCAAACATATAAATTTACAATATGCATCCAGCAATGTATTGTAAGTCACCAAATCAGGCAGTAAACCGAGTCTTATCCCGTCAATCAAAATCACTTCCGCCCGCTCAATAGTCTGCAATACGAAGCAACAAGAAGACAATAAGAAGAAAATAGTGACAATAAGACGAAATTAGGGAGCTGCTTCGGCGATTGGAAGAGAGGGAGTGAAAGAGTGACAGTGAGACGAAATTAGAGATTGAAAGAAGACAATAAGAAGAAAAGAAGGAGACATGACGGAAAAAAGAATGCGAAATTGAGGATTTTTTATAGAAAAAAATAGATATTTCATTAATTAATGAATCATTAACGGATCATTAATAGATTAATGGATCAAATCATGTCATCCGTTTACTAATGTATTGTTAATGGATATGGATTAATTCAATCCATTAACTAAATGGATGGATAACGGATGGATTTTCGCGGATGGGTACTGGACGGAAAACGGTTGATGGATAATTTTGCCAGGTCTTAATCTATTCACAAAGTTGTTTTCAAGCTAGTCGGCATACACATTCAATATTATGTTTATTAATTAAATGCAAATGTACGATGTTCGATAACGTTATGATACAGTATGTTAATTAAATGCAAATGTATCAATCAAAACGCCTACAAATTGGTTGGTGGTAAAATTGAAAATTAGCGTGGTAAAAAAATTACATACATTTTTAATGAAAGTAATTTAAATTAATCAAATTAGATTGAAATTTAGGTTGGTGGGGAGTTTGTTGTGATCATGAAATTATAAAATTAACTAGAGGAAAAAGTAACAACTTCACAAAATCAAATTGGTTTAAACCGAACAAGTTAGACCTGTTACTGACTAAAATACAAACTGCTAAACTCAAAGAAACCCAAGAATATGAGAGTTCTAATAAATTTTTTCTTAAATTTGAACAAACTCAAATTCATGCATGTATTTAGATGCATTTGTGGGTGGTATTTGAACCGTCGAACTCCCGGTTATTTGACCAAAATTATGTTCGCTAGATTACTTGAGCTGATCAACTAAACGAAACTATAAGACTAAATAAAAAGTTGTTTTTTCGAAAATTTTACTAAAAGATATTTCTCCAAAATTTGAAGATGCAAGTTGTAGGATGAACAAGATTTTTTATATTTGGTGTTATACACATGGGTGTCCTAAATGGGTGGGAACATTTATTTTTCCGTCTCCCTAACAACCTCTTTGCCAGTTGACCCACTGCAGTGCAACTGGAGTAACGATTTTTTTTCTCCAAATATCATTTACTGTTTTAGTCGCTTCAATCAATGCTGGACCCAGCTGTATTTCTACTTTGATTTGTAGAGTGGTGGCGGCTAGCGAAGTTGACCTTGTCCCCCTCCTCTTGTAAAGGAGACTCGATCGGCTTCGATCCACACTGCTTCCCTCACGCGTTGAAAAAATCATCACTATATATGTCACAGTGATTCATAGAGTTCAAGAATCACAACATTCAGCAAGTTAATTTTTTACTTCCCAGCAAAGCTAGAGAGAGAGAGAGTTGTTAGATTTTGTTTCTGGATTTCAATATTTGAAATCTCTAGAGAAATGGAGCAGGAGTTGGGTAGCATTGTTGGATTTCTAGAAAACAAGACCATTTTGGTCACTGGTTCCACTGGATTTGTTGCCAAAGGTTTGACCTTCATGACGACTTTTTTTTGTGTGTGGGCACACCAACCATGCAAAATTGGTGGTCTGACTTTCATGACTTGTGTTATAATCTTTACAGTTTTTGTGGAAAAGATATTGAGGATTCAGCCCAATGTGAAAAAGCTTTACCTTTTGATTCGTGCTACTAATTCTGCTTCAGCTACAAAACGCTTATACGATGAGGTATACGTCTCTTGCACATGTACAACAAAAATCAGCTAATTAAGAACCCTAATTAGGTCTAAATCAAAAAATAAGATTTCCTGAAAAATGTGGATGTCTTTTTGTGTATATGTATAGATTCTTGGAAAGGAGCTGTTTACAGTGTTGAGAGAGAAGTGGGGTTCCGACTTGAGCTCGCTAATCAATGAGAAGGTTGTAGTTCCAGTTCCAGGCGACATCGCCGATGAAGATCTCGGAGTGAAAGATGAGAACTTGAGGATAGAAATGTTGAGTGAGATCGATGCTGTCATCAACTTGGCTGCAACGGTTAACTTTGATGAACGGTACTTAATCATTTAGCCTTAAATTCAAATTGTCCCACATCAAGGCTGCATGCCCTTATATATTATTTTAATAATTAACATTTATTTATTCACCATTTTGTTAATTATCTAGGTACGATGTTGCACTAGGGATCAACACATTGGGGCCCAAGCATATCATAAATTTTGCTAAACAATGTCCCAAATTGAAGGTCTTTGTCCACGTCTCCACTGGTGAGTTAGAATCATGTGATATCCTCATTATCCTTCTATTTCATGCATGTATAACTTTGTGTATTTTTTTTCCAAAATATTATTTTATCCGATAAAAATAAATATAGAAAAATATAAAATGGTCAAGACCAAATATTATTAATATCTAAAAATTTGTGTATGAAGTAAAAATTTTCTGATGAAATTTAATGTAATGTGTACTATAGCATATGTATGCGGCGAAAAGGGCGGAGTTATAACAGAGACCCCTTTTAAAACCGGTGAGACCTTAAATGGCACATATGAGTTGGACATTAGCAATGAATTCAAAGTCATGGAGGAGAAGATGAAGCAGCTAACAGCTGAAAACTTGGGAGAGAAAGCCCTTACCCGTGCCATGAAGGACTTTGGCAATGAGAGGTTGGTTGATCTGCATCTCTTGCAAGAAGTTAAATTTATATGCGATGATGTTACTTAAGTCTAGTAGATCGATGTTCAAACTTAATTGGTAATTTGTACCTTTTTTTAGGGCACGGAAGTTTGGATGGCCTAACACGTATGTGTTCACCAAGTCAATGGGAGAAATGCTTATAGGGCAAGAGAGAGGAGAGATGCCTCTTGCCATCCTACGCCCTACAATTGTTACAAGCACCTATAAAGAGCCATTCCCTGGATGGATCGAAGGTGTTAGGTATGTATTTAAGTCTATCACAGCTGTGTTTTTTTAAGGACTTTGCGAGAGAGAAA
Organism: Rhodiola kirilowii; assembly: GCA_033675215.1. NCBI lineage: Eukaryota > Viridiplantae > Streptophyta > Magnoliopsida > Saxifragales > Crassulaceae > Rhodiola > Rhodiola kirilowii. Next base: position 45,025,553 of record CM066199.1, read on the forward strand.
TAAGGAAGAAGGAGATCATGAGTAGCTACGTTGGTCTCTTTTTAAATACCCTAATAACTTTGTCTCATTTACTATTTCAGAACTATTGATAGCTTGGCCATTGCTTATGGTAAAGGAAGATTAACTTGCTTCCTAGGCGATCCCAACTCCACCATTGATCTGGTAATCGATTAAATAAAGCTCATTCACACCATGGCGTTTTTTTAAAATATGAGTTTGGGGGTTGTCAGTATACTTGACATTTTTTTTAATAAAAAGAACCCACACCATCCCCACATACATGATTTTCATCAACATATAATAATTTATAACTTTTCTAGGAGTATAATATTAATTTGATTTATCCATTGCTGCAGATACCAGCTGATATGGTGGTGAACTCCATAATTGTAGCAATGGCAGTCCATGCTGACAAGCCGGGGGAGACGGTGTACCAAGTTGGATCATCTAGGAGGAACCCTTTAAAGTTCTCACAAATTCCTGGCATGGGGTACAGTCACTTCTCACAAAAACCCTGGATCGGCAAAGATGGAAAAGCTGTTCGTGTTGGACCGGTTAAGATCATGGGCTCCATGGACACATTTCATCGATATGTTTATCTTCGTTACATTTTGCCTCTAAAGGTTAGATGACCCTGCAATCTGAGACTTTGAATATACAAAACCGTGTTCACATTTTTACTCATGTTTTGATCAGGCACTGGAGCTTGCCAACATTGCCTCATGCCATTACTTCGAGGAACTTTATACCAACTCTAAGAGAAAGATTGATGTTGTGATGAGATTGGTTGAGCTTTACAGACCCTACTTATTCTTTAAGGCCATGTATGTCACATTTATTGCTAAACTTAAATTTGATTTGAAGTTCATTATTTTAAACTAAAATATGTAAAACTAACCTTAATTTTTTTTTTGTCTTATTGCAGATTTGATGACAAGAACACGGACAAACTGAGAATGGCAGCCAGAAGGAGTAGCGATCCAGCAGACATGTTCTACTTCCAATTTGACCCCAAGTGCCTTAATTGGGATGACTATGTAATCAACACTCACTTGCCTGGTGCAGTCAAATATGTCTTCAAGTGATCATATTGTACTACACTGCGATGCTACAACAAGTTTTTTCTTTTCATTGGTGTGTATAATTAACTACGAAGTATAGTTTATATTACATGGATTAAAAAGGAAAAATTTATTAATCCATATTTATTATGTTAGCTCTTGTTTGTTACTTCCATATATAATACAAGTCCATTTTTTGGATGCCTAGGCCTGTCCACTTGGACTGAAACTTAACTGAACTTAACTTATATTAACTGATATTAATTTAACTGAAACTTAACTGAAATTAATTTATATTAACTGATATTAACTTAACTTAACTGAAACTGAACTTAATTAACTTTGACATCATCATCATCATCATCATCATCATCATCATCATCATCATCATCATCATCATCATCATCATCAGCATCATCATCATCATCATCAGCATCATCATCATCATCATCATCATCATAATCATCATCATCATCATCATCATCATCACCAGCATCATCATCATCAGCATCATCATCATCATCATCATCATCATCATCATCATCATCATCAGCATCATCATCATCAGCATCATCATCATCATCATCATCATCAGCATCAGCATCAGCATCATCATCATCATCATCATCATCATCATCATCATCAGCATCATCATCATCAGCATCAGCATCATCATCATCATCATCATCATCATCAGCATCATCATCATCATCATCATCATCATCATCATCATCATCAGCATCATCATCATCAGCATCATCATCATCATCATCATCATCATCATCATCATCATCATCATCATTGACGTTGAGTATTTTTGAGATACACTTTGTCAAAAACAATTTGTAATTCAACCGGTAAGACCGGTGTCGAACCCAAGGGAGCAAACGGATTACACGCTAGTTCGATCAAATTTTCTTACTCGGCTAATTCCTAAAATTCGAGTGTGATTGAGTTATCAATGATTCAAGACAAGAATGAAATGGTTTTTAAGGGTTTAAATTCAATTAAAAGCGAGTTTCGAGGGAATAATCCCCTCCTTGGCAATTTCCCAATGATCATGCAAACTAGAGTTCAATTAATTATGAGTTGATAGGTTTTGAACCTAGCTTAGACTATGAACTAGGCAAACCATGCATGTCTAATCCTAGTAAAGCCATCTTAGATAGGATCTCACTACTTAAAGGATATTGACCCCCTATATGCATTTACCCTCATAAATGCACATGCACAAAGTTCTAGTTCACCTCTCACCATGCATTTACTCTCATAAATGTAGGTTACGTCCATTTTTACTACATCAAAACCATCCCTAAGCTCTCTCAAGACTTAGATCAAAGTTCTAACATAAACATGTCACTTGGGCATTTTATCAAACACTTAGAGACATGTCTAACATGAAGAGCATAGTAAAATGAAATCAACTTCAATAAATCCATTCAAATGTGTATACAATGATCATTGAGTACCAAGGAGGTTCATAGAACCCTCAAAACACAAGGGGGACTACTCACACATCATGTAAGACAACATGATGTGTAGGTTTTTACAAATAAATCTAAGAGAAATAAGAGGGAATAGAGTAGGATGATTAGTCCTAATGAACTCCCTTGATCTTGATTCCTCCTTGATTTGATGATGATGAAACCCTTGGTTTGGATCACTTTTCCATGTCTTCTCTCCAGAAAATTCCAAAATAGTAGGTCAAACTTGCCTCTTTCTATGTATAGGCTCGTTAGAAATTCGGCACTGTAGCAGGTCCAGTCGATCGACTGGCGTTGGGCTGATGTCCCAGTCGATCGACTGGAGGAAGAATTGCTGACTGGTTGGCAGAATCTCAGTCGATCGACTGAGACAGGGTAAACTCCCAGTCGATCGACTGAGGAAACTCAATTTGCAGCACCTCCTGAAAGTCCATTAAGTCGATCGACTGAATGGGTCAGTCGGTCGACTGGCGCTGATCGATTTGCAACACCTCCTGTTAGTCTGTTAAGTCGATTGACTGGCGCAGGGGAGCTTCCCAGTCGATCGACTGAGGACCAAATACTGCCAATTTTTACTCTAAAACACCGATTTTCCCCGAGTTTTCTTCCAATGGCTCTGGACACTGAGACATCTTGCTTTGTACCTGAAACGCACGAGAAGAGGATCAAATGACATCAAATAGTAGTCGGAATCGAACCAAAGCTATAGTGAAAATGGGCATTAATGAGTCAAAAACTCGACTCATCATCATCATCATCATCATCAGCATCATCATCATCAGCATCATCATCATCATCATCATCATCATCATCATCATTATCATCATCATCATCATCATCAGCATCAGCATCATCAACATCATCATCATCAGCATCATCAGCATCAGCATCAGCATCAGCATCATCATCATCATCATCATCATCATCATCATCATCATCATCATCATCATCATCATCATCATCATCATCATCATCATCATCATCATCATTGACGTTGAGTAGTTTTGAGATACATTTTGTCAAAAACAATTTGTAATTCAACCGGTAAGACCGGTGTCGAACCCAAGGGAGCAAACGGATTACACGCTAGTTCGATCAAATTTTCTTACTCGGCTAATTCCTAAAATTCGAGTGTGATTGAGTTATCAATGATTCAAGACAAGAATGAAATGGTTTTTAAGGGTTTAAATTCAATTAAAAGCGAGTTTCGAGGGAATAATCCCCTCCTTGGCAATTTCCCAATGATCATGCAAACTAGAGTTCAATTAATTATGAGTTGATAGGTTTTGAACCTAGCTTAGACTATGAACTAGGCAAACCATGCATGTCTAATCCTAGTAAAGCCATCTTAGATAGGATCTCACTACTTAAAGGATATTGACCCCCTATATGCATTTACCCTCATAAATGCACATGCACAAAGTTCTAGTTCACCTCTCACCATGCATTTACTCTCATAAATGTAGGTTAAGTCCATTTTTACTATCATCATCATCATCATCATCATCATCATCATCATCATCATCATCATCATCATCATCATCATCATCATCATCATCATCATCATCATTGACGTTGAGTATTTTTGAGATACACTTTGTCAAAAACAATTTGTAATTCAACCGGTAAGACCGGTGTCGAACCCAAGGGAGCAAACGGATTACACGCTAGTTCGATCAAATTTTCTTACTCGGCTAATTCCTAAAATTCGAGTGTGATTGAGTTATCAATGATTCAAGACAAGAATGAAATGGTTTTTAAGGGTTTAAATTCAATTAAAAGCGAGTTTCGAGGGAATAATCCCCTCCTTGGCAATTTCCCAATGATCATGCAAACTATAGTTCAATTAATTATGAGTTGATAGGTTTTGATCCTAGCTTAGACTATGAACTAGGCAAACCATGCATGTCTAATCCTAGTAAAGCCATCTTAGATAGGATCTCACTACTTAAAGGATATTGACCCCCTATATGCATTTACCCTCATAAATGCACATGCACAAAGTTCTAGTTCACCTCTCACCATGCATTTACTCTCATAAATGTAGGTTAAGTCCATTTTTACTATCATCATCATCATCATCATCATCATCATCATCATCATCATCATCATCATTGACGTTGAGTATTTTTGAGATACACTTTGTCAAAAACAATTTGTAATTCAACGGGTAAGACCGGTGTCGAACCCAAGGGAGCAAACGGATTACACGCTAGTTCGATCAAATTTTCTTACTCGGCTAATTCCTAAAATTCGAGTGTGATTGAGTTATCAATGATTCAAGACAAGAATGAAATGGTTTTTAAGGGTTTAAATTCAATTAAAAGCGAGTTTCGAGGGAATAATCCCCTCCTTGGCAATTTCCCAATGATCATGCAAACTAGAGTTCAATTAATTATGAGTTGATAGGTTTTGAACCTAGCTTAGACTATGAACTAGGCAAACCATTCATGTCTAATCCTAGTAAAGCCATCTTAGATAGGATCTCACTACTTAAAGGATAATGACCCCCTATATGCATTTACCCTCATAAATGCACATGCACAAAGTTCTAGTTCACCTCTCACCATGCATTTACTCTCATAAATGTAGGTTAAGTCCATTTTTGCTATCATCATCATCATCATCATCATCATCATCATCATCATCATTGACGTTGAGTATTTTTGAGATACACTTTGTCAAAAACAATTTGTAATTCAACCGGTAAGACCGGTGTCGAACCCAAGGGAGCAAACGGATTACACGCTAGTTCGATCAAATTTTCTTACTCGGCTAATTCCTAAAATTCGAGTGTGATTGAGTTATCAATGATTCAAGACAAGAATGAAATGGTTTTTAAGGGTTTAAATTCAATTAAAAGCGAGTTTCGAGGGAATAATCCCCTCCTTGGCAATTTCCCAATGATCATGCAAACTATAGTTCAATTAATTATGAGTTGATAGGTTTTGATCCTAGCTTAGACTATGAACTAGGCAAACCATGCATGTCTAATCCTAGTAAAGCCATCTTAGATAGGATCTCACTACTTAAAGGATATTGACCCCCTATATGCATTTACCCTCATAAATGCACATGCACAAAGTTCTAGTTCACCTCTCACCATGCATTTACTCTCATAAATGTAGGTTAAGTCCATTTTTACTATCATCATCATCATCATCATCATCATCATCATCATCATCATCATCATTGACGTTGAGTATTTTTGAGATACACTTTGTCAAAAACAATTTGTAATTCAACGGGTAAGACCGGTGTCGAACCCAAGGGAGCAAACGGATTACACGCTAGTTCGATCAAATTTTCTTACTCGGCTAATTCCTAAAATTCGAGTGTGATTGAGTTATCAATGATTCAAGACAAGAATGAAATGGTTTTTAAGGGTTTAAATTCAATTAAAAGCGAGTTTCGAGGGAATAATCCCCTCCTTGGCAATTTCCCAATGATCATGCAAACTAGAGTTCAATTAATTATGAGTTGATAGGTTTTGAACCTAGCTTAGACTATGAACTAGGCAAACCATTCATGTCTAATCCTAGTAAAGCCATCTTAGATAGGATCTCACTACTTAAAGGATAATGACCCCCTATATGCATTTACCCTCATAAATGCACATGCACAAAGTTCTAGTTCACCTCTCACCATGCATTTACTCTCATAAATGTAGGTTAAGTCCATTTTTGCTATCATCATCATCATCATCATCATCATCATCATCATCATCATTGACGTTGAGTATTTTTGAGATACACTTTGTCAAAAACAATTTGTAATTCAACCGGTAAGACCGGTGTCGAACCCAAGGGAGCAAACGGATTACACGCTAGTTCGATCAAATTTTCTTACTCGGCTAATTCC
>CM066199.1:48679458-48697140 GCA_033675215.1 Rhodiola kirilowii
TTAGGGTTTAGGGTTTAGGGTTTAGGGTTTAGGGTTTAGGGTTTAGGGTTTAGGGTTTAGGGTTTAGGGTTTAGGGTTTAGGGTTTAGGGTTTAGGGTTTAGGGTTTAGGGTTTAGGGTTTAGGGTTTAGGGTTTAGGGTTTAGGGTTTAGGGTTTAGGGTTTAGGGTTTAGGGTTTAGGGTTTAGGGTTTAGGGTTTAGGGTTTAGGGTTTAGGGTTTAGGGTTTAGGGTTTAGGGTTTAGGGTTTAGGGTTTAGGGTTTAGGGTTTAGGGTTTAGGGTTTAGGGTTTAGGGTTTAGGGTTTAGGGTTTAGGGTTTAGGGTTTAGGGTTTAGGGTTTAGGGTTTAGGGTTTAGGGTTTAGGGTTTAGGGTTTAGGGTTTAGGGTTTAGGGTTTAGGGTTTAGGGTTTAGGGTTTAGGGTTTAGGGTTTAGGGTTTAGGGTTTAGGGTTTAGGGTTTAGGGTTTAGGGTTTAGGGTTTAGGGTTTAGGGTTTAGGGTTTAGGGTTTAGGGTTTAGGGTTTAGGGTTTAGGGTTTAGGGTTTAGGGTTTAGGGTTTAGGGTTTAGGGTTTAGGGTTTAGGGTTTAGGGTTTAGGGTTTAGGGTTTAGGGTTTAGGGTTTAGGGTTTAGGGTTTAGGGTTTAGGGTTTAGGGTTTAGGGTTTAGGGTTTAGGGTTTAGGGTTTAGGGTTTAGGGTTTAGGGTTTAGGGTTTAGGGTTTAGGGTTTAGGGTTTAGGGTTTAGGGTTTAGGGTTTAGGGTTTAGGGTTTAGGGTTTAGGGTTTAGGGTTTAGGGTTTAGGGTTTAGGGTTTAGGGTTTAGGGTTTAGGGTTTAGGGTTTAGGGTTTAGGGTTTAGGGTTTAGGGTTTAGGGTTTAGGGTTTAGGGTTTAGGGTTTAGGGTTTAGGGTTTAGGGTTTAGGGTTTAGGGTTTAGGGTTTAGGGTTTAGGGTTTAGGGTTTAGGGTTTAGGGTTTAGGGTTTAGGGTTTAGGGTTTAGGGTTTAGGGTTTAGGGTTTAGGGTTTAGGGTTTAGGGTTTAGGGTTTAGGGTTTAGGGTTTAGGGTTTAGGGTTTAGGGTTTAGGGTTTAGGGTTTAGGGTTTAGGGTTTAGGGTTTAGGGTTTAGGGTTTAGGGTTTAGGGTTTAGGGTTTAGGGTTTAGGGTTTAGGGTTTAGGGTTTAGGGTTTAGGGTTTAGGGTTTAGGGTTTAGGGTTTAGGGTTTAGGGTTTAGGGTTTAGGGTTTAGGGTTTAGGGTTTAGGGTTTAGGGTTTAGGGTTTAGGGTTTAGGGTTTAGGGTTTAGGGTTTAGGGTTTAGGGTTTAGGGTTTAGGGTTTAGGGTTTAGGGTTTAGGGTTTAGGGTTTAGGGTTTAGGGTTTAGGGTTTAGGGTTTAGGGTTTAGGGTTTAGGGTTTAGGGTTTAGGGTTTAGGGTTTAGGGTTTAGGGTTTAGGGTTTAGGGTTTAGGGTTTAGGGTTTAGGGTTTAGGGTTTAGGGTTTAGGGTTTAGGGTTTAGGGTTTAGGGTTTAGGGTTTAGGGTTTAGGGTTTAGGGTTTAGGGTTTAGGGTTTAGGGTTTAGGGTTTAGGGTTTAGGGTTTAGGGTTTAGGGTTTAGGGTTTAGGGTTTAGGGTTTAGGGTTTAGGGTTTAGGGTTTAGGGTTTAGGGTTTAGGGTTTAGGGTTTAGGGTTTAGGGTTTAGGGTTTAGGGTTTAGGGTTTAGGGTTTAGGGTTTAGGGTTTAGGGTTTAGGGTTTAGGGTTTAGGGTTTAGGGTTTAGGGTTTAGGGTTTAGGGTTTAGGGTTTAGGGTTTAGGGTTTAGGGTTTAGGGTTTAGGGTTTAGGGTTTAGGGTTTAGGGTTTAGGGTTTAGGGTTTAGGGTTTAGGGTTTAGGGTTTAGGGTTTAGGGTTTAGGGTTTAGGGTTTAGGGTTTAGGGTTTAGGGTTTAGGGTTTAGGGTTTAGGGTTTAGGGTTTAGGGTTTAGGGTTTAGGGTTTAGGGTTTAGGGTTTAGGGTTTAGGGTTTAGGGTTTAGGGTTTAGGGTTTAGGGTTTAGGGTTTAGGGTTTAGGGTTTAGGGTTTAGGGTTTAGGGTTTAGGGTTTAGGGTTTAGGGTTTAGGGTTTAGGGTTTAGGGTTTAGGGTTTAGGGTTTAGGGTTTAGGGTTTAGGGTTTAGGGTTTAGGGTTTAGGGTTTAGGGTTTAGGGTTTAGGGTTTAGGGTTTAGGGTTTAGGGTTTAGGGTTTAGGGTTTAGGGTTTAGGGTTTAGGGTTTAGGGTTTAGGGTTTAGGGTTTAGGGTTTAGGGTTTAGGGTTTAGGGTTTAGGGTTTAGGGTTTAGGGTTTAGGGTTTAGGGTTTAGGGTTTAGGGTTTAGGGTTTAGGGTTTAGGGTTTAGGGTTTAGGGTTTAGGGTTTAGGGTTTAGGGTTTAGGGTTTAGGGTTTAGGGTTTAGGGTTTAGGGTTTAGGGTTTAGGGTTTAGGGTTTAGGGTTTAGGGTTTAGGGTTTAGGGTTTAGGGTTTAGGGTTTAGGGTTTAGGGTTTAGGGTTTAGGGTTTAGGGTTTAGGGTTTAGGGTTTAGGGTTTAGGGTTTAGGGTTTAGGGTTTAGGGTTTAGGGTTTAGGGTTTAGGGTTTAGGGTTTAGGGTTTAGGGTTTAGGGTTTAGGGTTTAGGGTTTAGGGTTTAGGGTTTAGGGTTTAGGGTTTAGGGTTTAGGGTTTAGGGTTTAGGGTTTAGGGTTTAGGGTTTAGGGTTTAGGGTTTAGGGTTTAGGGTTTAGGGTTTAGGGTTTAGGGTTTAGGGTTTAGGGTTTAGGGTTTAGGGTTTAGGGTTTAGGGTTTAGGGTTTAGGGTTTAGGGTTTAGGGTTTAGGGTTTAGGGTTTAGGGTTTAGGGTTTAGGGTTTAGGGTTTAGGGTTTAGGGTTTAGGGTTTAGGGTTTAGGGTTTAGGGTTTAGGGTTTAGGGTTTAGGGTTTAGGGTTTAGGGTTTAGGGTTTAGGGTTTAGGGTTTAGGGTTTAGGGTTTAGGGTTTAGGGTTTAGGGTTTAGGGTTTAGGGTTTAGGGTTTAGGGTTTAGGGTTTAGGGTTTAGGGTTTAGGGTTTAGGGTTTAGGGTTTAGGGTTTAGGGTTTAGGGTTTAGGGTTTAGGGTTTAGGGTTTAGGGTTTAGGGTTTAGGGTTTAGGGTTTAGGGTTTAGGGTTTAGGGTTTAGGGTTTAGGGTTTAGGGTTTAGGGTTTAGGGTTTAGGGTTTAGGGTTTAGGGTTTAGGGTTTAGGGTTTAGGGTTTAGGGTTTAGGGTTTAGGGTTTAGGGTTTAGGGTTTAGGGTTTAGGGTTTAGGGTTTAGGGTTTAGGGTTTAGGGTTTAGGGTTTAGGGTTTAGGGTTTAGGGTTTAGGGTTTAGGGTTTAGGGTTTAGGGTTTAGGGTTTAGGGTTTAGGGTTTAGGGTTTAGGGTTTAGGGTTTAGGGTTTAGGGTTTAGGGTTTAGGGTTTAGGGTTTAGGGTTTAGGGTTTAGGGTTTAGGGTTTAGGGTTTAGGGTTTAGGGTTTAGGGTTTAGGGTTTAGGGTTTAGGGTTTAGGGTTTAGGGTTTAGGGTTTAGGGTTTAGGGTTTAGGGTTTAGGGTTTAGGGTTTAGGGTTTAGGGTTTAGGGTTTAGGGTTTAGGGTTTAGGGTTTAGGGTTTAGGGTTTAGGGTTTAGGGTTTAGGGTTTAGGGTTTAGGGTTTAGGGTTTAGGGTTTAGGGTTTAGGGTTTAGGGTTTAGGGTTTAGGGTTTAGGGTTTAGGGTTTAGGGTTTAGGGTTTAGGGTTTAGGGTTTAGGGTTTAGGGTTTAGGGTTTAGGGTTTAGGGTTTAGGGTTTAGGGTTTAGGGTTTAGGGTTTAGGGTTTAGGGTTTAGGGTTTAGGGTTTAGGGTTTAGGGTTTAGGGTTTAGGGTTTAGGGTTTAGGGTTTAGGGTTTAGGGTTTAGGGTTTAGGGTTTAGGGTTTAGGGTTTAGGGTTTAGGGTTTAGGGTTTAGGGTTTAGGGTTTAGGGTTTAGGGTTTAGGGTTTAGGGTTTAGGGTTTAGGGTTTAGGGTTTAGGGTTTAGGGTTTAGGGTTTAGGGTTTAGGGTTTAGGGTTTAGGGTTTAGGGTTTAGGGTTTAGGGTTTAGGGTTTAGGGTTTAGGGTTTAGGGTTTAGGGTTTAGGGTTTAGGGTTTAGGGTTTAGGGTTTAGGGTTTAGGGTTTAGGGTTTAGGGTTTAGGGTTTAGGGTTTAGGGTTTAGGGTTTAGGGTTTAGGGTTTAGGGTTTAGGGTTTAGGGTTTAGGGTTTAGGGTTTAGGGTTTAGGGTTTAGGGTTTAGGGTTTAGGGTTTAGGGTTTAGGGTTTAGGGTTTAGGGTTTAGGGTTTAGGGTTTAGGGTTTAGGGTTTAGGGTTTAGGGTTTAGGGTTTAGGGTTTAGGGTTTAGGGTTTAGGGTTTAGGGTTTAGGGTTTAGGGTTTAGGGTTTAGGGTTTAGGGTTTAGGGTTTAGGGTTTAGGGTTTAGGGTTTAGGGTTTAGGGTTTAGGGTTTAGGGTTTAGGGTTTAGGGTTTAGGGTTTAGGGTTTAGGGTTTAGGGTTTAGGGTTTAGGGTTTAGGGTTTAGGGTTTAGGGTTTAGGGTTTAGGGTTTAGGGTTTAGGGTTTAGGGTTTAGGGTTTAGGGTTTAGGGTTTAGGGTTTAGGGTTTAGGGTTTAGGGTTTAGGGTTTAGGGTTTAGGGTTTAGGGTTTAGGGTTTAGGGTTTAGGGTTTAGGGTTTAGGGTTTAGGGTTTAGGGTTTAGGGTTTAGGGTTTAGGGTTTAGGGTTTAGGGTTTAGGGTTTAGGGTTTAGGGTTTAGGGTTTAGGGTTTAGGGTTTAGGGTTTAGGGTTTAGGGTTTAGGGTTTAGGGTTTAGGGTTTAGGGTTTAGGGTTTAGGGTTTAGGGTTTAGGGTTTAGGGTTTAGGGTTTAGGGTTTAGGGTTTAGGGTTTAGGGTTTAGGGTTTAGGGTTTAGGGTTTAGGGTTTAGGGTTTAGGGTTTAGGGTTTAGGGTTTAGGGTTTAGGGTTTAGGGTTTAGGGTTTAGGGTTTAGGGTTTAGGGTTTAGGGTTTAGGGTTTAGGGTTTAGGGTTTAGGGTTTAGGGTTTAGGGTTTAGGGTTTAGGGTTTAGGGTTTAGGGTTTAGGGTTTAGGGTTTAGGGTTTAGGGTTTAGGGTTTAGGGTTTAGGGTTTAGGGTTTAGGGTTTAGGGTTTAGGGTTTAGGGTTTAGGGTTTAGGGTTTAGGGTTTAGGGTTTAGGGTTTAGGGTTTAGGGTTTAGGGTTTAGGGTTTAGGGTTTAGGGTTTAGGGTTTAGGGTTTAGGGTTTAGGGTTTAGGGTTTAGGGTTTAGGGTTTAGGGTTTAGGGTTTAGGGTTTAGGGTTTAGGGTTTAGGGTTTAGGGTTTAGGGTTTAGGGTTTAGGGTTTAGGGTTTAGGGTTTAGGGTTTAGGGTTTAGGGTTTAGGGTTTAGGGTTTAGGGTTTAGGGTTTAGGGTTTAGGGTTTAGGGTTTAGGGTTTAGGGTTTAGGGTTTAGGGTTTAGGGTTTAGGGTTTAGGGTTTAGGGTTTAGGGTTTAGGGTTTAGGGTTTAGGGTTTAGGGTTTAGGGTTTAGGGTTTAGGGTTTAGGGTTTAGGGTTTAGGGTTTAGGGTTTAGGGTTTAGGGTTTAGGGTTTAGGGTTTAGGGTTTAGGGTTTAGGGTTTAGGGTTTAGGGTTTAGGGTTTAGGGTTTAGGGTTTAGGGTTTAGGGTTTAGGGTTTAGGGTTTAGGGTTTAGGGTTTAGGGTTTAGGGTTTAGGGTTTAGGGTTTAGGGTTTAGGGTTTAGGGTTTAGGGTTTAGGGTTTAGGGTTTAGGGTTTAGGGTTTAGGGTTTAGGGTTTAGGGTTTAGGGTTTAGGGTTTAGGGTTTAGGGTTTAGGGTTTAGGGTTTAGGGTTTAGGGTTTAGGGTTTAGGGTTTAGGGTTTAGGGTTTAGGGTTTAGGGTTTAGGGTTTAGGGTTTAGGGTTTAGGGTTTAGGGTTTAGGGTTTAGGGTTTAGGGTTTAGGGTTTAGGGTTTAGGGTTTAGGGTTTAGGGTTTAGGGTTTAGGGTTTAGGGTTTAGGGTTTAGGGTTTAGGGTTTAGGGTTTAGGGTTTAGGGTTTAGGGTTTAGGGTTTAGGGTTTAGGGTTTAGGGTTTAGGGTTTAGGGTTTAGGGTTTAGGGTTTAGGGTTTAGGGTTTAGGGTTTAGGGTTTAGGGTTTAGGGTTTAGGGTTTAGGGTTTAGGGTTTAGGGTTTAGGGTTTAGGGTTTAGGGTTTAGGGTTTAGGGTTTAGGGTTTAGGGTTTAGGGTTTAGGGTTTAGGGTTTAGGGTTTAGGGTTTAGGGTTTAGGGTTTAGGGTTTAGGGTTTAGGGTTTAGGGTTTAGGGTTTAGGGTTTAGGGTTTAGGGTTTAGGGTTTAGGGTTTAGGGTTTAGGGTTTAGGGTTTAGGGTTTAGGGTTTAGGGTTTAGGGTTTAGGGTTTAGGGTTTAGGGTTTAGGGTTTAGGGTTTAGGGTTTAGGGTTTAGGGTTTAGGGTTTAGGGTTTAGGGTTTAGGGTTTAGGGTTTAGGGTTTAGGGTTTAGGGTTTAGGGTTTAGGGTTTAGGGTTTAGGGTTTAGGGTTTAGGGTTTAGGGTTTAGGGTTTAGGGTTTAGGGTTTAGGGTTTAGGGTTTAGGGTTTAGGGTTTAGGGTTTAGGGTTTAGGGTTTAGGGTTTAGGGTTTAGGGTTTAGGGTTTAGGGTTTAGGGTTTAGGGTTTAGGGTTTAGGGTTTAGGGTTTAGGGTTTAGGGTTTAGGGTTTAGGGTTTAGGGTTTAGGGTTTAGGGTTTAGGGTTTAGGGTTTAGGGTTTAGGGTTTAGGGTTTAGGGTTTAGGGTTTAGGGTTTAGGGTTTAGGGTTTAGGGTTTAGGGTTTAGGGTTTAGGGTTTAGGGTTTAGGGTTTAGGGTTTAGGGTTTAGGGTTTAGGGTTTAGGGTTTAGGGTTTAGGGTTTAGGGTTTAGGGTTTAGGGTTTAGGGTTTAGGGTTTAGGGTTTAGGGTTTAGGGTTTAGGGTTTAGGGTTTAGGGTTTAGGGTTTAGGGTTTAGGGTTTAGGGTTTAGGGTTTAGGGTTTAGGGTTTAGGGTTTAGGGTTTAGGGTTTAGGGTTTAGGGTTTAGGGTTTAGGGTTTAGGGTTTAGGGTTTAGGGTTTAGGGTTTAGGGTTTAGGGTTTAGGGTTTAGGGTTTAGGGTTTAGGGTTTAGGGTTTAGGGTTTAGGGTTTAGGGTTTAGGGTTTAGGGTTTAGGGTTTAGGGTTTAGGGTTTAGGGTTTAGGGTTTAGGGTTTAGGGTTTAGGGTTTAGGGTTTAGGGTTTAGGGTTTAGGGTTTAGGGTTTAGGGTTTAGGGTTTAGGGTTTAGGGTTTAGGGTTTAGGGTTTAGGGTTTAGGGTTTAGGGTTTAGGGTTTAGGGTTTAGGGTTTAGGGTTTAGGGTTTAGGGTTTAGGGTTTAGGGTTTAGGGTTTAGGGTTTAGGGTTTAGGGTTTAGGGTTTAGGGTTTAGGGTTTAGGGTTTAGGGTTTAGGGTTTAGGGTTTAGGGTTTAGGGTTTAGGGTTTAGGGTTTAGGGTTTAGGGTTTAGGGTTTAGGGTTTAGGGTTTAGGGTTTAGGGTTTAGGGTTTAGGGTTTAGGGTTTAGGGTTTAGGGTTTAGGGTTTAGGGTTTAGGGTTTAGGGTTTAGGGTTTAGGGTTTAGGGTTTAGGGTTTAGGGTTTAGGGTTTAGGGTTTAGGGTTTAGGGTTTAGGGTTTAGGGTTTAGGGTTTAGGGTTTAGGGTTTAGGGTTTAGGGTTTAGGGTTTAGGGTTTAGGGTTTAGGGTTTAGGGTTTAGGGTTTAGGGTTTAGGGTTTAGGGTTTAGGGTTTAGGGTTTAGGGTTTAGGGTTTAGGGTTTAGGGTTTAGGGTTTAGGGTTTAGGGTTTAGGGTTTAGGGTTTAGGGTTTAGGGTTTAGGGTTTAGGGTTTAGGGTTTAGGGTTTAGGGTTTAGGGTTTAGGGTTTAGGGTTTAGGGTTTAGGGTTTAGGGTTTAGGGTTTAGGGTTTAGGGTTTAGGGTTTAGGGTTTAGGGTTTAGGGTTTAGGGTTTAGGGTTTAGGGTTTAGGGTTTAGGGTTTAGGGTTTAGGGTTTAGGGTTTAGGGTTTAGGGTTTAGGGTTTAGGGTTTAGGGTTTAGGGTTTAGGGTTTAGGGTTTAGGGTTTAGGGTTTAGGGTTTAGGGTTTAGGGTTTAGGGTTTAGGGTTTAGGGTTTAGGGTTTAGGGTTTAGGGTTTAGGGTTTAGGGTTTAGGGTTTAGGGTTTAGGGTTTAGGGTTTAGGGTTTAGGGTTTAGGGTTTAGGGTTTAGGGTTTAGGGTTTAGGGTTTAGGGTTTAGGGTTTAGGGTTTAGGGTTTAGGGTTTAGGGTTTAGGGTTTAGGGTTTCAGGGTTTAGGGTTTAGGGTTTAGGGTTTAGGGTTTAGGGTTTAGGGTTTAGGGTTTAGGGTTTAGGGTTTAGGGTTTAGGGTTTAGGGTTTAGGGTTTAGGGTTTAGGGTTTAGGGTTTAGGGTTTAGGGTTTAGGGTTTAGGGTTTAGGGTTTAGGGTTTAGGGTTTAGGGTTTAGGGTTTAGGGTTTAGGGTTTAGGGTTTAGGGTTTAGGGTTTAGGGTTTAGGGTTTAGGGTTTAGGGTTTAGGGTTTAGGGTTTAGGGTTTAGGGTTTAGGGTTTAGGGTTTAGGGTTTAGGGTTTAGGGTTTAGGGTTTAGGGTTTAGGGTTTAGGGTTTAGGGTTTAGGGTTTAGGGTTTAGGGTTTAGGGTTTAGGGTTTAGGGTTTAGGGTTTAGGGTTTAGGGTTTAGGGTTTAGGGTTTAGGGTTTAGGGTTTAGGGTTTAGGGTTTAGGGTTTAGGGTTTAGGGTTTAGGGTTTAGGGTTTAGGGTTTAGGGTTTAGGGTTTAGGGTTTAGGGTTTAGGGTTTAGGGTTTAGGGTTTAGGGTTTAGGGTTTAGGGTTTAGGGTTTAGGGTTTAGGGTTTAGGGTTTAGGGTTTAGGGTTTAGGGTTTAGGGTTTAGGGTTTAGGGTTTAGGGTTTAGGGTTTAGGGTTTAGGGTTTAGGGTTTAGGGTTTAGGGTTTAGGGTTTAGGGTTTAGGGTTTAGGGTTTAGGGTTTAGGGTTTAGGGTTTAGGGTTTAGGGTTTAGGGTTTAGGGTTTAGGGTTTAGGGTTTAGGGTTTAGGGTTTAGGGTTTAGGGTTTAGGGTTTAGGGTTTAGGGTTTAGGGTTTAGGGTTTAGGGTTTAGGGTTTAGGGTTTAGGGTTTAGGGTTTAGGGTTTAGGGTTTAGGGTTTAGGGTTTAGGGTTTAGGGTTTAGGGTTTAGGGTTTAGGGTTTAGGGTTTAGGGTTTAGGGTTTAGGGTTTAGGGTTTAGGGTTTAGGGTTTAGGGTTTAGGGTTTAGGGTTTAGGGTTTAGGGTTTAGGGTTTAGGGTTTAGGGTTTAGGGTTTAGGGTTTAGGGTTTAGGGTTTAGGGTTTAGGGTTTAGGGTTTAGGGTTTAGGGTTTAGGGTTTAGGGTTTAGGGTTTAGGGTTTAGGGTTTAGGGTTTAGGGTTTAGGGTTTAGGGTTTAGGGTTTAGGGTTTAGGGTTTAGGGTTTAGGGTTTAGGGTTTAGGGTTTAGGGTTTAGGGTTTAGGGTTTAGGGTTTAGGGTTTAGGGTTTAGGGTTTAGGGTTTAGGGTTTAGGGTTTAGGGTTTAGGGTTTAGGGTTTAGGGTTTAGGGTTTAGGGTTTAGGGTTTAGGGTTTAGGGTTTAGGGTTTAGGGTTTAGGGTTTAGGGTTTAGGGTTTAGGGTTTAGGGTTTAGGGTTTAGGGTTTAGGGTTTAGGGTTTAGGGTTTAGGGTTTAGGGTTTAGGGTTTAGGGTTTAGGGTTTAGGGTTTAGGGTTTAGGGTTTAGGGTTTAGGGTTTAGGGTTTAGGGTTTAGGGTTTAGGGTTTAGGGTTTAGGGTTTAGGGTTTAGGGTTTAGGGTTTAGGGTTTAGGGTTTAGGGTTTAGGGTTTAGGGTTTAGGGTTTAGGGTTTAGGGTTTAGGGTTTAGGGTTTAGGGTTTAGGGTTTAGGGTTTAGGGTTTAGGGTTTAGGGTTTAGGGTTTAGGGTTTAGGGTTTAGGGTTTAGGGTTTAGGGTTTAGGGTTTAGGGTTTAGGGTTTAGGGTTTAGGGTTTAGGGTTTAGGGTTTAGGGTTTAGGGTTTAGGGTTTAGGGTTTAGGGTTTAGGGTTTAGGGTTTAGGGTTTAGGGTTTAGGGTTTAGGGTTTAGGGTTTAGGGTTTAGGGTTTAGGGTTTAGGGTTTAGGGTTTAGGGTTTAGGGTTTAGGGTTTAGGGTTTAGGGTTTAGGGTTTAGGGTTTAGGGTTTAGGGTTTAGGGTTTAGGGTTTAGGGTTTAGGGTTTAGGGTTTAGGGTTTAGGGTTTAGGGTTTAGGGTTTAGGGTTTAGGGTTTAGGGTTTAGGGTTTAGGGTTTAGGGTTTAGGGTTTAGGGTTTAGGGTTTAGGGTTTAGGGTTTAGGGTTTAGGGTTTAGGGTTTAGGGTTTAGGGTTTAGGGTTTAGGGTTTAGGGTTTAGGGTTTAGGGTTTAGGGTTTAGGGTTTAGGGTTTAGGGTTTAGGGTTTAGGGTTTAGGGTTTAGGGTTTAGGGTTTAGGGTTTAGGGTTTAGGGTTTAGGGTTTAGGGTTTAGGGTTTAGGGTTTAGGGTTTAGGGTTTAGGGTTTAGGGTTTAGGGTTTAGGGTTTAGGGTTTAGGGTTTAGGGTTTAGGGTTTAGGGTTTAGGGTTTAGGGTTTAGGGTTTAGGGTTTAGGGTTTAGGGTTTAGGGTTTAGGGTTTAGGGTTTAGGGTTTAGGGTTTAGGGTTTAGGGTTTAGGGTTTAGGGTTTAGGGTTTAGGGTTTAGGGTTTAGGGTTTAGGGTTTAGGGTTTAGGGTTTAGGGTTTAGGGTTTAGGGTTTAGGGTTTAGGGTTTAGGGTTTAGGGTTTAGGGTTTAGGGTTTAGGGTTTAGGGTTTAGGGTTTAGGGTTTAGGGTTTAGGGTTTAGGGTTTAGGGTTTAGGGTTTAGGGTTTAGGGTTTAGGGTTTAGGGTTTAGGGTTTAGGGTTTAGGGTTTAGGGTTTAGGGTTTAGGGTTTAGGGTTTAGGGTTTAGGGTTTAGGGTTTAGGGTTTAGGGTTTAGGGTTTAGGGTTTAGGGTTTAGGGTTTAGGGTTTAGGGTTTAGGGTTTAGGGTTTAGGGTTTAGGGTTTAGGGTTTAGGGTTTAGGGTTTAGGGTTTAGGGTTTAGGGTTTAGGGTTTAGGGTTTAGGGTTTAGGGTTTAGGGTTTAGGGTTTAGGGTTTAGGGTTTAGGGTTTAGGGTTTAGGGTTTAGGGTTTAGGGTTTAGGGTTTAGGGTTTAGGGTTTAGGGTTTAGGGTTTAGGGTTTAGGGTTTAGGGTTTAGGGTTTAGGGTTTAGGGTTTAGGGTTTAGGGTTTAGGGTTTAGGGTTTAGGGTTTAGGGTTTAGGGTTTAGGGTTTAGGGTTTAGGGTTTAGGGTTTAGGGTTTAGGGTTTAGGGTTTAGGGTTTAGGGTTTAGGGTTTAGGGTTTAGGGTTTAGGGTTTAGGGTTTAGGGTTTAGGGTTTAGGGTTTAGGGTTTAGGGTTTAGGGTTTAGGGTTTAGGGTTTAGGGTTTAGGGTTTAGGGTTTAGGGTTTAGGGTTTAGGGTTTAGGGTTTAGGGTTTAGGGTTTAGGGTTTAGGGTTTAGGGTTTAGGGTTTAGGGTTTAGGGTTTAGGGTTTAGGGTTTAGGGTTTAGGGTTTAGGGTTTAGGGTTTAGGGTTTAGGGTTTAGGGTTTAGGGTTTAGGGTTTAGGGTTTAGGGTTTAGGGTTTAGGGTTTAGGGTTTAGGGTTTAGGGTTTAGGGTTTAGGGTTTAGGGTTTAGGGTTTAGGGTTTAGGGTTTAGGGTTTAGGGTTTAGGGTTTAGGGTTTAGGGTTTAGGGTTTAGGGTTTAGGGTTTAGGGTTTAGGGTTTAGGGTTTAGGGTTTAGGGTTTAGGGTTTAGGGTTTAGGGTTTAGGGTTTAGGGTTTAGGGTTTAGGGTTTAGGGTTTAGGGTTTAGGGTTTAGGGTTTAGGGTTTAGGGTTTAGGGTTTAGGGTTTAGGGTTTAGGGTTTAGGGTTTAGGGTTTAGGGTTTAGGGTTTAGGGTTTAGGGTTTAGGGTTTAGGGTTTAGGGTTTAGGGTTTAGGGTTTAGGGTTTAGGGTTTAGGGTTTAGGGTTTAGGGTTTAGGGTTTAGGGTTTAGGGTTTAGGGTTTAGGGTTTAGGGTTTAGGGTTTAGGGTTTAGGGTTTAGGGTTTAGGGTTTAGGGTTTAGGGTTTAGGGTTTAGGGTTTAGGGTTTAGGGTTTAGGGTTTAGGGTTTAGGGTTTAGGGTTTAGGGTTTAGGGTTTAGGGTTTAGGGTTTAGGGTTTAGGGTTTAGGGTTTAGGGTTTAGGGTTTAGGGTTTAGGGTTTAGGGTTTAGGGTTTAGGGTTTAGGGTTTAGGGTTTAGGGTTTAGGGTTTAGGGTTTAGGGTTTAGGGTTTAGGGTTTAGGGTTTAGGGTTTAGGGTTTAGGGTTTAGGGTTTAGGGTTTAGGGTTTAGGGTTTAGGGTTTAGGGTTTAGGGTTTAGGGTTTAGGGTTTAGGGTTTAGGGTTTAGGGTTTAGGGTTTAGGGTTTAGGGTTTAGGGTTTAGGGTTTAGGGTTTAGGGTTTAGGGTTTAGGGTTTAGGGTTTAGGGTTTAGGGTTTAGGGTTTAGGGTTTAGGGTTTAGGGTTTAGGGTTTAGGGTTTAGGGTTTAGGGTTTAGGGTTTAGGGTTTAGGGTTTAGGGTTTAGGGTTTAGGGTTTAGGGTTTAGGGTTTAGGGTTTAGGGTTTAGGGTTTAGGGTTTAGGGTTTAGGGTTTAGGGTTTAGGGTTTAGGGTTTAGGGTTTAGGGTTTAGGGTTTAGGGTTTAGGGTTTAGGGTTTAGGGTTTAGGGTTTAGGGTTTAGGGTTTAGGGTTTAGGGTTTAGGGTTTAGGGTTTAGGGTTTAGGGTTTAGGGTTTAGGGTTTAGGGTTTAGGGTTTAGGGTTTAGGGTTTAGGGTTTAGGGTTTAGGGTTTAGGGTTTAGGGTTTAGGGTTTAGGGTTTAGGGTTTAGGGTTTAGGGTTTAGGGTTTAGGGTTTAGGGTTTAGGGTTTAGGGTTTAGGGTTTAGGGTTTAGGGTTTAGGGTTTAGGGTTTAGGGTTTAGGGTTTAGGGTTTAGGGTTTAGGGTTTAGGGTTTAGGGTTTAGGGTTTAGGGTTTAGGGTTTAGGGTTTAGGGTTTAGGGTTTAGGGTTTAGGGTTTAGGGTTTAGGGTTTAGGGTTTAGGGTTTAGGGTTTAGGGTTTAGGGTTTAGGGTTTAGGGTTTAGGGTTTAGGGTTTAGGGTTTAGGGTTTAGGGTTTAGGGTTTAGGGTTTAGGGTTTAGGGTTTAGGGTTTAGGGTTTAGGGTTTAGGGTTTAGGGTTTAGGGTTTAGGGTTTAGGGTTTAGGGTTTAGGGTTTAGGGTTTAGGGTTTAGGGTTTAGGGTTTAGGGTTTAGGGTTTAGGGTTTAGGGTTTAGGGTTTAGGGTTTAGGGTTTAGGGTTTAGGGTTTAGGGTTTAGGGTTTAGGGTTTAGGGTTTAGGGTTTAGGGTTTAGGGTTTAGGGTTTAGGGTTTAGGGTTTAGGGTTTAGGGTTTAGGGTTTAGGGTTTAGGGTTTAGGGTTTAGGGTTTAGGGTTTAGGGTTTAGGGTTTAGGGTTTAGGGTTTAGGGTTTAGGGTTTAGGGTTTAGGGTTTAGGGTTTAGGGTTTAGGGTTTAGGGTTTAGGGTTTAGGGTTTAGGGTTTAGGGTTTAGGGTTTAGGGTTTAGGGTTTAGGGTTTAGGGTTTAGGGTTTAGGGTTTAGGGTTTAGGGTTTAGGGTTTAGGGTTTAGGGTTTAGGGTTTAGGGTTTAGGGTTTAGGGTTTAGGGTTTAGGGTTTAGGGTTTAGGGTTTAGGGTTTAGGGTTTAGGGTTTAGGGTTTAGGGTTTAGGGTTTAGGGTTTAGGGTTTAGGGTTTAGGGTTTAGGGTTTAGGGTTTAGGGTTTAGGGTTTAGGGTTTAGGGTTTAGGGTTTAGGGTTTAGGGTTTAGGGTTTAGGGTTTAGGGTTTAGGGTTTAGGGTTTAGGGTTTAGGGTTTAGGGTTTAGGGTTTAGGGTTTAGGGTTTAGGGTTTAGGGTTTAGGGTTTAGGGTTTAGGGTTTAGGGTTTAGGGTTTAGGGTTTAGGGTTTAGGGTTTAGGGTTTAGGGTTTAGGGTTTAGGGTTTAGGGTTTAGGGTTTAGGGTTTAGGGTTTAGGGTTTAGGGTTTAGGGTTTAGGGTTTAGGGTTTAGGGTTTAGGGTTTAGGGTTTAGGGTTTAGGGTTTAGGGTTTAGGGTTTAGGGTTTAGGGTTTAGGGTTTAGGGTTTAGGGTTTAGGGTTTAGGGTTTAGGGTTTAGGGTTTAGGGTTTAGGGTTTAGGGTTTAGGGTTTAGGGTTTAGGGTTTAGGGTTTAGGGTTTAGGGTTTAGGGTTTAGGGTTTAGGGTTTAGGGTTTAGGGTTTAGGGTTTAGGGTTTAGGGTTTAGGGTTTAGGGTTTAGGGTTTAGGGTTTAGGGTTTAGGGTTTAGGGTTTAGGGTTTAGGGTTTAGGGTTTAGGGTTTAGGGTTTAGGGTTTAGGGTTTAGGGTTTAGGGTTTAGGGTTTAGGGTTTAGGGTTTAGGGTTTAGGGTTTAGGGTTTAGGGTTTAGGGTTTAGGGTTTAGGGTTTAGGGTTTAGGGTTTAGGGTTTAGGGTTTAGGGTTTAGGGTTTAGGGTTTAGGGTTTAGGGTTTAGGGTTTAGGGTTTAGGGTTTAGGGTTTAGGGTTTAGGGTTTAGGGTTTAGGGTTTAGGGTTTAGGGTTTAGGGTTTAGGGTTTAGGGTTTAGGGTTTAGGGTTTAGGGTTTAGGGTTTAGGGTTTAGGGTTTAGGGTTTAGGGTTTAGGGTTTAGGGTTTAGGGTTTAGGGTTTAGGGTTTAGGGTTTAGGGTTTAGGGTTTAGGGTTTAGGGTTTAGGGTTTAGGGTTTAGGGTTTAGGGTTTAGGGTTTAGGGTTTAGGGTTTAGGGTTTAGGGTTTAGGGTTTAGGGTTTAGGGTTTAGGGTTTAGGGTTTAGGGTTTAGGGTTTAGGGTTTAGGGTTTAGGGTTTAGGGTTTAGGGTTTAGGGTTTAGGGTTTAGGGTTTAGGGTTTAGGGTTTAGGGTTTAGGGTTTAGGGTTTAGGGTTTAGGGTTTAGGGTTTAGGGTTTAGGGTTTAGGGTTTAGGGTTTAGGGTTTAGGGTTTAGGGTTTAGGGTTTAGGGTTTAGGGTTTAGGGTTTAGGGTTTAGGGTTTAGGGTTTAGGGTTTAGGGTTTAGGGTTTAGGGTTTAGGGTTTAGGGTTTAGGGTTTAGGGTTTAGGGTTTAGGGTTTAGGGTTTAGGGTTTAGGGTTTAGGGTTTAGGGTTTAGGGTTTAGGGTTTAGGGTTTAGGGTTTAGGGTTTAGGGTTTAGGGTTTAGGGTTTAGGGTTTAGGGTTTAGGGTTTAGGGTTTAGGGTTTAGGGTTTAGGGTTTAGGGTTTAGGGTTTAGGGTTTAGGGTTTAGGGTTTAGGGTTTAGGGTTTAGGGTTTAGGGTTTAGGGTTTAGGGTTTAGGGTTTAGGGTTTAGGGTTTAGGGTTTAGGGTTTAGGGTTTAGGGTTTAGGGTTTAGGGTTTAGGGTTTAGGGTTTAGGGTTTAGGGTTTAGGGTTTAGGGTTTAGGGTTTAGGGTTTAGGGTTTAGGGTTTAGGGTTTAGGGTTTAGGGTTTAGGGTTTAGGGTTTAGGGTTTAGGGTTTAGGGTTTAGGGTTTAGGGTTTAGGGTTTAGGGTTTAGGGTTTAGGGTTTAGGGTTTAGGGTTTAGGGTTTAGGGTTTAGGGTTTAGGGTTTAGGGTTTAGGGTTTAGGGTTTAGGGTTTAGGGTTTAGGGTTTAGGGTTTAGGGTTTAGGGTTTAGGGTTTAGGGTTTAGGGTTTAGGGTTTAGGGTTTAGGGTTTAGGGTTTAGGGTTTAGGGTTTAGGGTTTAGGGTTTAGGGTTTAGGGTTTAGGGTTTAGGGTTTAGGGTTTAGGGTTTAGGGTTTAGGGTTTAGGGTTTAGGGTTTAGGGTTTAGGGTTTAGGGTTTAGGGTTTAGGGTTTAGGGTTTAGGGTTTAGGGTTTAGGGTTTAGGGTTTAGGGTTTAGGGTTTAGGGTTTAGGGTTTAGGGTTTAGGGTTTAGGGTTTAGGGTTTAGGGTTTAGGGTTTAGGGTTTAGGGTTTAGGGTTTAGGGTTTAGGGTTTAGGGTTTAGGGTTTAGGGTTTAGGGTTTAGGGTTTAGGGTTTAGGGTTTAGGGTTTAGGGTTTAGGGTTTAGGGTTTAGGGTTTAGGGTTTAGGGTTTAGGGTTTAGGGTTTAGGGTTTAGGGTTTAGGGTTTAGGGTTTAGGGTTTAGGGTTTAGGGTTTAGGGTTTAGGGTTTAGGGTTTAGGGTTTAGGGTTTAGGGTTTAGGGTTTAGGGTTTAGGGTTTAGGGTTTAGGGTTTAGGGTTTAGGGTTTAGGGTTTAGGGTTTAGGGTTTAGGGTTTAGGGTTTAGGGTTTAGGGTTTAGGGTTTAGGGTTTAGGGTTTAGGGTTTAGGGTTTAGGGTTTAGGGTTTAGGGTTTAGGGTTTAGGGTTTAGGGTTTAGGGTTTAGGGTTTAGGGTTTAGGGTTTAGGGTTTAGGGTTTAGGGTTTAGGGTTTAGGGTTTAGGGTTTAGGGTTTAGGGTTTAGGGTTTAGGGTTTAGGGTTTAGGGTTTAGGGTTTAGGGTTTAGGGTTTAGGGTTTAGGGTTTAGGGTTTAGGGTTTAGGGTTTAGGGTTTAGGGTTTAGGGTTTAGGGTTTAGGGTTTAGGGTTTAGGGTTTAGGGTTTAGGGTTTAGGGTTTAGGGTTTAGGGTTTAGGGTTTAGGGTTTAGGGTTTAGGGTTTAGGGTTTAGGGTTTAGGGTTTAGGGTTTAGGGTTTAGGGTTTAGGGTTTAGGGTTTAGGGTTTAGGGTTTAGGGTTTAGGGTTTAGGGTTTAGGGTTTAGGGTTTAGGGTTTAGGGTTTAGGGTTTAGGGTTTAGGGTTTAGGGTTTAGGGTTTAGGGTTTAGGGTTTAGGGTTTAGGGTTTAGGGTTTAGGGTTTAGGGTTTAGGGTTTAGGGTTTAGGGTTTAGGGTTTAGGGTTTAGGGTTTAGGGTTTAGGGTTTAGGGTTTAGGGTTTAGGGTTTAGGGTTTAGGGTTTAGGGTTTAGGGTTTAGGGTTTAGGGTTTAGGGTTTAGGGTTTAGGGTTTAGGGTTTAGGGTTTAGGGTTTAGGGTTTAGGGTTTAGGGTTTAGGGTTTAGGGTTTAGGGTTTAGGGTTTAGGGTTTAGGGTTTAGGGTTTAGGGTTTAGGGTTTAGGGTTTAGGGTTTAGGGTTTAGGGTTTAGGGTTTAGGGTTTAGGGTTTAGGGTTTAGGGTTTAGGGTTTAGGGTTTAGGGTTTAGGGTTTAGGGTTTAGGAGTTTAGGGTTTAGGGTTTAGGGTTTAGGGTTTAGGGTTTAGGGTTTAGGGTTTAGGGTTTAGGGTTTAGGGTTTAGGGTTTAGGGTTTAGGGTTTAGGGTTTAGGGTTTAGGGTTTAGGGTTTAGGGTTTAGGGTTTAGGGTTTAGGGTTTAGGGTTTAGGGTTTAGGGTTTAGG
>CM066200.1:0-31037 GCA_033675215.1 Rhodiola kirilowii
ATCTGTGGTGTAAAGGAATGGTCGTCCCAGTATGATTGTTGGAGGATCATCCTTGCTGAATTCTTTGATTGGTATCACATAAAAGTCCGTAGGAACGACGATTTTTCCCACACGGAGTAGTAAGCTTTCAAGCACACCAACTGGCTGGACACAAGACTTGTCCCCCATCTTAAGGGATATCCTTGGTGGTTGCAATGGACCGAGTCCCAATGAGCAATATAAAGGGTATGGCAAAACATTGACTGCAGCTCCAGGATCAATCAAGCAATGGTGAACCTTGATCTTGCCGAAACTACAGGTAACTGTAAAAGCTCCAGGGTCCTTGCTTATTCCCATGTGTTCCTCGCGATTCCATGTAATGGGCTTACTTGCCATTGGGTCATTCCCTGATTCCAAGTTTTCATTCATTTTTCAGGTCGCACGACGTTCGTAGACAATAGCCTTAGTAGGGTAAGATGAATTCTGGCCCTCATCATCCCAGCCAGATGCTGGTACGTCAAAGTGTGTTGTCGGCGGAGGTGTCATGTTAACGGCGAACGCATAGCGTCCATTGTCAGCATGCGTAACCCACATCCCGTCGTTGTTAGGTCGGTCCTCCTCTTGATTCCAATCAGGACGTTACCTACGGGTGTAGTGCTTGGTCGTCGGTTTGTAAGCTTCGGGACCTCGTTGTTGTTTTCTCAACTGCTCGGCTTCGTCCATAGCCGCCTTCATGTCTGATGGCCTTACCATGTTAATAATTCCTTTAGGGTTCTGGATGGTTTGCGAGGGGAGACGGCCGGATTCATTTTTTAGCTCGGACACCTCGGTGGCCAGCTGGGACATTTGCTTGCCCAAGTCTGCTATAGCTCCATCGGTTTTTGCCATGTATTGATGCACCGTGTTGGACAGGTCCTTCACAATTTCCTCGAGCGGTTTGCTCGGGCCTTGCTGGCTCGGACCGGCCTGGTACTGATTCGGTCCCTTTGGCGGATATTGGCCTGGTCCGCCCTGGTTGTATTGCCGGTGAGGCGGTTGATAGAATTGCTGAGCCGGTTGAGGCGCGGCCTGTTGCGTTCTCCTCGGGGCGTTGTTATCGTATCACCAGTTTTGTCCGGGCGCCTGCCCGAACTCCCTCGAGTCGTTCGGCCAGTTTTGTCCGGGCGCCTGTCTGGACTGCCGGCTCGGTCCTGCTCGGTCGCTGCTATTGTATCCTTGGTATCCACCTACTGCAATTACTTCCTCCGGGTCATTCTCCATCAACGTCGGGCAAGTGTCGGTTCTATGGTCCAAACCACCACAAAACTCACAAGGCCTCATCTGAGCTGGCTGCCTTCGTAGGAGCTGAATCATCATCTCCTTCATCTGCTTCATTTCATCGGGCAAGGAACTCATCGGTACCTCAGCTTGTGCCACGTTCTTGATGCGGGAAAACTCTTCTTGCCGAGTCGTCTCTTCTCTAAACCGGGCATTCTCTGCAACACTAGTGACAAGCTCCCTTATGCCGCTCAGTGGTAGGTTCATCATCGATCCTCCAGCCGAGGCATCTAGGAGTTTTTTGTCGAGGGGCCTTAGGCCATCAAGTAAGTACTCGATGATGAGTTTCTCAGGCAACCCAAGAGTGCAGCAACTTCGCTCCAAGTGGTTGAACTTTTCTAGATACTCGTACATGGTCTCATTAGGCCCTTGCCTTATCTCTTGCAATTGTCTCCTTACTTGCATCGCCCTTCCTGCTGGGTAGTATTTTTCCACAAATTTCTTTTGCATTTGGGCCCATGTTCAAATGCTACCTGAAGGTAAGGAGAGGAACCAATCATTAGCCGAGTCAGTAAGGGAGAAATAAAATGCTTTTAATTTAAAATCATCCACATCTACTCCATAAGGTTTTAAATTTTGGCAAATGCCATGTAAACATTGAAGATGAGTAGTAGCAGATTCTCCCTGATTTCCCGAGAACTTCGGCAAATTATGGACCACCGATGTGTTTATAGCGATGTTCTCTAGGTCCGGGCCTTCGTCTATGCACCACGGCTGGGTTCCGAAATCGGGCGCTGAGAGCTCGCCCATGGTAGGTTCACGGAGGACTTCATCCGCGTAATATTCGTCGAAGGCTGGGTGTTGCCTCGGTATTTGCCGATGTAACGGGGGCTGTCTCGGGTGTTGCCTTGGGTGTTGCCTTGGGTGTTGCCTTGGCGCGGCTCCAACTCTGCCTTTGGGCATTCCTTGATTTAACCGGGCCGCTTCCCTGATGGCTCGGTTGTGGTTCCGGATGAGTTGTTCCGGGTTGTCTATAAATGGGGGCGGTCCCTCGTTGTCTCGGACAACCTGGTTCACCTCGTTATCAATTTCCTCGTCCTCATGATGGCTTCCTATACGAGACATGGTTAACGAGCAAAAACTAAAGAAAAAGAAAAAGAAGAACAATTTTCCAATACACTAACTTCCCCGGCAACGGCGCCAAAATTTGACAGGCTGTCGTCGTGACCTGCAAATTTACATTTATAAGTCCACTACTTTAGTGGCTCGCTAATGATAGCAAGCGGTAAGTAGGGGTCGAACCCAAGAGAAGTTGGTTGGAAACAATTGTTCTTTTGAAAGCAATAAATAAAGTAAAGACAATTGGGGTTTTTTTGGTTGAGGTTTTAGTGCTGAAAATAAAGATCTTGAAAGGTAAAGGACTGAAAATAAATGTGCAAGAAATGTAAAGTGCGTGAAAATAAGTTGCTTGAAGGTCCAAGTCTTGCAATGCTTGAAGGACCAAGTCTTGCAATGCTTGAAGGACCAAGTCTTGGGAATTTAAAGACAAGAAGTAAATGTGCGAGAAAGTAAAGTGCAAGTAATTAAAAGGTGATTCTTTTTAAGAGAAGGAATCCGGTCTTAGGAGTCTTGTATCAGGTCCCCATTCATCATCGACCTCCAATGAATTAACCAAATATTCTAGTGAGTGAATTATTCCATTTCAAGACATAACTCCAAACAAAGCCATTTCAAGCATTTGTTCCTCCGGCTTTTCCATTTCAAGACAAAGCTTACTAGTTCTAGCTAGGCTAATACCCCATTTCAAGGTATACTAACCTAAGTGCAGTCGCTTGATCCCTCATTTCCGAACAAACCGAGCGACTATATGGGGAATGAACTACTCGGAAGAGCTTTGCCATGTCAAGCATCCACTCTTCCTTGTTATGTTCACCCCGAAGGCACAAGAACTAGCTAAAACATTAAAGTAACATGAAAGCAAGGGTCTAGAACGGTTTCATAGTACAAGCACTCCTTCGACCGAATGGAAATTTAGCTACGAATACTCATGGGAGTGAATATCATAACCATTGAAACCAAAAGTAAACAAGAGTGAGTAGAGGGGAATTAAGCTTTTGATTGCTAGTGCGAAGTTTTTACAAGTATTGTGAACCCACAATCGCTCGAAGACACACCTAAGGACCACTACTTTCGGACATTTAAGAAGGGGGTGAAGCTCTTCTATTTATAGGCATGGATGGGCGGTTGCTTCATGGAGAAGGAATGCTTCTCATTGGCTAGCCGACTTTAAGCTAGCTGGTGCGTGTGGTCTTCTAATGAGCTTCCTTCATCCTTAAGATAGCCGCAATTAAGCTAGTTGGTGCCAAGTGTGGTCTTCTTATGAGCTTCCTTCATCCTTAAGATAGCCGCAATTAAGCTAGTTGGTGCCAAGTGTGGCATCCCTTGAGCAAGGTGCTTCACCAGGCAGGCTGCTCTTAGAGCAAGGTGCTTCCAATGGACATCGGACCAAGCAAGTAGCTAGAACTTCGCCGGAGTTTTTGGTCGGAAGAAGTTTGACTCGGGCGCTTGGCCGGGTCCTTGTCTCGGATGCGCTCGGGCGTTTGTCTCGGATGCGCTCGGCGTTTGTCTCGGATGCGCTCGGCGTTTGTCTCGGATGCGCTCGGGCGTTTGTCTCGGTCATGAACCTCAGCGCTCGGGCGATCATACATCAGCGATACCCGACGCTATCCGGGGGTGACGGGAGCGTCGGTTGCACTGTCGTTAGGGTGCAATGCGTCTCGTACAAATAAATTTATAATGTCCACTACTCGCGACTTAACTACTGGGTAGTAAGGGTAAGTAGGGGTCGAACCCAAGGGAATTAGGGGGATAGATTGTTCGTTACGGCTTACACGGTGCGTGATTTTAGGTCGAGTGTGGACTTACTGCTAATTACTAAACTACTGTTTTTGGGTTTTTTGGGTTTTTTGTGCGGAAAGTAAATACAGAAAATAAATACTGAAATTAAATACAGAAAATAAAGGAGTTGAGGGTTAGAAGACTTACAGTGGGTGATGCGTGATTGTTGATTCCTCCGGTATGTGAGTGGTTGGTGGTTGTGTTTGATTGAGCAGTTATACTAGGAAATTAAATACAGGGGGTGTTTGCAATTGAAAGAGCGTATTCGGTTTCAGGTATTCTTGTATTATCACATGCTTATTAGTTTAGTAAATCTTCTAAGTATTCAAACGATGAATCGAGGCTAGCGATAGCTCAAGACTTGCAACATCGGCTAAATCACACTTGTTCTATTTAGACTAGCGCCAGTACCAGTTAGGTACGCTAGTCTATGTGCATCCACCTGCTCTCCTGTTACGGTTTCCCATAATGGTTTTTTAAATATAGTCGACCTCTTTCAGATAGCTTTGTCTGTTACGACCTCCCCTATCCGGGTGTGATCACGAATATCTTAAGGAAGAACTTACGAAGTTGGACCCCTAATGGTCACATTCCCAAAATCGTTCACTCTACCTTAGAGACATTCTGACTTTTATATGGCACATAGAACAAGTATTGAATACTAAGAAAATAAACTAAGCTAATTAAACATTAAATAATACAAGATTATACCTTCCGCCGAATGAGGAGTTTAGCCTCGCCTGTCCATGGAGGAGGGCGCCTAGCCAAATATCGTAACTTTATTGATCCAAACCAACTTACAAAATATTACAAAATGTAGAGAGATAAGTGATTGTGTATGGAATGGTTTTTGGATGATAAAATGAGGAGGGGTGAGCCTCCTTTTATAGGAGAAATGGGAGGAAATGGAGGGCCAGGATTCATTTGATCCAAGGGTGGAGAATGAGGCATGGATGAGCCAAGGAGGCGCCGCCACTTGGCGGTGGTGGAGTGGTGGAGCTCAGCCGCCGGTAGGAGGTGGTGGTGGAGGAGCAAATGGTGGTGGAAGCCACCTCCCAAGCAAGTCATCAAGTCATCCAAGGAGGAGAGAGGAGGAACATGTGGTGGAGGAGCCACCACATGGCGGCGGCTCATTGGGCAGAGGAGAGCCGGTCATCCATGGAGGAGGAGGGAGGAGCCGCCGGTGGTGGGTGGTGGTTTTGGGGTGGTTTTCCTCTTTGGCCACCTCTTCTCCAAGTCACAAGTCATCTTGCCCATATGTGAGTTTCGTACAGTTTTGCACTGTCTTTTCACAAAACTGTCAGTGTAATTTGGCACTGGGTTGACTTGATTCCATCTCTGCACAATTTGTGATGAGTGATTCATCGTCAGGATCCTTGATATTTCTTCAGTCGGCATATGATCTTGACCTTGAATCGACTCCTTATATCTTTTCTGTGCTAAAAGCCTCTCCTTAACGTGTTTTCACTTTAATCTCTAAAATACCCTGTGGAAATATATCGGGACTAACAAGTGGATGTTAGACAGACAAACAGTCTAACTTGGGGGGTTTATCTGTGTTTTTGATTCGTATAATTGTGGTCCATCAAATCACCCCCCACTTTTAGTTGTTCGTCCCGAACAATGCTTTATATGGGCGTCACTATGTAAGTTGGTTTGAAGTATGAAATTAAGTTTGCGGTACTCGATTTCTCCTAATTCATGCATTACTACTTATAGCCAATTTAAACTGTAAAAATAATTAGAAGTAACTTGATACGTGTACCTTCGTGCCGAGATGCGAATTATTCCGGATGTTTCGGGAGATAGCCCTTTTTAGGCTCTTGGACTACACCCTCGGGACCGTCTCGCACTATATGGTTTTCTTGTAGCTTTCTCTAGCACGTGATTCGATTCGGGTTTCAGTGAGTTGAGCCTTTTTGATTTTCTTTTTTCTACTTTGGCGAGGGACTAGCTTTTTTTTGTAGTGATTCTGCCTCTGTCTTTTTGAGTGCTTCACTTTTGCTCGGTTAAAACCTTCACAATTTTTTGGGCCTTAGGCCTCTTTTGATTTTCTTCTTTCAGTTTTTTGCTCCTTTGTGACTTGCTAGTCCATTTTGTCAGCCTTCTTGGGAGGTCCAATCATCGCCCGCAAGCCTATAAAAATACCTCCCCTCTCCTCTCGTCTTCGTCGTTTCGCGCGGGTCAAGATGAGGGTCGCTCATTTATTTTCTCGGCTATTTTGACTAGAGAGAGGACGGTCTGATTCCCGTCCTCGCCTTTGCATAGATGCTTCCTGGCGGAGTTTGACTCAATTGTTCACTGAAAATCCGAAGTGCAGCCTCCACTGACTTCGAAAACCATATAGTTTGATTTGATCCTTTAAGTGCTTGCCAAGCCTCTCTAGGGCAATTTCTATCAACTCCACATCCCTAGGTTATCTCAACACAAAGGGACAAATGAAAAGTTACATTCTAAGTTTTTAAACAGTTTGCCTTTTCATAAGGTTGATGCATGAATCATGATCTATCTTTTTCACATTCTTAAGTTCATACTTTCAAAAAGATACTTTTAAAAAAAAAAAGAAAAAACATGCATTGGTTCTCACCCCCCACTTTTGAACGAAGGCAAGCCTTAGTTCAAAAGTCATGCAAATATATATAGGAGAAGGAAATGACTTTAGTTAAAAAGAAGAGCAGAACTCCCTTTAAGGTGTCGAGTGAACGACATGGCATGAGGCTGGATAATCGAGGGAGTTCGGCTGGGGCCTTAAACTCTCAGCGCAGGCCCGGTAAATTCACGGAAGCTGCCTGGCTGATCTGATCCTTGCTCCGAAACTTAATTCCTACATGTAAGACATTTCTTCTGGACAAAAAGATGGGTGAGAGAGCTTATTGAAAATTAAAATGACAGAAAGTAAGATAGTGTCGGGTTACCTCCCGACTAGTGCACTTGTTTAACGTCGTTGGCTCGACAGTACCTTGTTCTGGATCATTGGTTGGGATCCCATGGGTGGCTTAGGTCGAATTTCTTGATTCCACCGACCTTGATTCTTGCGGTGAGTCTTCCTGATTTTTGAGCAGATGACTGGTTGGGGTCCCGTTCCCCTTGTACTGGTGGTGCCTCCTTCCAACGTCTCAGGGAAGGTGAGGGACCTTTTACTACCAACTTCTTGAATCGGGTTTTCTGGTGTTCAGGGCTGGCTTGTCTGGTTATGGCGTAACAATGCTCTATTGGAGAATTATTCTGCATAGGCCCTTTTCCCATCCTCTTTTCAGCCTCTTCTTTGATCACATGGTTTTCAGCGATTTGCCTATTGATCGAGGGGAAAAGTCGGGAAGCTTGCATCTTAAGGCTCGATTCTGCCTCGTCGTGTTTGTTTGTGATGCTAGCTGGGTATGGTTCTGGCAGCATGTTAGCGGTATTCCGGACTTTTTCTATTGCTGACACCTCATTGTTACTCCCGATACTTTCTATGTCTGACTCTTCAGATGGTTCAGGAGTTACTTCTGACGGCTCGGTAGTTTCTTCGTGATCCTGGTAGTCATGGTGACTTTCTTCGCGAGACATGGTCGTTTTGAAACGCGTATCGATTTGAACAACTTATCCGATTAACTGACTAATTCCCCGGCAATGGCGCCAATTTGACGGGAGCGTCGGTTGCACTGTCGTTAGGGTGCAATGCGTCTCGTACAAATAAATTTATAATGTCCACTACTCGCGACTTAACTACTGGGTAGTAAGGGTAAGTAGGGGTCGAACCCAAGGGAATTAGGGGGATAGATTGTTCGTTACGGCTTACACGGTGCGTGATTTTAGGTCGAGTGTGGACTTACTGCTAATTACTAAACTACTATTTTTGGGTTTTTTGGGTTTTTTGTGCGGAAAGTAAATACAGAAAATAAATACTGAAATTAAATACAGAAAATAAAGGAGTTGAGGGTTAGAAGACTTACAGTGGGTGATGCGTGATTGTTGATTCCTCCGGTATGTGAGTGGTTGGTGGTTGTGTTTGATTGAGCAGTTATACTAGGAAATTAAATACAGGGGGTGTTTGCAATTGAAAGAGCGTATTCGGTTTCAGGTATTCTTGTATTATCACATGCTTATTAGTTTAGTAAATCTTCTAAGTATTCAAACGATGAATCGAGGCTAGCGATAGCTCAAGACTTGCAACATCGGCTAAATCACACTTGTTCTATTTAGACTAGCGCCAGTACCAGTTAGGTACGCTAGTCTATGTGCATCCACCTGCTCTCCTGTTACGGTTTCCCATAATGGTTTTTTAAATATAGTCGACCTCTTTCAGATAGCTTTGTCTGTTACGACCTCCCCTATCCGGGTGTGATCACGAATATCTTAAGGAAGAACTTACGAAGTTGGACCCCTAATGGTCACATTCCCAAAATCGTTCACTCTACCTTAGAGACATTCTGACTTTTATATGGCACATAGAACAAGTATTGAATACTAAGAAAATAAACTAAGCTAATTAAACATTAAATAATACAAGATTATACCTTCCGCCGAATGAGGAGTTTAGCCTCGCCTGTCCATGGAGGAGGGCGCCTAGCCAAATATCGTAACTTTATTGATCCAAACCAACTTACAAAATATTACAAAATGTAGAGAGATAAGTGATTGTGTATGGAATGGTTTTTGGATGATAAAATGAGGAGGGGTGAGCCTCCTTTTATAGGAGAAATGGGAGGAAATGGAGGGCCAGGATTCATTTGATCCAAGGGTGGAGAATGAGGCATGGATGAGCCAAGGAGGCGCCGCCACTTGGCGGTGGTGGAGTGGTGGAGCTCAGCCGCCGGTAGGAGGTGGTGGTGGAGGAGCAAATGGTGGTGGAAGCCACCTCCCAAGCAAGTCATCAAGTCATCCAAGGAGGAGAGAGGAGGAACATGTGGTGGAGGAGCCACCACATGGCGGCGGCTCATTGGGCAGAGGAGAGCCGGTCATCCATGGAGGAGGAGGGAGGAGCCGCCGGTGGTGGGTGGTGGTTTTGGGGTGGTTTTCCTCTTTGGCCACCTCTTCTCCAAGTCACAAGTCATCTTGCCCATATGTGAGTTTCGTACAGTTTTGCACTGTCTTTTCACAAAACTGTCAGTGTAATTTGGCACTGGGTTGACTTGATTCCATCTCTGCACAATTTGTGATGAGTGATTCATCGTCAGGATCCTTGATATTTCTTCAGTCGGCATATGATCTTGACCTTGAATCGACTCCTTATATCTTTTCTGTGCTAAAAGCCTCTCCTTAACGTGTTTTCACTTTAATCTCTAAAATGCCCTGTGGAAATATATCGGGACTAACAAGTGGATGTTAGACAGACAAACAGTCTAACTTGGGGGGTTTATCTGTGTTTTTGATTCGTATAATTGTGGTCCATCAAATCACCCCCCACTTTTAGTTGTTCGTCCCGAACAATGCTTTATATGGGCGTCACTATGTAAGTTGGTTTGAAGTATGAAATTAAGTTTGCGGTACTCGATTTCTCCTAATTCATGCATTACTACTTATAGCCAATTTAAACTGTAAAAATAATTAGAAGTAACTTGATACGTGTACCTTCGTGCCGAGATGCGAATTATTCCGGATGTTTCGGGAGATAGCCCTTTTTAGGCTCTTGGACTACACCCTCGGGACCGTCTCGCACTATATGGTTTTCTTGTAGCTTTCTCTAGCACGTGATTCGATTCGGGTTTCAGTGAGTTGAGCCTTTTTGATTTTCTTTTTTCTACTTTGGCGAGGGACTAGCTTTTTTTTGTAGTGATTCTGCCTCTGTCTTTTTGAGTGCTTCACTTTTGCTCGGTTAAAACCTTCACAATTTTTTGGGCCTTAGGCCTCTTTTGATTTTCTTCTTTCAGTTTTTTGCTCCTTTGTGACTTGCTAGTCCATTTTGTCAGCCTTCTTGGGAGGTCCAATCATCGCCCGCAAGCCTATAAAAATACCTCCCCTCTCCTCTCGTCTTCGTCGTTTCGCGCGGGTCAAGATGAGGGTCGCTCATTTATTTTCTCGGCTATTTTGACTAGAGAGAGGACGGTCTGATTCCCGTCCTCGCCTTTGCATAGATGCTTCCTGGCGGAGTTTGACTCAATTGTTCACTGAAAATCCGAAGTGCAGCCTCCACTGACTTCGAAAACCATATAGTTTGATTTGATCCTTTAAGTGCTTGCCAAGCCTCTCTAGGGCAATTTCTATCAACTCCACATCCCTAGGTTATCTCAACACAAAGGGACAAATGAAAAGTTACATTCTAAGTTTTTAAACAGTTTGCCTTTTCATAAGGTTGATGCATGAATCATGATCTATCTTTTTCACATTCTTAAGTTCATACTTTCAAAAAGATACTTTTAAAAAAAAAAAGAAAAAACATGCATTGGTTCTCACCCCCCACTTTTGAACGAAGGCAAGCCTTAGTTCAAAAGTCATGCAAATATATATAGGAGAAGGAAATGACTTTAGTTAAAAAGAAGAGCAGAACTCCCTTTAAGGTGTCGAGTGAACGACATGGCATGAGGCTGGATAATCGAGGGAGTTCGGCTGGGGCCTTAAACTCTCAGCGCAGGCCCGGTAAATTCACGGAAGCTGCCTGGCTGATCTGATCCTTGCTCCGAAACTTAATTCCTACATGTAAGACATTTCTTCTGGACAAAAAGATGGGTGAGAGAGCTTATTGAAAATTAAAATGACAGAAAGTAAGATAGTGTCGGGTTACCTCCCGACTAGTGCACTTGTTTAACGTCGTTGGCTCGACAGTACCTTGTTCTGGATCATTGGTTGGGATCCCATGGGTGGCTTAGGTCGAATTTCTTGATTCCACCGACCTTGATTCTTGCGGTGAGTCTTCCTGATTTTTGAGCAGATGACTGGTTGGGGTCCCGTTCCCCTTGTACTGGTGGTGCCTCCTTCCAACGTCTCAGGGAAGGTGAGGGACCTTTTACTACCAACTTCTTGAACCGGGTTTTCTGGTGTTCAGGGCTGGCTTGTCCGGTTATGGCGTAACAATGCTCTATTGGAGAATTATTCTGCATAGGCCCTTTTCCCATCCTCTTTTCAGCCTCTTCTTTGATCACATGGTTTTCAGCGATTTGCCTATTGATCGAGGGGAAAAGTCGGGAAGCTTGCATCTTAAGGCTCGATTCTGCCTCGTCGTGTTTGTTTGTGATGCTAGCTGGGTATGGTTCTGGCAGCATGTTAGCGGTATTCCGGACTTTTTCTATTGCTGACACCTCATTGTTACTCCCGATACTTTCTATGTCTGACTCTTCAGATGGTTCAGGAGTTACTTCTGACGGCTCGGTAGTTTCTTCGTGATCCTGGTAGTCATGGTGACTTTCTTCGCGAGACATGGTCGTTTTGAAACGCGTATCGATTTGAACAACTTATCCGATTAACTGACTAATTCCCCGGCAACGGCGCCAATTTGACGGGAGCGTCGGTTGCACTGTCGTTAGGGTGCAATGCGTCTCGTACAAATAAATTTATAATGTCCACTACTCGCGACTTAACTACTGGGTAGTAAGGGTAAGTAGGGGTCGAACCCAAGGGAATTAGGGGGATAGATTGTTCGTTACGGCTTACACGGTGCGTGATTTTAGGTCGAGTGTGGACTTACTGCTAATTACTAAACTACTGTTTTTGGGTTTTTTGGGTTTTTTGTGCGGAAAGTAAATACAGAAAATAAATACTGAAATTAAATACAGAAAATAAAGGAGTTGAGGGTTAGAAGACTTACAGTGGGTGATGCGTGATTGTTGATTCCTCCGGTATGTGAGTGGTTGGTGGTTGTGTTTGATTGAGCAGTTATACTAGGAAATTAAATACAGGGGGTGTTTGCAATTGAAAGAGCGTATTCGGTTTCAGGTATTCTTGTATTATCACATGCTTATTAGTTTAGTAAATCTTCTAAGTATTCAAACGATGAATCGAGGCTAGCGATAGCTCAAGACTTGCAACATCGGCTAAATCACACTTGTTCTATTTAGACTAGCGCCAGTACCAGTTAGGTACGCTAGTCTATGTGCATCCACCTGCTCTCCTGTTACGGTTTCCCATAATGGTTTTTTAAATATAGTCGACCTCTTTCAGATAGCTTTGTCTGTTACGACCTCCCCTATCCGGGTGTGATCACGAATATCTTAAGGAAGAACTTACGAAGTTGGACCCCTAATGGTCACATTCCCAAAATCGTTCACTCTACCTTAGAGACATTCTGACTTTTATATGGCACATAGAACAAGTATTGAATACTAAGAAAATAAACTAAGCTAATTAAACATTAAATAATACAAGATTATACCTTCCGCCGAATGAGGAGTTTAGCCTCGCCTGTCCATGGAGGAGGGCGCCTAGCCAAATATCGTAACTTTATTGATCCAAACCAACTTACAAAATATTACAAAATGTAGAGAGATAAGTGATTGTGTATGGAATGGTTTTTGGATGATAAAATGAGGAGGGGTGAGCCTCCTTTTATAGGAGAAATGGGAGGAAATGGAGGGCCAGGATTCATTTGATCCAAGGGTGGAGAATGAGGCATGGATGAGCCAAGGAGGCGCCGCCACTTGGCGGTGGTGGAGTGGTGGAGCTCAGCCGCCGGTAGGAGGTGGTGGTGGAGGAGCAAATGGTGGTGGAAGCCACCTCCCAAGCAAGTCATCAAGTCATCCAAGGAGGAGAGAGGAGGAACATGTGGTGGAGGAGCCACCACATGGCGGCGGCTCATTGGGCAGAGGAGAGCCGGTCATCCATGGAGGAGGAGGGAGGAGCCGCCGGTGGTGGGTGGTGGTTTTGGGGTGGTTTTCCTCTTTGGCCACCTCTTCTCCAAGTCACAAGTCATCTTGCCCATATGTGAGTTTCGTACAGTTTTGCACTGTCTTTTCACAAAACTGTCAGTGTAATTTGGCACTGGGTTGACTTGATTCCATCTCTGCACAATTTGTGATGAGTGATTCATCGTCAGGATCCTTGATATTTCTTCAGTCGGCATATGATCTTGACCTTGAATCGACTCCTTATATCTTTTCTGTGCTAAAAGCCTCTCCTTAACGTGTTTTCACTTTAATCTCTAAAATGCCCTGTGGAAATATATCGGGACTAACAAGTGGATGTTAGACAGACAAACAGTCTAACTTGGGGGGTTTATCTGTGTTTTTG
This sequence comes from Rhodiola kirilowii, assembly GCA_033675215.1. NCBI lineage: Eukaryota > Viridiplantae > Streptophyta > Magnoliopsida > Saxifragales > Crassulaceae > Rhodiola > Rhodiola kirilowii. Next base: position 13,276 of record CM066200.1, read on the forward strand.
ATTCGTATAATTGTGGTCCATCAGGGGGCGCACCCTTATTTCTTCGGTATTGATTTTCGGGCCTCAGCCGAGATCGCTCGGATATCGACCTGGGGCGCGACCCGGTATTTCTCGGTCGCGGCCCGGTACTGAAGCTCGGTCACGCCTGGGGCTTTCTCGGGCGCTGACTGGGTTCCTCGGTCATCTACGGACCCGATAAACTTGTGATTTATTTCTGGCATAAAACTCCTCTTTTAAGCTGGTTTCTTCCCTAAACCTCAACATAGCCTGTAGAGCAAAATGGGACTAACAAGTGAAATATGTCAAGATAAATTGTCCAATTTGGTGGGTTTAACTGATTCAACAAGTCATATAATTAGGCCCCATCAATGACTCACAACCGGCGGCTTAGGGGGATGAAGCCACATGGGGTGGCGGCTACAAGCTCCTCCTCCCATTTTGTGCCATGTGTTTCACTTCTCATCCACATTTCTTCTCCTCCCTTGGCTATAAATAGAGACATCCCTTCCCTTTGTAACTCATCTCATTCCAAACCATCATCCACAAGTCACTTGCCACTTATCTCTCTAGATTTTGGGCACAACTCTTGTAAAACACTTGTTTTAATCTATAATACTTCTGTTGGTTCTTGAGTATTCTAATTGTTCTTGAGTTTACTCCTGTTGGTTCTTGAGTATTCTCTTTACTTTACTGTCTTTCAAAAATCTTTACTTTTCCAAGTACTTAGCTATGGTATCCACCTCTATGGATATTCGTAGCTAAACCCTTTATTCGGTTGAAGGGGTTTACTTGTGTCATAAAATGTTTTAAACCATACTCTTAGTGCCTCTATGTGTTCAAAACTTGTTCTGTGTGCCACATATTAGGTTAGAACTTCCAAGGTTGAGTGGATGCTTGACAGAGCAAAACTCTTTCGTGGGGTTCGTAAACATACTTGGGTAAGTGGATGCTTGTAATGGCAAAACTTATCTGAGGAGTTTGACCTCTTTAAAACACCATTTGGTTGATCGGGAATGATTGATCAAATAGATGCACATAAGGCTAATATACCTTGGAGTGGGGTATTAGTCTAAATAGAACAAGTGCTCTATGTCTTGAAATGGACTAGACAGTGTGGCAAATTGAGTGCTTGAAATGGCCTTGATACACTTTTGAATACTTAGTATGATCATTAGAGGTCAATGATAAACAGACTATGATACAAGGCCCCTAAAACCGAATACTTTCCTTAACTTAAAACATCACCTGCACTTTACGTTCAGCCTCAATATCAACTGCAATATCAACTGCTTACTTTTCGCAAGACTTGCCCTTCAAGCAACCCACTTTCTGTAAGTCTTCTCTTTCAAGCAATTACTTTCTGTACTTTATTTTCTGCACAAAAATCACAACCAACCCACTTACTTTTCCGCACTAAAAACCAAAACCAACCAAAAAGACACTTACTTTTCAGCACTAAAACCCCAAATCACGCTCCCTACCAGTACATTTCTCAAAGAACAACTATCCCCCTATTTCCCTTGGGTTCGACCCCTACTTACCACTCTACTATCTAATAGTAGAATCACGAGTAGCGGACTTATAAATTTATTCTTGACTTTTGCACACGACGACTGTGCATCCGTCAATGGTTCAATTTGTTGATTGTCAAGTATTAAGTGAATCAATGAAAGGAAAAGGTTGTTTTCAAGGTTTTAAAAGGCGTTCCTAGGGTACTACGTCCCTCCTTGGTGTACTAGACTCTCGATAGGTACAATTTCATGCAAGAACAAGCAATGTAATGGTTAGATTAAGGCGTGCAACTAAATCAAATTTCATCCCTAGATTACTTCTTTGATTTAAGGAAGAGGCACCTGGCACGTGAGCTTCAATCTCTTGATGTTTTTAGCTCACGTCCAACTCAAGTTTCTCAATCATCAACGCTAGTTGAGTGATCAATATCCAAGAGTGGTGAAGACCAAGCCTATCTCAATGCTAGGATGGGTCACGCTAGTGATCACCACCAAACAAGGATGAATCTACTTTCATTCTAGAACTCTTAGTCTCGTTCGCTAGAACACTCAACTTCAAATTCATGTTTCTAGACCACATATGCATTTTATCAAACACTTAGAGGGCATAGAATTACATTTATCCAAGTAGATTCACAACCATAACAAAGCTTCATTCAAACAAATATTCAATGAAGATAGAGTTTCATACACCAAGGAGGTCCATAGGACCCCTAGAAACTAGAAGGGACTACTCACAAGTCATGTTCATTAATGATCAAACGTAGTTTTTACAAAGATGATGAAGCAGAAACAAAGAAGATGAAGAAACTAGGATTGAAAGTCCCCCTTCTATCCTTAGAGTGGCTCCAAGCTTGATTGATGATCTTCAAAAACTTTGTCTTCTCCAAAAAACCCTTGATCCTTGTGCCAAAACTCAAGCTTTCTATTTATAGAAGAAGTTAAAAATCCTGGCTTTAAGCTTACGCTCGGGCGAGCTCATGTGTGCTCGTGTGTGCTTGGTCGAGCTCTTTGCGAAATGGGAAACAGGTATGGGTCGAGGCTCAGTCGGGTGAAGTAGCGCTCGGTCGAGCAAATTATGGCAGAGCGGGTACATTGAGGCAAGCTCGGGCGAGCCTTTTTGGGGCTCGGGCACTTTTGCGATTGGACAGATGAGGTGTTTGCTGGGAGACCCAGGCGAGCCGCTGCATGCTCGATCGAGCAAAATGGGTGGAAGGGAGAGGGCTCGGTCGAGCTTCCCCGAGCTCGGGTGTGAAATTCCTTAAGCCATTGACAGAACCGCTCGTCGTTAAAGCGATTTGTGCAAATAAATTTATAAGTCCGCTACTCGCGACTTAACTACTGGGTAGCAAGTGGTAAGTAGGGGTCGAACCCAAGGGAGTCAGTGTGGATTAGTTGTTTTTACGGGATTGTCACGAAAGTAAATACAGTTGGGGGTTGGGATTGAGTGTTTTGGAAACTGAAAGTAAATTACAATAATTGATAATGGACTGTGAGGAAAGTATTCGGTTTTAGGGGCCTTGTATTATAATTGTTTATCATCGACCGCTAATGATCATACCAAGTGGTCAAAGATGAATTGAGACTATTTCTAGCGCAAGACATGATCATGCTAAATGTTCAAAGATGAATCGAGGCTATTCCTAGCACAAGACTTGCAACATCATTTAAAACACTTGTTCTAAGCAAAACTAATTCCTCCTTTCGAAGTATCTTAGCCGTAAGTGCATCCATTTGGTCCCTTTGGTCCAGTTTTCAAATGGTTTTTAGAATAGTCGACCTCTTCAGATAAGTTTATCCATTTAATCCCTTTGGTCCAGTTTTCAAATGGTCTACTTACCCGAGTGTGATCACGAATATCTAAGGAAGAGCTTACGAATTTGGACCCCTATGGTCACATTTCCAAATGGTTGACTTGACCTTAGACATTCTAACTTTTATATATGGCACATAGAACAAGTATCGAACATAAAGGTATACTAAGAGTAAAGTCTAAAACATTTATAATACAAGTACACACCCTTAAACCGAATAATTAATTTAGCTACTAATCATGGCAGTGGTTATCATAACTATGAACTTGGAAATAAACAACAGTTTAGCAAGACAATTAAATAAATAAAAGAAGACTTACAAAACCGTTGAAGCGCCAAGGATCAAGCTTTGATTCCCAAAGTAATATTACATGATTAATATTACATGATTAGTGCCCAAAATTCTAGAGAGAAGTTAGAGAGAAGCTAGAGCTTCTCTCTCTAACTATGGAGTTGTGACTTGTGGTGGTGATGATACAAATGAGGAGGAGAAGCCTCATATTTATAGCCAAGGAGGAGGAGGATGGGTGGTGGAGATGGTGGCATGTGGAGGAGCATCCAAGGGTGGAGGAGGAGGGGAGGAGCATGTGGAGGAGAAGCCTCCACATGGAGGAGGAATAGTGAGCCGCCGGCGGCTTTGGGAGGAGGGGAGGAGGAGCCGCCATGTGTCCCTCCATGTGAGGAGGAGCATCCCTTCTAGAAGCTTGTAACCTCTTCACAAAAGTCATCGGTTTGACCGGATCTGACCGGAGCTTTGGCCGGAGCTTCTTGGATTTTGGAGAGTGTATTTTGAATGAAAATGTCATTCTAAGATGATCTCAAGAAGGAACCTAAGCCAAATTCCGCTTGGAACATGGTCGAAATCTCAAATCCGATGAAATTGCCCTTGTTTGGCCTTTACCGGGCTCGGTGCTTTTGCCTTGCGTTCTTGTCCATTTGCCGACGGTTCTAGAATATTTGAGTGATTCCAAGTCGGTTCCATGAAGGATGTTAAGGCTGATTTTGAGTGTAGCATGGTCGTGACCTGGAATGACTCGTTCTTCATTTTCCGCTTAAAAACTCCTCCTTAGCGTGTTTTCACTTCAGTCTCTAAAATGCCCTGTGGAAATATATCGGGACTAACACGTAGAAGTTAGATAGACAAACAGTCTAATTTGGTGGGTTTTACTGTGTTTCTGATTCGTATAATTATGGTCCATCAGATCACCCCACACTTTTAGTTGTTCGTCCCGAACAATGCTATTAAAGGGCGTAAGTTCTAAGTTTTGCTTTGGAATATGAAAATTAGACTGTGGTACTCGATCTATCCTAATTCATGCATTGCTTACTTATTACCAAATTAAACTGCGTAAATAAATAGAAGAAACTTAATACTTGTACCTCCGTGCTGAGATGCAAATTATATTGGATGTCTCGGGAGATAGCCCTTTTTAGGCTCCTGGACTGCAACCTCGGGATCGTCTCTTACTATATGGTTTTCTGGTAGCGTTCTCTAGCACGTGATTCGGTTCAGGTTTCAGTGGTTTGAGTACTTTGATTTTATTTTGGCGAGGGACTGCTTTTTTGTAGTGAATCGGCTTTTGGCCTTTGATTTGACTTTTTGAGTTCTTCACTTTTTGTTCGGTTAAAACCTTCACAATTTTGGGCCTTTGGCCTCTTGATTTGCTTCTTCGAGCTTTTCGCCTTTTTGTGGCTGCTAGTCAATTTTCTCGAGCCTTTTTGGGAGGTCCAATCATCGCCCGCAAGCCTATGGAAATACCTCCCCGCTCCTCTCGTTTTTGCCGTTTTCGCGCGGGTCAAGGTGAGGGTCGCTCATCTATTTTCTCGGCTACTTTGACTGTCGTTTTCGCACGGGTCAAGATGAGGGTCGCTCATCTATTTTCTCGGCTACTTTGACCGGAGATAGGACGGTCTGATTCCCGTCCTCGCCTTTTGCATTGCATGGCGGAGATGACTTCAATCTTCACTGAAACCCGAAGTGCAGCCTCCACTGACTTCGAAAACCATATAGTTCGATCTGATCCTTTGATTGCTTGCCAAGCCTCTCTAGGGCAGTTTATATCAACTCCACATCCCTAGTTATCTCAGCACAAAGGACAAATGGAAAGTTACATTCTAAGTTTTTAAACAGTTGAATTTTCACAAGGTTAATGCATGAATTATGACTTATCTTTTTCACATTCTTAAGTTCATACTTTCAAAAAGATATTATTTATTAACTAATATATACAGGTGGTTCTCACCCCACACTTTCGAACGAAGGCGTGCTTTTCAGCAAGACTTAGTTCAAAAGCCATGCAAGCAGATATTGTATGAGAAGAAAATGATATTAAGGAAAAGGAAAGACAGAACTCCCTTTAAGGTGTCGAGTGAACGACATGGCACGAGGCTGGATAATCGAGGGAGTTCGGCTGGGGCCTTGAACTCTGAGCGTAGCCCTATCTGGCCTAATGTTGTACCCAAGTCCGATTCCTGAATAGTCATTTCTTCTATGCACCAAGTGGGTGAGAGCAACTTATTGAAAAAACTAAATGACAGAAAATAAAATGACAGAAAATAAAATGACAGAAAGTAAGATAGTGTCGGGTTACCTCCCGACCAGTGCACTTGTTTAACGTCGTTGACTCGACAGTACCTCAATCATGGATCATAAGGTCGGATCCCAAGGGTGAGTGAGGTCAAACTTTTTCTCGGCAGCCCTTTTGCTCCGAGAGGGTGAGATTTCCTTGACCATAGCTGCTGGTCCAATGCGTCGTGCTTGCTTGTTACTTCTTCCGGGTTTCCATTCTTTCGGCCCATGTTTTTGCCGCCTCTTCATGTTGGAATAGTTGGCACCTTTGCGAGTTTGGAAGTTTGGTTTTGTGCCTTCAAACATCGGCGACCACAGGCATGTTCCCATGTGAGGCCTCTTCTTTGTGGTAGCTACGAATGGTTGTCTTGGAATGATTGAGTTCCCGGGTGGTTTTTCTTGGCTTGTGATGAGAGAGATTTCCTTTGTCGGCTTTTTTGGCTCATGCTCTGCCTCCAACTCCCCTTGTACCGCATCATCATTGATTATATGATCTTCGGTGGTTATGATCGGCATGAAACGCGAAGGGTTAAGTTGAGGCACTTCGACCATGAGGACTAGGTCTGTTTCAGGTGCTCCGACAGTGAGGACAAGGTCTTTCTCGGACAGTTCGGCAATGAGGTCTGGGACTTCCTCGGGTGCTCCGAGCGCAAGGACCGGGCCTGGCTTGATTTCTTCGGCCGCTTCAGCAGTGAGGTTCGGGGCTTTTGTAGGCTCGGTAGTCAGGACAGTGATTTCCTCGGATGGATTGGTGATAAGGACCGGGTCTGATTGGGGCAGTTCTTCTTCGGTCATTTGCGGGTCCTCATCCTCAGTCGGCTCCTCGGGTTCAGCCGTGAATTGGTGCATCAATGCGCTCAATTTCTGCATGTCTGCGGCCAATTGCTGGGTGCTAGCTGCCAGCTCCTTTTCTGCCGCCCATAGTTCAGTTTTGGCCCTGATTTGTTGCATCGTGTTGTCCAACTGCTGGATGCTAGATGCCAGCTCCGTTATACCATCCTCGATTGGCTTGGCCTGATCTTGGCTTGGTCTTGACCTTGCGGCCAAATCATTGATTAATATCCAAAGATCATCCACGGTTATGCCCATCAACGATCCTCCTGCTGCGTCATTTAGCCCTTTCCACTCATGTAGCAACATCCCACAGAGAAACTTTGTTTGAAGATCGAAGTTGGTGAATCCATGGTGCGGGCAGCTCGTCACAATGGAATCGAAGTACCATAAGTACTCATCCAATGTTTCGTCCCGGGATTGCTCCAAGTTGTTGATCTTCTCACGGATTTCAAGTTCGAAGGATGGTGGGCAAAACTCCTCGTTGTTCCAAGGTTCCATTCCGTAGTAGTATGCCTTAGTGAATTGCATGATAAAAGAAAAAAGAAAAAAGAAAATAGAACAACTATTCCTATGCACAACTCCCCGGCAACGGCGCCAATTTGACAGAACCGCTCGTCGTTAAAGCGATTTGTGCAAATAAATTTATAAGTCCGCTACTCGCGACTTAACTACTGGGTAGCAAGTGGTAAGTAGGGGTCGAACCCAAGGGAGTCAGTATGGATTAGTTGTTTTTACGGGATTGTCACGAAAGTAAATACAGTTGGGGGTTGGGATTGAGTGTTTTGGAAACTGAAAGTAAATTACAATAATTGATAATGGACTGTGAGGAAAGTATTCGGTTTTAGGGGCCTTGTATTATAATTGTTTATCATCGACCGCTAATGATCATACCAAGTGGTCAAAGATGAATTGAGACTATTTCTAGCGCAAGACATGATCATGCTAAATGTTCAAAGATGAATCGAGGCTATTCCTAGCACAAGACTTGCAACATCATTTAAAACACTTGTTCTAAGCAAAACTAATTCCTCCTTTCGAAGTATCTTAGCCGTAAGTGCATCCATTTGGTCCCTTTGGTCCAGTTTTCAAATGGTTTTTAGAATAGTCGACCTCTTCAGATAAGTTTATCCATTTAATCCCTTTGGTCCAGTTTTCAAATGGTCTACTTACCCGAGTGTGATCACGAATATCTAAGGAAGAGCTTACGAATTTGGACCCCTATGGTCACATTTCCAAATGGTTGACTTGACCTTAGACATTCTAACTTTTATATATGGCACATAGAACAAGTATCGAACATAAAGGTATACTAAGAGTAAAGTCTAAAACATTTATAATACAAGTACACACCCTTAAACCGAATAATTAATTTAGCTACTAATCATGGCAGTGGTTATCATAACTATGAACTTGGAAATAAACAACAGTTTAGCAAGACAATTAAATAAATAAAAGAAGACTTACAAAACCGTTGAAGCGCCAAGGATCAAGCTTTGATTCCCAAAGTAATATTACATGATTAATATTACATGATTAGTGCCCAAAATTCTAGAGAGAAGTTAGAGAGAAGCTAGAGCTTCTCTCTCTAACTATGGAGTTGTGACTTGTGGTGGTGATGATACAAATGAGGAGGAGAAGCCTCATATTTATAGCCAAGGAGGAGGAGGATGGGTGGTGGAGATGGTGGCATGTGGAGGAGCATCCAAGGGTGGAGGAGGAGGGGAGGAGCATGTGGAGGAGAAGCCTCCACATGGAGGAGGAATAGTGAGCCGCCGGCGGCTTTGGGAGGAGGGGAGGAGGAGCCGCCATGTGTCCCTCCATGTGAGGAGGAGCATCCCTTCTAGAAGCTTGTAACCTCTTCACAAAAGTCATCGGTTTGACCGGATCTGACCGGAGCTTTGGCCGGAGCTTCTTGGATTTTGGAGAGTGTATTTTGAATGAAAATGTCATTCTAAGATGATCTCAAGAAGGAACCTAAGCCAAATTCCGCTTGGAACATGGTCGAAATCTCAAATCCGATGAAATTGCCCTTGTTTGGCCTTTACCGGGCTCGGTGCTTTTGCCTTGCGTTCTTGTCCATTTGCCGACGGTTCTAGAATATTTGAGTGATTCCAAGTCGGTTCCATGAAGGATGTTAAGGCTGATTTTGAGTGTAGCATGGTCGTGACCTGGAATGACTCGTTCTTCATTTTCCGCTTAAAAACTCCTCCTTAGCGTGTTTTCACTTCAGTCTCTAAAATGCCCTGTGGAAATATATCGGGACTAACACGTAGAAGTTAGATAGACAAACAGTCTAATTTGGTGGGTTTTACTGTGTTTCTGATTCGTATAATTATGGTCCATCAGCCATCTTGATCTTGTCCCAAGGCGCTGAGGACCGGGTGAGCGTGGCCAGGCTCGATCGAGCTATTTCGGCAGAGAGCTTTGGGCATATGAACGCTCAGTCGAGCTCCCTTTGGCCCGGGCGAGCTCCATTCACTTTGCATGAGATATTTTCATTTTGGTCCGAAACTTCAATTTTCTTCGAGAATTGATACTCTTAAGTTCGAGAACCATAAAATCGGTTTCTCACCTGAAATAACAAGCACAAGGGTTAAATGACATCGAAAAATCTTGGAACGAGTCAAAAAATCTAGTAAAAGTAGGAGAAAGATAGTCGAGAAATCGACTTATCAGTTCCCCACCTTGAGTAATGTCTTGCTCATCAAAGAAACTGGCAGGTGGAAAACTGGTCACACTAGTAGGTGTACCTTGTGGGTAAGTGATCGCTTGCATATATAGCGGAAAATACTCAAATAAGGATTCAAATACTTATGCTAGTCACAGTAAATCAAAACATTTGTAAAGACTCGGGAATCCGAGGTCGAACCCAAAGGATAGGTGATTAAACAAATAATGCTAAAGATATAACTAGATTGTCTACGGTTTGGGGGGGGATTGTTCCTTTAAAAAGGTTGATAGCAAGATTTTACTATCCGAAATGGAGGTTTGATCAACAAAGAGGGTAAATAATCAATTCAAAGATGACTAGGGATCTATTTCTCCACCTAGACAATTATTGTGACGGTAAAATAGGACACCATTGATGAAATCTCGTGCACATAATTAGAATTTAGCCATGCAACATTAATTCTAACTTCAACTCACGCTCCAACTTAGTAAAAAGAGGTTGCATCTCGCATAATGCCTCACACTCACGCTCTATTGACACTATAGAATACTATTATCTAGTCTCACACTCACGCTCTATTGACTAGATAGTCGTACACTTGTTGAATCCATGCCATTCTCATTAGAATTAGAGTGTCGCCATGTAACACAAAAACCCTAATGCTTTTTCATTTAATTCATTGAAATCATGCTTTTCAGGGGTGAGCTACATCAAACATGAAATCAAGTAGAATTCCTATTGAGGACTTGTCAAAAACATGTCTAGGCAATCCGAAACATTAAGTTCAAATGAAGAAGAATCATGTGAAAAATCATTCATCAATAGCATCCATAATATTTATAATGTCACAAACATGTCTAGGGAATTCATAGATCCCCAACCAAGGTCACTACTCACTCATGGTGAGATTACAAGTAAAAACAACAATAGATGAGCAGAAAAACATGTAGAAAAGATGGGGTTTAGGAATCTAGAACCAATATGGAGCACTAGGAACAATGGATGATCCAATCCTTGTGTTGTTGATGGCTCTAGAAAATCTGACTTCTCCTCCAAGCTAGCTGCTCTCCAAAATCCCAGGAAATCCAAAACTTCTGGGCTTGAAATCCTAGCATCTATTTATAGCCCATGAGTTAAAAATCCAAACTTTACGACGTCATGCGAACGCATGAATGAATCATGCGAGCGCATGGACGGACCATGCGAGCGCATGGCTTCACAAATTTGGTCATATGCGAGCTTGGGGAAGCCTTTCATGCGAGCGCATGACATTCTCATGCGTCTGGTCCTATCCATGCGAACGCATGATCAAGCTATGCGAGCGCATGTCTTTGAGGAGTTTGTGCCTCGACTTCCATTTTGCTCTTTTTCGCTCCAGAATGCTCGGTTAGCTCCGAAATTGCTGCTCACTTGTGTTTTCAGCTAAATCTCTGTAATAGGCCTGAAATGAACCACAAAGCATCAAATAGCAAGTGAAATCGTAGAGGAACGATCGAAACAATAAGCGACTTTTGAATTCACCAATGCATGCAAGGAGGCCTTTGATGATTGACGAAGCCCACTACACTGTCGTTAAGGTGTAATGTTCTCTGTGCAAAATAAATTTATATTTTCCGCTACTCGCAACTACACTACTGGGTAGTAAGTGGTAAGTAGGGGTCGAACCCAAGGGAATTAGAGGGATACGTTGTTCTTTATACTGGCGGGGAACGTGTTTTAGGTTGATTGAGATTTTAGCGCGATTAACTAAGCTACTGTTTTTGGTTTTTTTGGTTTTTTATGCGGAAAAGTAAATACAGAAAATAAATAATGAAAATAAAGGAGTTAAGGGAAGAAGACTTACAATGGGTGATGCGTGATTGCGATTCCTCCGGTAGATGAGCGGATGATGGTTGTAGTTGATCGAGCAGTTTATAAAAGTAAATACAGGGGGGTTTTTTGTAATTCAAGGAAAAGTATTCGGTTTCAGGGGCTATGTATCATAGCCTGTTTATTGTTTTAGTAACCCTTCTAAGTATTCAAACGTGTATCAAGGCCTTTTCCGGCTCTCGATTTGCCACACTGTCTAGTCTTTTGCAAAAGTGTTCGAAAGTGAATCAAGGCCATTTCAAGCACTCAACTTGCAACACTGTCTAATCTTTTGCAAAAAACGTAAAGCCCTTGTTCTATTTAGACTAGCACCCCATTTCAAGGTATACTAGCCTATGTGCATCCATTTTGGGTTGTCTTTTCCGATTTACCCAAAATGGTGTTTGAGAGAGATCAAACTCCTCAGATAAGCTTTGCCATTTCAAGCATCCACTTACCCGAGTATGTTTGCGAACTTCCACGGAAGAGCTTTTCCATTTCAAGCATCCACTCAACCTTGGAAGTTCTGATCTAATATATGGCACATAGAACAAGTTTTGAATACAGAGAAAAGAAACTAAAAGAATTAAAACATTTTATAATACAAGAACACCCCTTTAACCGAATAAAGAGTTTAGCTACGATTATCCATGGACGAGGATATCATAGCTAAATACTCGGGGGTTTTTGAAAACAGTAAGAGGGAAAGGGGTGTAATACTCAAGAACCAACAGGAGTATTCCCAATTTCCTACTGAATACTCAAGAACCAACAGGAGTATTCTCTACAGTATTATAATACTCAAGAACCGACAGGAGTATTATAATTTCAAAGCGATACTCAAGAACAAACAGGAGTATTATTTCCAAAAAACCAAACTTACAAAGTATCCAAATGTTTTAGAGAGATAAGTTACAAATTTGTGGATGTTGAAATGAGGAGGAGCTCTCCTTTTATAGCCATGGAGGAGGAGAATGGAGGGTGGAGATGGAGGGCATGTGTTTTTGATCCAAGGGAGGAGGAAGGAGGTGCAAGGAGGAGGTGACACATGGGGGGAGCCAAAAGCCGCCGGTTGGGGAGAGCTTGGGCCGCCGGTTGCCGGTTGCAAGGGGAGGAGAAGGGTGGCTTTGGCCACCTCCAAGCAAGGTGGCCGGTCACCTTGGTCCATAGGTGGATTTTGACAGTTTTGTGCAGTCTTTTCACAAAACTATCAATCCAATTTCGCTCCGTCTGGCTTTAATTGTTCCTCGGTTGGATTCGATTTGAGTAATTCCTACGTCAGGATCTTGAGATTCTTCATTCAGCGTCTGATCATGACCTTGGACTGGCTCGTAATATCTTTTCAGCGTAAAATCCTCTCCTTACCGTGTTTTCTCTTTAGTCTCTAAAATGCCCTGTAGAAATAAATCGGGACTAACAAGCAGAAGTTAAATAGACCAACAGTCTAATTTGGTGGGTTTTACTGTATTTTTGATTCGTATAATTATAGTCCATCAGATCACCCCACACTTTTAGTTGTTCGTCCCAAACAATGCTATTAAAGGGCGGTACTCTAAGTTTGGTTTTAAAATATGAAAATTAGACCGTGGGACTCGATTTATCCTAATTCATGCATTACTTACTTATTACCAAATTGAACTGTATAAATAAATAGAAGAAACTTGATACTTGTACCTCCGTGCCGAGATGCAAATTATTCTGGATGTTTCGGGAGATAGCCCTTTTTAGGCTCCTGGACTGCAACCTCGGGATCGTCTCTCACTATATGGTTTCCTTGTAGCTTTCTCTAGCACGTGATTCGGTTCGGGTTTCACTGGTTTGAGTACTTTGATTTTCTTTTGGCGAGGGAATGCTTTTGTAGTGAATCGGCCTTTGGCCTTTGATTTGACTCTTTGAGTACTTCACTTTTTGTTCGGTTAAAACCTTCACAATTTTGGGCCTTTGGCCTCTTGATTTGCTTCTTCGAGCTTTTCGCCTTTTTATAGCTTTGCTAGTCCATTTTCTCAAGGCTTTTGTGGGAGGTCCAATCATCGCCCGCAAGCCTATGGAAATACCTCCCCGCTCCTCTCATCGTTGTCATTTCACGCGGGTCAAGATGAGGGTCGCTCATCTATTTTCTCGGCTACTTTGACTAGAGAGAGGACGGTCTGATTCCCATCCTCTCCTTTTTTTCTTTTTGCATAAACACTGCATGGCGGAGATGACTTCAATCTTCACAACCCGAAGTGCAGCCTCCACTGAATTCGAAAACCATATAGTTTTTGAAATAATACTCCTGTTTGTTCTTGAGTATTGATGGACCACAATTATACGAATCAAAAACACAGTAAAACCCCCCAAGTTAGACTGTTTGTCTATCTAACATCCATCTGTTAGTCCCGATATATTTCCACAGGGCATTTTAGAGACTGAAGTGAAAACACGCTAAGGAGAGGATTTTATGCTGAAAAGATAACAAGAGTCAATCCAAGGTCAAGATCATATGCCGACTGAAGAAATATCAAGGATCCTGACGTTGAATTGACCAGAATAAATTAATCAGAAGAATCAGGAGTGAAGTCAAGACAGTCCGGGGAAGGAACACACTGACAGTTTTGTGAAAAGACTGCACAAAACTGTACAAAACTCACATATGGGCAAGATGACTTGTGACTTGAAGAAGAGGTGGCCAAAGAGGAAAACCACCCCAAAACCACCACCCACCACCGGCGGCTCCTCCACCCTCCTCCTCCATGTGACCGGTTGACTTGCCTTGGAGGTGGCAAAGCCAACCTCTCCTCCTCCACCACAACCGGCTACCGGCGGCTGCCCTCCACCACTCCTCCTCCGCCACTTGGTGGCTCCTCCTTGGCTCCTCCTTGCCTCCTCCTCCTCCCTTGGATCAAACCAATCTCCACCACCCATCTCCACCCATTTTTCCTATAAAAGGAGGTGCTCCTCCCCTCACAAATTCATCCCAAAAATTGTAATCACTTCTCTCTCTACATTTTGTTACTTGTAAGTTTGGTTCGGTTTTGAAATAATACTCCTTTTTGTTCTTGAGTATTATACTGGAAATTATAATACTCTTGTCGGTTCTCGAGTATTATAATACTGTAGAGAATACTCCTGTTGGTTCTTGAGTATTCAGTAGGAAATTAGGAATACTCCTGTTGGTTCTTGAGTATTCCACCCCTTTCCCTCTTACTGTTTTCAAAAACCCCCGAGTATTTAGCTATGGTATCCATCTCTATGGATATTCGTAGCTAAACTCTTTATTCGGTGGAAGGTATTTTCTTGTATTATATAATGTTGTAATATCTTTTAGTTTCATTTCTTTGTATTCAAAACTTGTTCTATGTGCCATTTATAGTCAGAATTTCCAAGGTTGAGTGGATGCTACGAAAGGGCAAAACTCTTCCGTGGGGATTCGTGAACATACTCGGGTAAGTGGATGCTACGAAAGGGCAAAGCTTATCTGAGAAGTTCGACTCATCTAAAACACCACTTGGTCAATCGTAACTGTGAGATCAAGTGGATGCACAAAAGTCTAAGATACTTCGAAAGGAGGAATTAGTCTGAAATAGAACAAGGGTTGCTTTAAACGATGTTGCAAGTCTTGCGCTACGAAAGGGCCTCGATTCATCTTTGAATACTTAGAAAAGTTACTAACAGTTTATTATATACATGTTATAATATAAGAGTACCTGAAACCGAATGCTTTTCTTTACTGTTAAACCGCAATCACCAACTGCTGATCTACCGGAGGAATTACAATCACGCATCACCCACTGTAAGTCTTCTTTGTATTTACAGCATTTAAATTCTGTATTTACTTTTCCGCAATCAAAACCAAAAACCCCCAAAAAATCACGTAGTTAATTAGAGCGCTAAAATCTCAATCAACCATAAAACACGCTCCCCCCAGTTCAATCACCCTAAAAGAATAGCCTATTCCCCTAATTCCCTTGGGTTCGACCCCTACTTACCACTTACTACCCAGTAGTGTAGTCACAAGTAGCGGATATTATAAATTTATTTGTACAGAGGACACTGCACCTTAACGACAGTACGGTGGCCCTCCGTCAAATTGGCGCCGTTGCCGGGGAATTAGCCGTCGAATAAACTGTTCTTTTCTCTTCCTCCATCTCTTTTAAATTCTCGCGCTCGAAACAACTATGTCTCGCGAAGGAAGTCATCATGACTACCAGGATGACGATGAAATAAACCTGTACGAGCGAAATGATGAAGTGCCACTTCCATTTATGGATGATCCGGAGCAACTCATCAGAAGCAGACGAGCTCGTGATAGGGAGGCCATCAGACGAAACCAAGAACCACCCGAGGACCGAAATGCAGCTGGTCCAGTACGACAACCCCCTAGATATCCCCCACCCCCTCGCCCTCGACAAGTTCCTAGACAAGAACCCGTCTTCGATAACTACTACGGGGATGACAACTACCGTGAACCCACCCTGGGAGAACTTTCGGCACCAGATTTCAGAGTTCAGCCATGGTGTATCTACGAAGGACCTGAGCTAGAAAACATCGCCATCAACACTTCAGTGGCCCACAGCTTGCCAAAATTCTCAGGAACTCGTGGAGAATCAGCAATGACTCATCTCCAGCGTCTACATGGGATTTGCCAAAACCTCAAACCAAATGGCGTAAACGTAGACGACTTTAAGTTAAAGGCGTTATACTTTTCCCTCATTGATGCGGCAAACGACTGGTTCCTGTCATTACCTTCCGGAAGCATCAGAACATGGGCTCAGATGCAGAAGAAATTCTTAGACAAATACTACCCAGCAGGAAGAGCAATGCAAGTAAGAAGGCAACTGCAAGACATTAAACAAGGGCCCAACGAAACCATGTATGATTACCTGGAAAAGTTCAATCACCTGGAAAGAAGCTGTTGTACCCTTGGACTGCCCGAGAAACTCATAATCGAATACCTCATTGATGGATTAAGACCCTTAGACAAAATGCTCCTGGATGCCTCAGCTGGAGGGTCCATAATGAATCTATCATTGAGTGGTGTTAGGCAACTCATCAACGACGTTGCCGAAAATGCCCGATTTAGAGAAGAGACAACTCGGCAGGAAGAATTCTCCCGAACGAAAAATGTGGCAAAAGCTGAAACATCGACGGGGCCTATATTTGAGGAAATAAAGCAGTTAAAAGAAATGATGATTCAGCTCCTACGAAGACAACCAATTCCGGTAAAACCTTGCGAGTTCTGTGGATCTATAGACCACAAAACTGACGCATGTCCGACATTAATAGAAGAGGAACCGGCGGAAGTAAATGCAATAGGAGGATATCAAGGATACAACAACAGCAACGACAGAGCAGGACAGAATAGGCAGTACGGTCAAACATCCAAACCAGACTGGCGTAACAACAACAGCTATCCTCAGAAGGAAGCACAACCAGCTCAGTCATACCACCAACCCCCCCACCGACAGTATAACCAGAACGCTCCAGGACAATATCAGCAAAGAGGACCGAATCAGAGTCAGCACCAAACCGGCCTGAATAATCAGCAAGAACCAACCAAGTCGCTCGATGACACGCTGAAGGAGCTCGCAGGAAACGTAAATCAATTGGGTACTTCGCTACTCCAATACCAGGCGAAAACTGACGGGGCAATTTCTGAATTGACCAAACAAATGTCCCAGCTCGCCACTGCAATGTCAACACTGACCAGTGAACCTGGCAGACTTCCTTCACAAACCATCCAAAACCCAAAGGCGAATCTTAGCATGATAAAAAGGTCAAACGTAAAGACAACCCTGGGAGAAGCAGCACGAGCCCCAGCCTACAAACTCACTAACAAGCACTTCAACCGTAGACGTCGTCCTGACTGGAATCAAGAGGAAGACCGACCCAATAATGACAGAACATGGGTCACGCATGCTGACAATGGATGGTACGCATTCACCGTCTGCATATCACCACCGTCAGTCATACACTCTGACATACCAGCATCTGGATGGGATTACAATAGCAATGAAAGGGATGAACAGAATGGCCCAGCATTGGGAAAAGCCCTCACTTCTGATCATGAGTCACAACCAGAAAGAGATAAAGACCCAGGGGCCTTCACAGTCACCTGCGGTATTGGTGAGACCCAAATCCATAAGTGCTTAGTCGACCTTGGGGCTGCTGTCAATGCCATGCCTTCCTCCTTATATTACTTACTAGGACTTGGTCCATTGAAACCACCCCGATCAAACATCGAACTAGGAGATAAATCATGCATCCGCCCGGTTGGAGAACTGGAAGATGTAATACTCCATGTGGGAGAACTCGTAGTTGCTGCAGACTTCTATGTAATACCAACAGAAGAGACCTGCAAAGACGACCCACCAACAATAATATTGGGACGACCATTCCTCTACGCCACTAAAGCAAGAATCGATGTAGGCAAGGGCTCATTATCACTTAAGTTCGGCGGCAAAATTGCACACTTCTACATTCATCAGAGCCGCCCGGACACAAAAAAACCGCCAGACATAACGCCTATCTCGGAT